>CM077468.1:57172616-57472844 GCA_039654755.1 Calcarius lapponicus | reverse complement strand
AGGGAAGGGAAGGGAAGGGAAGGGAAGGGAAGGGAAGGGAAGGAAGGGAAGGAAGGGAAGGGAAGGGAAGGGAAGGAAAGGAAAGGAAAGGAAAGGAAAGGAAAGGAAAGGAAAGGAAGGAAAGGAAAGGAAAGGAAAGGAAAGGAAAGGAAAGGAAAGGAAAGGAAAGGAAAGGAAAGGAAAGGAAAGGAAAGGAAAGGAAAGGAAAGGAAAGGAAAAGGAAAGGAAAGGAAAGGAAAGGAAAGGAAAGGAAAGGAAAGGAAAGGAAAGGAAAGGAAAGGAAAGGAAAGGAAAGGAAAGGAAAGGAAAGGAAAGGAAAGGAAAAGGAAAGGAAAGGAAAGGAAAAGGAAAGGAAAGGAAAGGAAAGGAAAGGAAAGGAAAGGAAAGGAAAGGAAAGGAAAGGAAAGGAAAAAGGAAAGATATTGATGGATTGAGCACTCCACAGGTGGAATTATGCAATTTTTCCATAGTGTTTTGCTTTTTCCCAGATGTCTCAATATCTTTCAGGCTGTCCCACCTAAAAATTTTCCCTGTCATGGATAACGAGGCTGCTGGAAAATGTCTCCTGTTCCTGCACTCTGGCAGGAGTGAGAGATGTGGAATTATTTCCCAATTTTCTGGAATAAAAATTCATCTCTGGGCAGCAGCAGAGCTGAGTTTTGCCTTCCCAGGATATTTCAGAATATTAAACCTCAGGGCTATTTAAGCAAATACCAAGGAAATAATTGCTGGCAATTCCCTGGCAGCTCCCAGCAAGATTCCCGGGAACTTCTGCAGTAAAACAAATATTTGATGTACAGAAAACACGACAAAAACCACAATATTTGTGATGCCAATTTTTTTTTTCTTTTTAATTTTCTTTTTCTCTGACTTTTATTTAAATGTAGAGAATAAATGGATTTAAATAAGATTCCCTGTGTAATATATCCGTGATGCAGTTTTTTTACTTGTTTATTTGAACCTGTTGCACAGGTGGGGTTGATTTTTCCTGCCAGGAATAGGGAAGAAAATACAGCTCAGCCCTTTCCAAACCTTATCATCAAATAGTCTGGGATGTTTCCAGCTGTGGATGGGAAAATTCTGCTGCTCCTGAGGCTGAAATCCAGCACAGGATGGGGGCTGAGGCTCTGTGCAACCAGCCAGGGAAATGGGATGGGATCCACAAGGAAATGTGGTGATAAATCCAGTAATTGTAGATTTTTTAAGGAATCTGACAGGCAGCCTTGTCCCAAGAAATCCTCCTGTCCCGGAAGGGGTCAGGCTCTGGAATTTCCAGTTGTTTATCTGGCTGCTTTGAAATAATCTCTGCTCCAGCCAAGTGGAATTCCCTGGAAATGTCCAAGGCCAGGTTGGATGGGGCTTGGAAACCTGGGATAGTGGAAGGTGTCCCTGCCCATGGAAGAGGGTGGGACTGGATAGGATTCAACATCCCTTGAGCCCAAACCTTTCCATGATTCCATGATTCACTCATTCCTGTCCAATGGGAATTCCATTATCCAGGTAATACCAGCTGTATCTACTGGTCCACCAGTATTTCCCCACAAAGGTCACCAACAACTTCTTATAGGGTTTCAATTTTGTGGATAAGGAATTCCAGCAGCTTGAACAATTCCCTGCTGCCCAGCTGAGGAATAAAATGTTCAACCAGGTGGAAATGATGGAAAATTTCCAGAATTCCCTGCCAGGAGGGGACAGCTGGGGGGGTCGGGCTCTGCTCCAGGGAACAGGGACAGGAGCAGAGGGAACGGCCTCAGGCTGGGCCAGGGGGGATTTAGATTGGATATTTGGGAAAATTTTGTCATGGAAAAGCAATATTATTGTTGTCCCACCTCCCAAACCTGAACAAATCCATAAACTGAGATTCCAAAAGGCACTTCCCAAACTCCTGGACATCCAAAGCTGGAGGAAGCTCCTCATGCAGTGAGAAGTGAGGGAGCTGGAGATTTAAACCTTTTTCCTTTCTGAAGGGCCTCAACATTCTTGGCTGCTCCCAAGGTGGAACCAGGGCTGCAGAAGTTGGATCAAATATTCCCTTTATTTTTGGTTAGTTAGCTGCAAAATCCCTGGCTGGCAACAGATTCCCAAAGCACGGTGAGGCTTTCAAACATGGAATTCTGGATGTGCCATTGCTCCCACAGCAGCTGGAATAAGGAAAAGCAATGGGATCGTGTTGGGGCTTATGGAATCCATTTATTTCCTTTCCTTAGGAATTTTATATTTTTATTTAGTGCACCAGGAGCCTCCAGGATGCAGGAAGCAACTTCTGTCCTATTTGTTACTGGAAAAGCCAAGTTCCAGGTTGCCCTGGTTGGGAGGGGTGGATGAACATGGGAGATGTGTCCCACAGATCCCTCCAAAGTGAGAAACCCAGGAAGCTTTGGTTGCTCTTTCCTCCCTCCTTTTCCTAGGATACAATCAACAATTTAACTGAGCTTTTCCAGCAGGGATTATGGATAGTCCCACAAATTCCTCCAGACTGAAAAAAATGGGACAATTTTGTTGCCCTTTTTTCCCTCCTATTCCCAAGACAACACTCTAGCTGAGGTTTTCCAGAAAGGATTATGGATATTCCTTGTGTTTGACTTGTTCCACAAATTCCTCCAGACTGAGAAAAATGGGAAGATTTTGTTGCCCTTTTCCCCCTCATATTCCCAAAACAACAATTTAACTGAGCTTTTCCAGTAGGGATTATGGATACTCTCTGGGTTTGACCCAGTGAGCTCAAAATGAGGGAGTCACCATTCCTGCTTTTACATTTCCTTGGGTTTTTCCCCCCTAAAATTTTATTTATTATTATGATTCCACCTCCCAAAACTGAACAAATCCATAGGATATTCCAATAGGCACTCCCAAGCTCCTCGTACAATAGGAAGAGAGGGAGAGGTTCTGTCATAGCATCCCAAAACCCACTGGAATTAATTCCATGGATGCAGAGCTGGCCACTGCTTCCCATGGCAGCTTTCCCAGCATCCCAATCTCCCTCAGCCCCAGGAAATGTGCATTATAATCTCTTTCTAGGAATAAAAATATCCGGCATTATAATCTGCTCATCCTCCCTTTTCATCCCGGGATTTGGGAGGGCGGAATGAAGCGAAGGCATTTTTGTACAAATAAACAAAATGACTCACCCAGTAACCCGGGATTAATCCAGAAAATTGCTATTCTGGGATGTGCCTCGGAATTAAAGGAACCTTTAGAGAAGAGGACTTGGAAAGATCAGGATGGGGATTGGGGTCCAGCTGCCAGGAGGGCGGAGAGGAACAATTCTGAGCAGAGGTAGAATGGGACAGAAGGAAAGGTTATTAAAAATAAATAAAAATAGGAAAGCTATTAAGAATAAATAAAAGCAGGAAAGCACGTGAAGGAAAAAAGTGGGATTTGGGAAAATCGTCCTCAGCAGAGGAATTTGCACCACCTTCAGATATCCCAGACAGAATCATGGAATTATTTCAGTTGGAAAAGCCCTCCAAGATCACCAAGTCCCAGCTGTGATCAGTTCCCACCTTGTCCCCAGCCCAGAGCTCTGAGTGCCACCTCCAGGCATTCCTTGGGCACCTCCAAGAAAGAGCTGGAGCCACTTCTCCCAATATTTAAGAGTTCCTTATTGATATTTGAAATTCTCCTAAAAAGCAGGTTAAGAAATCATTCCCTTTATCCTTTTGGATGAATTTGGAGTGATCTGGGATAGCAGAACCCACGGCAGAGCATGGAATGAGCTGACCCCTTCCAACCCAAACCATCCCAGAATTCAGGGGTTCTGTGACCTTCTGTTATTTTCTGGTGCTCCAAAAATCTTGGAGAAGAAAAGGGACAAGAAGCCAGGCATGGCACATCTGCATGGGCAATTATGTCCCTTCATTTACTGATGTAATTATGATGAGAGCGCATTAAAATCATGCAATTGCATGCATAAAGAGCAATTAGGGCGTGTGGGGATACAATCAGAGCACTTCCACGTTTAAACCTGGAATTTGTGTAAATATTTTCCACAGTTTTCACAGGATTTACTCGTTTTACCATCACAAGAGTCCATGGTGTCCTACATGACCCCACTGACTTTATACTCGTATTCATATTATTTATATTAATTATATATTTTTATTTTTATACATCTATATAGCTACACTATTTATATTTATATTTATATTTATATTTATATTTATATTTATATTTATATTTATATTTATATTTATATTTATATTTATATTTATATTTATATTTATAGTTATAGTTATATTTATATTTATATATTTATATTTATATTTATATTTATATTTACACTACATGGTAAATTTCTATTTATATTTTTACTTTTATTATTTTTATTTTTAGTTGTATTTTTCATTTTTATTTTTATTTCTACTTTGGTTTTTATTTTTATTTCCCAAAGAACTGAAATGCTGCATTTTCCCCCCACAAAACCCATGGAAGGGAGGCAAATCATCCCAGATTTCCTGGAAATAATGTGGTAAAATTGAATTTTGATGGATTTGCTCCTCCAGCTGTGGGCAGTGCTGGGCAATCTCTGGTTGCTGCTGTTGTTTTAAAGGTGATTTACCAGCATGAAAAATGATCTGTTGAGCTTGATCCTGGTCTTTATTTATTCCAGAGGATTATCAAATCCACATTATCCATTGTTTATCTGTAATTCAGCTGGAGCAAGGTTTGCTTCATTCATGTTCCCGTCCCATCCATTTTTCAAAGTGTCACCTTAATCTGCTGTAATTACTGAGCACTTCACACTTCCAGTTGGTTTTGAAACCCATTAAAAATCCAATTAATGCAAAACTTGGGAATTCCTGCCTTGCTGGAGCCCTTGGCTTGGGAGTGAAGTGGTTTGGCTTTGGCTCCGTGCTCTGCAAGGGTCACTCATTTATTGAAAGCTCGTCAGCCCCTCTGCAGAGCTGCTGCTAATTGGGTGCTTGGACTTCATGAGCTTCCCAAGAAAAATAATGCCCTTGCCCATGAGTCAAGGAAAAGAAAATGTCTAAGAAACTCTAACCAATACATCAAGTCTAAAAGTAATTTCTTTAACTTACTCAAGGCCAAAGAAGCCATTCTCAACATGTTTACTCAGTTTACCAGTAGAAAAATGGCCAATTCCAGAAAATATCCCTTCAAAACTGTCACGATTCATTTTGAATCCAGTAGATGCTTAGAGTGGTTAGACCAAATTTCTTCCTAAGGCTCCTTATGAACCTCAAGAATTAGAAATTCTTAGCTCTGTAAAAATGAAATTTTATGCATTTAGTCTTCCTAAGCCAAAACAAAATAAAGATAAAATAACAAATGTAACCCCAAATCACATTTTATATAGAAGTGCAACATCTTAGTACAATTTCACAGCAGTGATAGCCACGCCATCCAAGTTCCATTACAATTACCACAAAGAATCTTTTTCATTTGTGAAGACAAAATTTAGCCCACCATCCCGTCCAAGGCCAAAGGAAGTCCACACAACATTAAGAAACTTTCTTTACTGACACCCAACATAACAATAATGAGAGAGCAAAGACATAGAAGGAAAAGATCTGTTGGTCAGTATAACTGGGTTGAATTTCCAGTTGAGCCAGGTCTGATAAAGTTTCAGTGCTGCTCCTGTTTGTCTGCTCCTGGCTCTGGTCACAATCCCAGGAATGATCCTCAGCGTCCAATGCTCCGACCTGGATCTTGCTGCCCACAGAACACTGTGACCACTGTGAATCCATCTTCCCACTTCAAATTCCATCATGTCCTTATCCAGAGGTCCCTGATTTTTTCTCACACATCCCCAAATGTCTTTCTCACAGCACCTACAGAGTTTACTGCCCCACCTGTTGCTTTGGTGTCCATAATTTGGCTCCTGTCTACAAATATTTCCCATGGTTTTGTTGTCCATGATCTGGTTCCTCTTCACAATTATTTCCCATGGCTTTGGTGTCCATGTTCTGTTTCCTCTCCATAACTATCTCCCATGGTTTTGTTGTCCATATTTTGGTTCCTCTCCACAATTATTTCCCTACATCTCTGCCTCATCCAGGAGCAGCAAGCTCAGATTTCCACCCTTCACTCTGTTCTTGCCCATCACCTCAAAACTCAAAAAATCCTGATGTTCCCCGTTCTCCAGAGAATTTTTTCCCTCCTCTGGCCAAAATTCTGGCTTGTAGCCAAATTATTTCCATGGGATCATGACCAACAGGGATCAAAATAAAAGAATGGCCCCTCCTAAAATTTGGGAACAGTCTCCCAAGTCCTCCTCACCAGCTGAAGGAGAATCACAGAGCCATGGAATGGTTTGGGTTGGAAGGGACCTCCAAGCTCATCCAGCGCTGCCCCTGCCATGGGCAGGGACACCTTCCACTGTCCCAGGCTGCTCCAAGTCCTGTCCAACCTGGCCTTGGACGTTCCCAGGTCTTTTCCAACCTTGATGATCCTAAGATTCCATGATTCCAGCATCACTTCCATGTGCAGAAGTGGTTGTGGGAAACCAGACCTTGACTCCTTTGGCACAATCCTGGGAATTTGGATGGAGTGAGGTTGGATTGATGAAGCCACTCTACCATTGCTCTTATCAGCAGGACAGGGGGAAGAGAAAGAAAAGGAGGAAAAAACTCATTTTGGGGTTTTTGGAGTTGTCTTGTGCAGGGCCAGGAGTTGGACTTGATGATCCTTGGGAATCCCTTCCAACTCAGGATATTCCATATTTAGGGAGAGGGTGATTTCCTAGGACACATCACTGATTCCAGGCACTGCTGGGCTCTGGAAGGGACTCAAAGCTGACAGAGCAGCCTGAAAATCCTTTCAAATTCTTGTTTTCTCTGATTAAACTGATTCTCACAGAGGGTGAACACAAAATTCTGGGGAAAAAGTCTATTTCAGCTGATTTCCAGGTGAAGAGTTGCTCAGCTACTGTGGTGTTGTGTCCCAAAGGTCCCAGAGAATTAAACAGATTGCATTCCAAAATATGTCGCCTGGAAAAGGCATCGAAATTGGCATTGTCAGCACTGTTGTATCCTTATCCTTTAGTGTGGGGCTCCACATCCTTTCCAGGTCTCCTGGAAAGTAAAAGAAGAGATTTTAAATAAAATTCGATTGGAGCCCTTATCACCAAAAATTTGGTGTTGAGGATTTGGAAGGACTGGGAAGAGATGTCTGAGTTGATCCAGGAATTTTAACTGGCATCAAGTGATCGTGGGGATCTGGGACAGATGGAATGGAAAAAGGTCAAAATTCAGGGAAGACAGGCAGAACTTTAGTTTTATTCCATGAATTTTTTCCAGGTGTCTTCCAAATGATGAGGAGAACCATGGCTGGAGCCCCTCTGCTCTGGAACCAGGCTGGGAGAGCTGGGAATGTTCCCTGGAGAGGAGAAGGCTCCAGGGAGAGCTCAGAGCCCCTGGCAGGGCCTGAAGAGGCTCCAGGAGAGCTGGAGAGGGACTGGGGACAAGGGATGGAGGGACAGGAGCCAGGGAATGGCTCCCAGTGCCAGAGGGCAGGGATGGGTGGGAGATTGGGAATTGGGAATTGCTGGCTGGGCTGGGATTGCCAGAGCAGCTGTGGCTGCCCCTGGATCCCTGGCAGTGCCCAAGGCCAGGTTGGACACTGGGGCTTGGAGCAGCCTGGGATGGTGGGAGGTGTCCCTGCCCATGGAAAAGGGGTGGGATGGGGTGAGCTTTTCCATCCCAAACCATTGTGAGATTCCATGGAATTCTCCTCAGTGCCTGCCAACAAAGGCTTCTCTTTGGGGCTCTGTGGAAATCCCTCTGGGAAGAGGCTCAGAAGCTGAAAATTCCCTTGTCCTCGTTGGAGTTTGAACTGGAGCACATCCATAGGAAAGCCGAGTCCTTCATGCTCTGCCTGTGGAGTGGTGCTTCCCACATGGAGAGGGAAATTGGAGCAATCTGCTCCCAGAGCACAAACTTTAACCCAGTAAAGGGAAATAAAACCCACAAAAAGAAATTGCTACACTTACAGTTGTTTTATTGGCAGGAATGAAATATCCCACTCCAGCTATTCTGTTGTTTGTTTTAAGGATAACTTGGTCCTTCAGGGAAGGAATTGGGAATAAATTGAGCAGATTTATCCAATGTCAGAGAAATATAAATCTTCCCTACTTAAGCAGAGGGAGCATTTGCTGCTTTTCCTGCAGCCAGCCTGGAAAGTGTCCTGGAGGGCATCACTCACAAATTGGACTTAAATAAATCAAACCCAAACCGCTCCTTCCATGGGAAGACTCTCCAGCATCCATAGCCAGGAAGAACCAGATTTTGGGATGCTTGCAGGGTGAGGAGTCCTGAGTTGTGGTGGAGCACTCAGGTACCCCATGGACAGGTTGGCAAGAAGGACACAGAGAAAATCCTGGAGTGATTTGGGTTGGGACAGACCTTAAATTCCATCTCATTCCACGCCCTGCCATGGAAAACCTTCCAGTATCCCAGTGTGTGGAAAATCCTGCTGGGAAAAGCCAGTGTCCATCAAGGAGACAGAGGAATCCTGGAAATTCATTCCAACAAATGAGAGAGTCCCCTGGGGTTTTCCCTCTCGTGGTTTTGGAGGTGCAGCCTCCTTTGAGCCCAAACTCCTGCACGTTCCCTCTTCCTTTCCCATTGCTGAGGTACCAGGAAGGTGCAGCCTTCCCCAGCCCCCTGCCCCACGTCCCTCCCTGAACCTGGCATTTCCCCAAAGTTCAGAAACTCCTCCTCGTGCAGCCCCATTTGGCCAAACTGTCCAGGCTCTGGGACAAACTTGGGCTGGAAGTGAATCCCAAAGCTCAGAAATTCCCATTTGGCTGTGTCAGGAGCTGAACTGTCTGGACTCAGTGACAAACCCATGGATGGAAGTTCATCCCAAAGTTCAGAAACTCCCATTTAGCTGTTTCAGGAGTGGAACTGTCCAGGCTCTGGGACAAACCTGGGCTGGAGATGAATCCCAAAGTTCAGAAACTCCCATTTGGCTGTTTCAGGAACTAGTGGGACAAACCTGGGCTGGAAGTTAATCCCAAAGTTCAGAACCTCCTATTTGGGTGTTTCAGGAGCTGAACTGTCCAGGCTCTGTGACAAATCCATGGATGGAAGTGGGGACAGACATCCAGCCCCATCTCAAAGCTGTTCCCACCCATCCCCTCACCCAGGAATTGTTTGTGAAGACACCGGCACGCACCTTCCCTATGGATCCCTGTTGTATTTGGGGGGTGCCCCGTGGCAGGAAGGAATGATGAATCTGACTCCATGCTCTCAGAAGGCTGATTTATTATTTTATGTATATATTATATTATATTATATTATATTATATTATATTATATTATATTATATTATATTATATTATATTATATTATATTATATTATATTATATTACGCTATACTACAACTATACTAAAGAATAGAGAGAGGATACAAACAGAAGGCTACAAAGAATGATCATGAAAAACTTGTTACTAACTCCTCAGAGTCTGACACAGCTGGATGGTGATTGGTCATTAAGTAAAAACAACTCACAGAAATCCAGTGAAACCATGACCTGTTGGATAAACAATCTCCAAACACATTCCAAAGCAGCAAAACACAGGAGAGGCAAATCAGATAATTATTGTTTTCCTTTTTCTCTGAGGCTTCTCAGCTTCCCAGGAGAAGAATCCTGAGCAAGGGGATTTTTCAGAAAATATGGCAGTGACACTGATCTCCACCCCTCTGGGCTGAGAGTTAACGGGATAAGGATCCCAAACATTAACTCAAAGGGGGATGATCGAGCATCCCCTTGGGGTTTGGCTCTCGCTCATGCCAAAGCCAACTGGCAAAACTGTGCCTAGGGCATCTCAGTTTCTGCTACCACCTTCAGAAGGTGTTTCTTTGCTCCTCCATTCATCCTTTCCGTTTGACCTGAATTCTGAGGGTGGGAGTTTGTGGACCATGGAGGTCCCACTGAATTCTCAGAGCAGCCACAATCCCCTGAAGGACCCCCTGGTAAAATGAGATCCCCTGTGTGAGTCCATGGCCAGCACAATCCCATAGTCAGAAATAATTTATTAATGATCCAATTATTGCTGAAGTGACCAGGAACACCTCTGACCACCCTGCTGTCAGAAAACCATACAAAATTTAAATTTTTTTGTAACTTTAGTCACTCTTGCTCTCCTTTGCCCCTGGGGAAAAGGAATTTTAAATTTCTTTTCCAAGGATTGTTCCATTGCTTAAGGCTTGGTGAGCTGAACATCTCAGCAGAGATGGGACCAGCCCAGAAGATCCACAGAAGATGACAAGCATCAACTCCCAACATCACCCCTGGCATGGCCAGAGAAGACAACCTGGTCCAGAGAAGATTGATAAGAATGAGAACCTAATTAATATCACAGGCAGAGGGATCAATAGGAAACCAAATACTGAGAACTGCACAACTTGGGACCGATGAAGACTGAAAAAATGAATTTCTCTGGGTTTTGAGTGTATAAAATACATGAAAAATTGAGTAAAATGAATGTGTGATGGGATGGTTTTCTCTGCACAACCTGGGCAGTGTGTGGAAATTATTTCTGTTGCACATTCTGGCCAGAATAAAGTAATGCCTTCATTCTCTAATCCTAAAAATGTTGGAGAGTTTTCATTTTTCCCACATTTTCCATGACTCTTGGGTTCCCCATGCACCAGGATTGGCAGAACAAGAGGTGTCTGTGTAGCCAGAGACCCCTGATGAATTTCTGCTCCATTAATTATTCCAGCCTCCTCCCCAGAGCTCTGCACTCTCCTTCTGGAGTCATAAACCCTGGAAAAAAATCCCTTTCAGCTGTTGGTTTCTCCACAAAATCCCTTTCTCCTTCGTAGGCTTCCAGCCGAGCCAGAGGAAGTTGGTCTGTGCACCAGACAGGGGAAAAAAAATAATGTCAATTTTATTTTATGAAGAAAATCAGCATTATGGAAAGAAATGTCCAGCCTGCCTGAACATCATCCTCAGGTGCCCTTTATTTTTCCATGAGCTGGGAGTAGTGATCCCTACAAAAAATTCCTCCTGCCCTTTGGGACTGCATTAAGTGGTGCCTGAGCAAGTTGCAGCTGCTGCCTTATCAGGAAGATAAAGGTCTGGAGAGGTTGGATGGGAAAGAATTGGGAGAAACTTGGACTCTGTCTGTGCTGGAGGGCAAATTCCTTCAGTTTGTGCCTTTTCCTTGTCTGTCTTGGGAGTGAATGGCCACAGCAGGGAATTGGTATCCAAATAAAAATTCCAGGATTTATCACCAAGGATTGGGATCGGAAGCTCCCTCCTGTTGGGTCAGCGCCAGCCCCTCATTGTGGGGTTCAGCCCACCCAGATTTGGTCACTTTGTGTCCAAAGAATTCCAACATCAGCAGGATGGTCTGGGAACACCCAGGTTTGCAGCCCTTGGCCCTGCAGGATTCCCAATCCCAAATCACAAAACTCTTGTGGAGCTGCTTTGGGATTTGTCTCTGTGTTTGAATGACCTCAGTGCTTTCACTCCCCCATCCAAAAGGGAATATTCCCAATTTTCAGGCTGGAGGTGTCCCTGACAGGGGGGATATCAGGAGACCAGTTTGTCCCAGTTTGCCCAGTCTCCAGCAGCATTTTAACCCTCTGGAGGTGGGACAGACCAAGTCCTGCAAAGCAATATCCCAAAAAATGCCACTGAGCACCTCCAGGTGACCTGGAGAGGAGGGGACAGGAGATCAGGGACACAGTGTCACACTCCCAGCCAGCATTAATGCCATTCATTAATTAATTAGAATTAACCAGGGAGGATTTCCCCATGGAAAGGGGGCTCAGGCACTGCCCAGGGAGGGTTGCAGTGCCCATCCCTGCAGGTGTCCCCTGGAGGTGGCACTCAGAGCTCTGGGCTGGGGACAAGGTGGGCATTGGGCACAGCTGGGACTCTGACCTTGGAGCTCTTTTCCAGCCTCAGGGATTCTGTGAGGTTTAGATTGGATATTTGGGAAAATTTCTTCCCTAAAAGGGTTCCCAGCCCTGGCACAGGTACAGGGTGGAGTCCCCAACCCTGGAGGGATTTCAAATCCCTGTGGATGTGGCACCTGGGGACACGGGGCAGTGGTGGCCTTGGCAGGGCTGGGAAATGGCTGGATGAACTTTGAGGTCTTTTCCAACCTCCATGATTCCATGAATATCTGTCCTCTGGAGTGCCCATCCCTGGAGCTGTCCCAGGAATTCCTGGAGGTGGCACTCAGATCTCTGGGTGGGACAAGGTGGGCATCTGGCACAGCTGGGACTCTGATCTTGGAGCATTTTCCAACCTCAGAAATTCTGGAATTCTGTGTTAATGACTTCATTGTCACCGATTAGACCCAATTTTGGTGTCTACAGTGAAAATTCATGGACACCAGGAGCACAAGAGCTGGAGAACTGCTGGTGGTGAGGCTGGATGGGTCTGTCTGGAGAAGGTGTGAAGGTGTCCTGCTCACCATTCCCAAGAACCTCCACATGACACCATTCCCAAGGAGAGGCCTCTTCCCTCCAGGAATCATTCAGGATAATATTGAGCATCCAGACCTGGAAAAACTCAGCCTGGAAACGAGGTGGAATTTTTAAGCAGAGGTGGGATTCTCCACTCAGATTTTCCATGGTTCTGATGCCATTTGAAAGCCTGAAATCCAGTTTGGATCTGCTGGTGGGAGCTCTGGATTTAGCAGGAACTTCTGATGGGAATTTTTGGGAAGGGGCTCTGAGAGGGGAAGGAGAGAATCCACCCCATGGACCAGCTGAGCTCAGGTGATGGTTTTTAATTTGTGACCTCTGACCCCCAAACAGCCCATTTTTAACAGCTTTAAATCAGAGGAATTTAAAATAATACAGCAAATATTTTGAAACAAAGACCTGTGATGCATTTAAGGAATCTGAGCTTTGAAGGAAGCAAAACTTGAGGAATTTTCTTGGATTTCAGCAGCGGACAAAAACAGAGCAACAATTTTCCTGAGTATTTCAGCTCCTCAGGATTTTCCTTGGATTTCAGCAATACCCAAGATCAGAACAACAATTTTACAGAATATTTCAACTCCTGGTTAAATGCTTCTATATTGGCAAAGTTCTGAAAGCTCTTGGCCAGGTTTCTGATCCTTTAACCTCCAACATTCCAGGTAATTTCCACAACCTCTGGGTTCCAAATAATGAACTTTATTATTAGATAAACACCTGGCTCCTGTTTTTATCCTTGCTCCTCTCCCTGCACCAGCTGTAACGTTCCTTAAAATCCCAATTTTCCACTCACTGAAGTGTGGCAGCCACGTCCCATTAAAAGAGTTTTACCAGGAAAATTATCCATGCCTTTAAATAGGTCATGCATACACTTAGCATATGTTACATTATTCTCCACGTGCAGCCAGTCGTGCCGGATAATTGAAAATTTCTGGAGTCACAAGCAAATAAAATCATTCCTCTGATCATTAATAAGCAGGAAGTGTGGGAAAAATGGAAAAAAAAAGAAGAAACAGGGGGATGAAAGAAGGATTAAATTTGGTGGGAAGTTGCAGAAGAGTTGTGCCCAATGGTCATTCCAAGCGCTGATGGAACTGATGTTTAAAAATAAAGGTGCTGTCGTTATCCCTGAGTGCACAGGGAAGGATTCCTTGGGATCTTCTGCTGCCTGCTTGGGTGGGATGGGGGCTCCAAACCCTCCTGGGCAGCTCCTTCCAATACCTGAGCCCCCTTTCCATGGGGAAATTCCTGCTGTGCCCACCCTGAGCTGCCCTGGCCCAGCCTGAGGCCGTTCCCTCTGCTCCTGTCCCTGTTCCCTGGAGCAGAGCCCGACCCCACTTCTAAAAAGGAGGAAGAGGGAATTTTTATATGGACAGCCAACACCAGGAAAAGGGGGAATTATTTTAAACTGCCAGAGGGCAGGGATGGGTGGGAGATTGGGAATTGGGAATTCCTGGCTGGGCTGGAATTGCCAGAGCAGCTGTGGCTGCCCCTGGATCCCTGGCAGTGCCCAAGGCCAGGCTGGACACTGGGGCACCCTGGGACAGTGGGAGGTGTCCCTGCCATGGCAGGGGTGGCACTGGGTGGGATTTAAGATCCCTTCCCGCCCAAACCATTCCATGACTCCATCATTCCATGGGCTGGAGTGACAATGAGACAGTCTGGAGACACTTCCATGCAGTCCATCCCCATCCCAGCAGCTGAAACTCCACCTGGATTTTATGGGAGCCTGGAGGCTGAGCCAAACCTGGGTTAACTGCTGATGGATATTCCTGCCCACGGGGCAGAGCCCAGAGCTGTGCTGATCCCACAAATAACAGGAATTCCCCTGTGCTGTCCCACATGGATTCATTTTGAGTGACTTCTCCATCTGACTGACCCCCAGCTGTTGGTTTGTGCTGCTATGAGATTTAGAGCCATAAAATAATAACTTTATAAAGCAGGTCTGGGTCATATTGTCCGAAAAATCTCTTTGCCCAGGACTTTGCTCCTGGGCAACTGAGAAGCCTCAGAGAAACAGGAAAACAATAATTATCTGATTGCTTCTCCTGTGTTTTGCTGCTTTGGAATGTGTTGGGAGATTGTTTACCAACAGGTGATTGTTCCATTGGATTCTGGTGTGAGTTATTTTCACTCTTTGGCCAATCAGGACCAAGCTGAGGCTCTGGACAGAGTCACAAGTTTTCATTATTATCTTTTTAGCCTTCTGTCTGCATCCTTTCTCTATTCTTTAGTATAGTTTAGTATAGCATTCTTTTATATAATATAATAAAATAATAAATTAGCCTTCTGAGAACATGGAGTCAGATTCATCATTCCTCCCAACAATGGGGGACTCAGAAAATACCCCATCTCTGGGGTGATGAGTATGAAAACGCCCATGAAAACTCCCCTGCCTTTCCCCTTCAGGATTTGTTTGACACAGCCCCATTCCCCATCCACTCCATCTTTATTCCAAAGGGTACCAGCAGAGCAGAAAATCATTCAGGATTTCACAGGAGCTTCATTTCTGGAAGGTGCCTCTGAGCTCCCTCATCCATGGCCGTGCAGAGAAAAGGTTTTGGAGCGGCAATGACAATCTGTGTTCACTTCCTGTCACGGACATATTTTATGAAAAATCCTTTAGTTAGGATCTTTTCTCCTGAGAAGCTGAGAGGCCTCAGAAATGAAATGTAAACAATAATTATCTGCTGCTCTGGAATGCAACAGGTGCATCCGTGATTGGCCTCATGTAGTTGTTTTTAATTAATGGCCAATCACAGTCCAGCTGGCTCGGACTCTGGTCAGTCACAAGATTTTATCATTCCATTCCTCCCTTTCCTTGCAAGCCCTCTGATGAAATTCTTTCTTCTGTTCTTTTAGTATAACTTTAATATATCATTATAATATCATATCATATAATATAATAAAATAATAAATCAGCCTTCTGAAACATGGAGTCAAGATTCTCATCTCTTCCCTTGTCCTGAGACCCCTGTGAACACCACCACAACTTCCAAGGGGGATAATCCAGGGAAAGATGTGATTCTGACAGGATTCACTGAGGATCCAGGGAAAGATGTGATTCTGACAGGATTCATTGAGGATCCAGGGAAAGATGTGATTCTGACAGGATTCTGACAGGATTCACTGAGGAACAGCTCCCTGAGAGAATTCCAGGCACCTGGGGAAGAAATGGGAGCCACATTTCAACTGAATGCCTAAATCAGCCCCCCTAATTAATTTAGGAATTTCCACAGCCTTCATCACCACCATCACCTGAGTGCTGTCGTTAATGAGTTCATTAAGGTTGATGAGCTTTGTGTGATTTTGGCTGCCAGGGGAAACTGAGGCACGAGGCAGAGGGACAGGTTTGGGGTCACCAAAGAGTAAGCCAGAAATGAAGCTGGTTCAGGGCCACACAACTGCACAAATTTTTTGTTTTCATCTCCGAGGACTGATGAGCAACATAATTAACCATCATTAATTAGGATTCTCTGCCCCAGGGTGAGGAATGCACCAAGAACCTCCATGAGCAGCACAACTCTCAGGAAACAATGCACAGAAATGTTTTATTTTCCTGTGTTTTGGGTTTTTGGTGGCAGTGGGGTTTTGTTTTCCCCTTATTTTGGGGTTTTTGGTTGCAGTGGGGAAAATAAAACATTTTTATCTGTGGGAAGGTGACAAAAGCTTTTCCCATTCCTGATGGAGCCAATTCCAGCAGCTCCAGGTCCAGGCTGAGCCCTGCAGCGATGCCGGCAGGGTTTGGGAATGGAGGAATGGAAAAGGGGGAGAATCCCATGGAGACTCCCAGCCTGGAGCAGGGTCCTGGCAGGACCATGGAGAGAGGAGCAAGTTCCTTGCAGGACCATGGACAGAGGAGCCCAGCCTGGAGCAGGGTCCTGGCAGGAGGAGCCCAGGTTTGCTGGAGGATTTGTGACCCTCCAGGGGATCCAGGCTGGAGCAGCCCATTCCTGAAGGAAACTCAGGATTTTACACCACCCTCATCTGTGGGGGTGGGAGGTTTTAGTCATTTTCCAGGTGCGAAACTTCCACTTGCTCCAGAAATTCCCAAGACACAAGAGTTCTGACTCTTGCCAAAGGAAATAATTATCAGGGCTGAACAATTATAATTTTGTTTGGCTTTTTTACCTCCCAAACCTCACCCTGCTGGAGCCAGCTCTGATCTCCCATTCCCAGTGGTTTTGGGGTTTTTATTTAAGATTAAAATGGTTTACAGGGTGTGAATAAAGTCCTGGCTCCTTGGGAAAATTGTGCAAACAGATGAAGTGGGAAAAGTTCCTAGAAGGAGAAATGTGTGAATTTCTCCTGACTGTAAGAAGGGATCTTCATCCTTGGAGATATCCAGAAATAAACTGGCCTGAACTCTGGGTTGCCTCATTTAACTTTGCACTGCTTTGAGAGGGAGCTTGGGTCCAAGGAATTCCACAGATCCCTTCCAAAAGAAATTAGCCTCTGATTCCATTAATTTAAAATCTGGTCAGAAACTGGGGATGGCAAAATCCTGATGAAGCTGCTTCACGTGGGGTTTGGGGAATATTAAATAAATCCATCAAGCATTAGTTCATTTTTTCCATTGCACAGTTCCATTTCCAGTATTGCCCAGTTCCAGGGCAGATGGAAAAATCCAAGGCTGGATGAAGTTTGGAGCAACCTGGGACAGTGGGAGGTGTCCCTGCCCTTGGGATTTAAAGTCCCTTCCAACCCAAACAAATTTGGGATTGTCTGGAGCCCAACTCCTTGGGACAAGCAGCTGTTATATCCCAAATTTCTGCTCTGGAATTCTTTCTCTGATTAATTCCCAAAATCAATAGGAGCATTCCAAGGCAGAGCATTCCCCTCTGCATCCCAGGAAATTCTGCTCAGCACAGAGAACATTCCAGAGCAGCTGCAAATCAGGGATCAATCCCAGCATCTCCACCTGTAGGGACAATTCCCTGTGGGGAACTCAAATGTTCTCCTTAAATGAGATAACTTGGATCTGCTCCATTTCCCTTATCTCAGAACCTGCTCTCTTATCTGAAAGATAAAAAGGTGTGGTAATTTATCCGCGATAAAACCAGGATGGAAATTATCCTTTGCTTCCACAGCCTTAATTACTCTTTCCTTAGGAAAGATTTTGGAGGCTGAGCAGAATATTGAGTTATCCAATCAATTTTGGAGCTTTCCAGGCCCTTCCCAGTGATATTTTTTTTTTGGATATTTCAAAAAAAAAGATTTTTTGGATATTTCAAACTCACTAAGATCTTGAGAGTGGTGGTTTGTTTTTTTTTCTCTTGGGGTATTTTCAGTACCAAAGGAGTGAAAAATGCAGCAAAAATTTAAAATGCAGCTTCTCCTCACGCAGCACTTGGAGGTTTTTTTTCTTCTCCTATCGTGCAGTTTTGGCTGCATCCCTCTCATTCCAGAAGGGTGGAGGATTCCCACTCTTGGATTCCTTACGGAACAGAAAAGGAAATTCATCCAACATTTGGGGTTTCTCAATCATCTCAAATTTTCATCCTATTTAACCTTTTTAATATGCACTCCCACATGACTGGTTGGCCACTCTTGTTTTCCTTTTGTCCTTTCTGAGTGTGAAAATTGGACTTTCCAGACATTCCCTGCTGGGAATTCTCTGCTCGTCCCCAGTCACCTGTGAGGTGTTCTATCCCCTGGCGGGAATATTTTAGGAAGGAATTCTTGGCTGGGAAGATGGGGAGGCCCCAGGTTTCCCAGAGAATCTGTGGCTGACCCTGGAAGCGTCCAAGGCCAGGCTGGACAGGGCTTGGAGCAGCCTGGGATAGAGTTTGGAGTAAATCCCACATGATGGGAATGAGATGGGTTAAACTCCTCATATCCACAAATTTCTTTGTTCCTTGCTAAAGGAACCACCCCAGGTGATATTCCAAGCTCTTGGGCATCGATGATCTCTGGGATATTCAGCCCTTTGTGGGTTTCCTGCAGGAATTCTTGGCCCAGCTGTGGCTCCAGACTTTGCCTTCCTTGGGTTCTATCCCAAATTCCTGCCCCTTTGGACAAGGAGCACCTCTGCCCCACAAACCACCTCAAGTGGTGCCTCTTGGACCTCACTGATGGCTGCAAAACCTGACAAGAATCCAACAGTTCTGAAACAAGAGCAAAGCTGAATAATTAAATCAGGACAGCAAATCCTGAGCCCTTTGCCTCTGAACTCTGGCTCAAATCCCAAATTTAACTCTTTCATCCCAGCAGCTGGGTGGAAATTCCCAGTTCTGAGTGAAAATAATCCAAACCATCTCTCGTGGAATGAAGAGCTGACCCATGTGAAATGTGATCTTTAAAATTCCATAATTATGCTCAAATAATTATTGTATGGGAGAGGATTTTTTCCTTCTTTCTACTCCCACTTGTGCATTTCAGGAGGGAAATCCTCTTTATTTTTCTGCTTTATGAATAATACAGGAATTAGATAAATAATTGATAAGTTGTTAATGAAGTGGCCAAATCTGCATTGCCCTCAAAATGCAGGAATTTGGATGGAATGTCAAAAAAGATTGCTAGGATATTTGATATTTTAATTTATTGGGTATTTCCTTGCAGAAGCAGCTCCATGAGATTCCATATCCCTGGCTCTCCATCACATCCACCACCAATTCCTTCCTCAGTTTCTCCAGGAAAACTGGTGGTTGCCAAATCCAAAATTCCCTTCACACTCCATCACATCCACCACCAATTCCTTCTCCAATTTCTCCAGGAAAAATGGTGGTTGCAAAAATCCAAAATTCCCTTCACACTCCATCACATCCACCACCAATTCCTTCCTCAGTTTCTTCAGGAAAATTTACAGTTGCCAAATCCAAAATTCCCTTCACACTCTGTCACATCCACCACCAATTCCTTCTCCACTTTCTCCACAAAAACTGGTGGTGCAAAAATCCAAAATTGTTGGTTGCAAAAATCCGAAATTCCCTTCACACTCCACCACATCCACCACCAATTCCCTCCCCAGTTTCTCCAGAAAAATTTATGGTTGCCAAATCCAAAATTCCCTTCACACTCCGTCACATCCACCACCAATTCCTTCTCCAGTTTTTCCAGGAAAATTGGTTGTTGCAAAAATCCAAAATTCCTTTCACACTCTGTCACATCCACCACCAATTCCTTCTCCAATTTTTCCAGGAAAATTGTTGGTTGCAAAAATCCAAAATTCCCTTCACACTCCACCACCCACCACCAATTCCTTCTCCAATTTTTCCAGGAAAATTGATGGTTGCAAAAACCCAGAATTCCTTTCATGCTGACCCTGAGAATGTCCATCATGGGCTGCTCCTTCCTGCTCATCCCATTGGAAAAATGGGAAAATGAGGCAAAGGATGCTCCAAATGGAGCTCGTTTTCACCCAAGCTGAACTGAAACAGGTTTCCCTTTCCAGCCCAGCTTGCACAGATGAAAAAGAGGCATTAAAAAGGAGAAGGAAAAGCCTGACTCATCTGGAACAGGAATAGAAAAACATCTTGGCTGAAAAGAGATGAAAAAGGAGCAATTAATGTCTGGAATTCACCTGCAAATCTCGTCACCGTGAGCTATTATTGTTCAAATTATTAGGCAGGTGTGTGAAGTGCCTCATAAACTGGAGGGGAATTAAAAGGCAGATTTTGCAGCAAACTCGGTGCTTATTACACAATTACAACCCCGTGTCAGAGCCAGGGGATGTTCCCGTTGGTTTCACCCCCACAACGCCAGGAAATGCACCTGATCCCAAATTCCACTCCATTTTAGAGCATTTTAGGTCTTCATTCCACTCCATTTTAGAGCATTTAAGGTGTGCATTCCACTCCATTTTAGGTCTGGATCAGGAAAAATTATTGGTTTCAGAGTGCAGGGAGGGTCACTGTCCTTGGTTGTCAGGGTGAGGGCTGTGCTCGGTGATTGTCCCTTTGTTGTGGGACAGACAAGGGACGAGCAGAAGGTCACAGGCAGTGAAGTCACCATGGAAGTCCCAGGAGAGGCTGAGGGAGCTGGGAAAGGGCTGGAAAACTCCAGAGGGAGCTGGGAAGGGGCTGAGCCTGGAGCAAAGGAGGCTCAGGGGGCCCTTGTGGCTCTGCACAGCTCCTGCCAGGAGGGCACAGCCGGGGGGGTCGGGCTCTGCTCCAGGGAACAGGGACAGGAGCAGAGGGAACGGCCTCAGGCTGGGCCAGGGCAGCTCAGGGAGGGCACAGCAGGAATTTCCCCATGGAAAGGGGGCTCAGGAACTGCCCAGGGAGGGTTGCAGTGCCCATCCCTGCAGGTGTCCCCTGGAGGTGGCACTCAGAGCTCTGGGCTGGGGACAAGGTGGGCATTGGGCACAGCTGGGACTCTGATCTTGGAGCTCTTTTCCAGCCTCAGGGATTCTGTGAGGTTTAGATTGGATATTTGGGAAAATTTCTTCCCTAAATTTGTTGTCCACCCCTGGCACGGGTACAGGGTGGAGTCCCCATGCCTGGAGGGATTTAAATCCCTGCAGATGTGGCACTTGGGGACACGGGGCAGTGGTGGCCTTGGCAGTGCTGGGGACAAGGTTGGATGAACTTTTCCAACCTTAATGCTGGGAGGGCTTTTCCAACCTCAACGATTCCATAATTCTCTGGGAACAAATTCCAGGGCCTCACCACCCTCACACCTTTCACCACCTCAGTTGGGAATATTCCAAATCCTAATCCAGCTGAACAGAGTCCACCCTGCTGGAATCTCAGTAACACTTTCTCCAGATACCTCTAAGCTCCCTGTCCATGGCCAGCAATCATCAGTGACACTCACAGTGCAACAGCCCAGGGAAAATTTAATTTGTTCCTCTCCAGCTCCCTGGGATGTGGAATTTTTCTTCACTCGGGTCACCAGCTGTGGTGGTGTTCACAGGGGTCCCCGGACGAGGGAAGAGATGAGAATCTTGACTCCATGTTTCAGAAGGATGATTTATTATTTTATGATACATAATATATTAAAATGATATATTAAAACTACACTAAAAGAATAGAAGAAAGGATTTCATCAGAAGGCTGGGAAAGAATGGAAAAAGAATGGAATGCTAACAAAAGCTCATGACTCTCAGAGAGTCTGAGCCAGCTGACTGTGATTGGCCATTAATTAGAAACAACCACATGAGCCCAATCCCAGATGCACCTGTTGCATTCCACAGCAGCAGATAACCATTGTTTGCATTTTGTTCCTGAGGCCTCTCAACTTCTCAGGAGAAAAAAATCCTAAGGAAAGGATTTTTCATCAAATATGTCTGTGACACTGGGAAGTGTGAGACTGATCCCTTAGAACCTTCCCAAGAGGTTCCATCCCATGTAATCCAGGAGGAAACTCCCAGCACCCCATCAGCCCTGCTCAAAACCGGATTAAAATAAAGATATTCCTTTTCATCCTTAATCACAGTGGGTTCTTCTGGAAGGGGAACTGGTTCCTGCACGGATTTAGGGTTGGGAAGCAAAGCAGGATTGGGCGGTGCTGGATCCCCTGGCCCATGACCACTCCAAAGGAATTCCATGCCTGTGGAAACATCTCCTGCTGATAAAACCCACCCTGTGCTCAATGTGGAGGGGCTGCAGTGAGGAGCTCCTGGAACAATTTAATTGTTTCCCCCTGAGTGACACAGAATTGAGAGGCTCCAGTGGGGTTCCCTTTTATTCAGGGAAATAAACTCCCTTTCATTGCCTCATTCCAAAGAATTCCCAAGCTTCATTTCCATTATTGCAACAGGGGCAGCTTCAGCAGCACGAGTGGTGTGGGTTGATAATCTCATTTACCTTCACAAGAATTCCCCTTTTTCCTGATTTTCCTGCTGATAATGCACAAGACACTCGTTATTTTTGGAGTGTCAGCCATGCTGGAGTTATCCTTGTCCACTCCTTGTTTGTCCAACAGCCAATCTTTGGGAAGGAACACATTTTCCATCTGGTTTCTTGATGATTTCCAGGATGGAAAATTCAGAATTTCTTTGCTATTGTTGTGGTCACCCAATGGACTGAGCAGCCCCTTTTGTCACTGGTTAATTAAATGTGACCCATTTCTTTCCCATTCTCCCCAGGGATCTGCTGTTCCCGTGCCAGGGAATGTTGGCACAGCAGGGCATGAGATTATTTTGATTATTTGACACCACAGGGCCGAGTTTTGCAGCCAGAGCTGGGGGAGAACACACAGAACCAGCAACAGGAACATCCACACCCTGCTGAGGAACAGCAGCACCGTGGTCAAGAGCCAAATCCCGAACGATTCCATCCTTCCTTGGCAGGGTTGGGGATGAGATGGGCTCCAAGGTCCATCCAAGCCAAACTGGAATTCTGGGGTTCCATAACCCAGCTCCAGGCAGGAGGTGTTGGGGGGTGAAAGGGACTCTGAGGACATCGAGGCCTTTCGGGAGTTAAGAAAATGATGGAGAGGGAGTTTTCCATGGGCATGGAGCGACAGGGAAAGGGGGAATGATTTAAACTAAAAGGGAGTGGGTTAGATGGGATATTGGGATATTGGAATTCCTGGCTGGGAGGGTGGGGAGGGGCTGGGATGGAATTCCCAGAGGATCCCTGGCAGTGCCCAAGGCCAGGTTGGACACTGGGGCCGGAGCAGCCTGGGACAGTGAGAGGTGAAATGAAATGATGAAATGATCTTCAAGTTCCCTTCCATCCCAAACCATTCCATGATTCCATGGAACACGAACGTCTCTTGTGGTCACCCCACGCCCAGCCCCACAGGAACTCTTGGATCTGCTGCTGGTTTGCAGCTCTGGAATCAGCTCTGGAATTTCCCCCCCTTTCCATGGGGAAATTCCTGCTGTGCCCACCCTGAGCTGCCCTGGCCCAGCCTGAGGCCGTTCCCTCTGCTCCTGTCCCTGTTCCCTGGAGCAGAGCCCGACCCCACTTCTAAAAAGAAGGAAATGGGAATTTTTATATGGACAGCCAGCACCAGGACAAGGGAGTTGTCAGAGCCAGAAGGTCCCCTCTGATGGATGGAATTCCAGGCCCCTTCCAACCCCAAGCATTCCATGATTTTCCTGGGCACTCCCAGAGGCTGGGCTCAGATTTCCCTTTCTCAGCCATTCCTGAAAAACCTGAATCCTGAATTCCTGCATGCACAGCAAACAACAAATCCAGCCACTGAACATCCCACAGACCTTGACATCATTGACATCCCTGACATTATCCTGGGATGCTTTGATCTGGGAAAAAAAGGGAAACCCCACAGGGAGAGCCAGCCTAAGGCACAGCCTAACATTAAGCTTGGCCTTAGACAAGTGTATATCCCACCAGCAGCACCAATTGTTTCATCCATATAAATATTTGGACATCAGGGGGATTCCTCTTAATCCCAAGCAATCCTGGGGAGCAGGGCTGGGCTGGAAGGAGGTTTGATGTAAATTTTAATAATTTTTAGTTCTGAGGTTTGAACTGCACCTCTGAAGAAAACAGGTGTGGCTAACAGGTCAGTCACACTCTGTTATTTATCCCAAAACTCCATCCCTCCGAGGCTTGGCCCTAAAAATGGTTCCAATTTCCAGGACGAACTCCAGCTCATCAGGAAAGTGAGAAAAGCACGAGGCAGATGCTGCTGGGACCTCTGGGGGAGCTGAAGCCACTTAAAATGGGCCTTTGGTGGTGATTTGAAATCCCACTCTCTGCCTTGGACTGAAATCCAAGGGCTGGGAATAAAGTTAGGAAGAGCCTGTGCTGGCCTAGAGGAGAGGACTTGGTGTTTGAGCTCCTCATTTGTTCCTCTGCTGGCTTGAAGGGGGACAGTCTGTGGGAAAAGGAAAAATTCCATGAAACATTTCAGATCATGGGATTTTTGGAATTGTTTGGGGTGGGAGTGATCTTAAAACTCATCTTGTTCACCCTCTGGGACACCTCCCACTATCCCAGGCTGCTGGAAGCCCTTCCAGGACACCTCAGGAATGGGGAATTCACAATTTCCCTCTTCCAGCGCTTCCCCACCTCATTCTGGGGTGATTTGTTAATTATCTGTAATCTGTTCCCACTCTAAACACACCCCAAATCCATCAGAATTATGAGAGCAAGTGAAATTGTTGAGTTTTCCCTTTGGAAGTTGGAAAAAGGAGGGAATACAGCACCACAGAACTCACCCACACCACGGGATCACTCAGGATTTTAATGGCGCTTAATGGTCTCCTTCAGTCAAATCTCAATTATTTGTGGACTTGCTCCCAACAGGGAGAGAGAAAATAATTTGCTGCTGATTGGTGCTGGGTGAAATGGAAAAGCTGTCCAAGAGCTCCTGGAAGAAATGGCTGCTGGAATGTGGCAAGCATTAAACCCCCAGAATTTTTCTTATTTGTGTAAGACTAATTCAGATTGATTGATTTATCTGTGATTAAGTTTAAAGTTGGTTTTGTTTACCTGCAATTTGTTCCCTCCTGTAGCAATCTGTGGAGGTGATGTCCCTCCCCAGCTCTGCACAATCCTCTGGATCTGAGAGTTCCAGTGGCTCCTCGTTGCTGAGGGGAGGAAAGCACACTCAGGGACAAGGCTGCCACTGCATCACACAGGAAGGGGCTGAGGGTGAAATCCTTGGGATCCAAGGGGTTTTTATCCCTGCTTTAGGTTGGAAATGCAGGATGTGGCTGGGGTGTGAGTTCCATCCCCACCTGTCAGGGCTGGGGCAGTTCTCTCTGTCCATGGGGCAGTTTTTTCTTCCTCTCTGCCACAGCCAACCCTCCCTCCAGGAGATCTCTGCTGTCCATGGCCACTGAGTGTCCCTGCAGGGCTGATCCAATTCCAGCATCCCACGGGGAGATGCTGCGCCCAGGGCAGGAGCCAAGCATTCCTCCCTGGATCCAATCTGAGCCTGGCACAGCACAGCAGCCTTTGCCCCCTGCATTGCCAGAGGAGCAGCTTTCTGCTGCCCTGCACTGCCAGAGGGAGCCCAGGCCCATCTGCAGCAGCCCTGGAGCTGCAGAGGAAAACTCCCCCCTTGTGCAGGATCCCTGCTGCAGCAGAGCCACAGCTGGCACTGCAGGAGGGCTGAGCCCCCATGGGATGGGGCTGGGACACCCCCTGGCACACAGGGGACAGGGACTGCTCTCACTCTGGCAGGGGTGTTTTGTATTGCTGCATTTTATTTTTATATTTTCTTTTTTTTTTTTTTCCTATTAAAGAACTGTTATTCCTGCTCCCATATCTTTGCCTGAGAGCCCCTTAATTTCAAAATTATAATAATTCGGAGGGAGGGGGTTCACATTTTCCATTTCAAGGGAGGCTCCTGCCTTCCTTAGCACACACCTGGCTTTTCAAACCCAGACAACAACCAACCCTGATACTCTGATGGACCAAACCATTCCAGCTGTGGTCACCCACTGGACAACCCTTGGGATGTGAGGGATGGCAAAAATGAAGCAGTTAAAACCAAATCCCAGTGCCTGCTAAAAATATTTTCATTTTTCCTTTTTATAAACTAAGAACAACCTGGTGCTTGCAGAAATGGGTCACATTTAATTAACCAGTGACAAACAGGGCTGCTCAGTCCATTGGGTGACCACAATTCTGAATTTTCCATCCTGGAAATCATCAAGAAACCAGATGGAAAATGTGTTCCTTCCCAAAGATTGGCTGTTGGACAAACAAGGAGTGGACAAGGATAACTCCAGCATGGCTGACACTCCAAAAATAACGAGTGTCTTGTGCATTATCAGCAGGAAAATCAGGAAAAAAGGGAATTCTTGTGAAGGTAAATGAGATTATCAACCCACACCACTCGTGCTGCTGAAGCTGCCCCTGTTGCAATAATGGAAATGCAGCTTGGGAATTCTTTGGAATGAGGCAATGAAAGGGAGTTTATTTCCCTGAATAAAAGGGAACCCCATTGGAGCCTCTCCATTCTTCCTCGTGCACAGGGGATGGCAAAGAATCCCAGGATTTTGTGAAAATCAACTTTTATAGTGAGACTGGAGAGCTCTGCCTGTGTCCAACACACCCAAAGAGTCCCTGGCTGCATCTCTGCAAGGCATGGATGGATCCCAAATCTCCTGATTCCCTCCGAGGGATTCCCAATGCTGATCCAGAATTTGGGAATCCTCTCCTGCTGCTCTCCCAGCTCTTTTCCCCTTGGATCCCATCCCAGGTATGGTGGCCCTCTGGACACACTTTGCCAGCCCTGGCTGAGTGAGAGGAGAAATCTCATGGATTTGGGAGCAGGGACAAATCCAGGGATTTGTTTTGGGGTTAGAAGTGCTGGAGGAGCCTTGTGAGCCTTCCCAGTGAAGCACAGCCAGGGGGGTTTGCAGGCTCTGAATTTCCCATTCTTTGGGAAACGTGTTCCCACAGGTTCTGGAGATGCTGGAGCCCAACCACAAACCCCAGTCCTGCTCCTGGGACCAGCTGAATGTCACAATTCCCCGTTCAACCATTCCAGCAGGGAGCAACTCCATATTTAACATCACAGAAAGTGATTTGGGACATACAGGATAATCAGCTCTGACTCAGTGAGTTCTTTTAATTCCTCCTTTCTCCTCCCTGTCTAGAGAGATTCCTGGATTTGGGATCACAGCTGAACATCCTCGAGCAAATCTCAGCAGTAGCTGCAATATTTCAACTTTTAAGAACAAATACTTTAAAAAAAAACACCTCAGGTGGAAATAATTTGGGCTCTTACGCCACAGAGATTTGTGCACCTGCTTAAATTCAGACTGGGAATTATTTTCCCCAACCCCAAGTGATTTTTTTTGGTGAGGTTTCCTCCTCTGCAGTGCCAAAGGCTGAGCTTCCAGGTGATGATTCCAGCCTCCAGGATCCAAGAACATCTGGTTGGGCTGGGAGAATCTTGGAATTAACCACGGGAAGGTTGGAAACAGGGAGAGAAAGGCCCAGCCCTTGAACTTGTTCTTGGTGTTCAACACACAGAGCAGCCAAAAGGGAACGTGGCACTTTTCCCACCGTTTCCATGTGAGGAATTCCAGCTTTTCCTCCCAAACCTGCCCTGGACGGGGCTTTACAGGTGAGGAAAACACTCACAGAGGTCAAAACAGTTTTGCAGTGCCCCACATTTGTGCTGTGGGGTGGTTGGGCGGAGGAGTAAGAAAGGAAAACGGGGGGAAAATCCTTGGGAAAGGACCAGAGCTCTGGGTTGGGATGGGCACAGCCCAGATGTTGCTTGGAGGGCACAGGGAAAGAGGGGAAAAGGGGGAAAAGGAGGGGCTGAAGGTAGGAAAAAGCCAAAAGGCAGCTGGAGGTTGAAGGTGATGGGCTGGAGGTTGAAGGTGATGAGCTGAAGGTTGAAGGTGATGGGCTGAAAGTTGAATGTGATGGGCTGGAGGTTGAAGGTGATGGGCTGGAGGTGATGGGCTGAAAGCTGAAGGTGATGGGCTGGAGGTTGAAGGTGATGGGCTGGAGGTTGAAGTTGATGGGCTGAAAGCTGAAGGTGATGAGCTGAAGGTTGAAGGTGATGGGCTGGAGGTTGAAGGTGATGGGTTGAAGGTGATGGGTTGAAGGTTGAAGGTGATGGGTTGAAGGTGATGGGCTGGAGGTTGAAGGTGATGAGCTGGAAGTTGAATGTGATGAGCTGAAGGTTGAAGGTGATGGGCTGAAAGCTGAAGCTGATGAGCTGGAGGTTGAAGGTGATGGGCTGAAGGTTGAAGGTGATGGGCTGAAAGCTGAAGCTGATGAGCTGGAGGTTGAAGGTGATGGGCTGGAGGTTGAAGGTGATGAGGTGAAAGCTGAAGGTGATGAGCTGGAGGTTGAAGGTGATGGGCTGGAGGTTGAAGGTGATGGGCTGAAAGCTGAAGGTGATGAGCTGGAGGTTGAAGGTGATGGGCTGGAGGTTGAAGGTGATGAGTTGGAGGCTGAAGGTGATGGGCTGAAGGTTGAAGGTGATGGGCTGAAGGTTGAAGGTGATGAGCTGGAGGTGATGGGCTGAAGGTTGAAGGTGATGGGCTGAAAGCTGAAGGTGATGGGCTGAAGGTTGAAGGTGATGGGCTGGAGGTTGGAGGTGATGAGCTGGAGGTCACACTGAGAGTGCAGCCTCTGGAGATGTCCCCAAATTCTCCTTGGAACTGAAAACCAGAGAAAAAGGAGCATCAGGTGGACTGAGAGGAGCCACCTGAGAGTCCCTTCAGACAGGAGACCAAGCAGTGAGGGGGACGGGACGCAGCCAGAGGCAGGGAGAGTGTCTGGGATGGCACAGCAGAGTCCCTTGAGGGGGACGTGGGATTTGAGCACAACCACGGGGCCGCCTCAGCGTCACCCTCAGCACCCTCTGGCCACTGCTGGGTGCCAGCCTGAGCTCTGGGGGCACGGGAAAGGCACAGAGAGGGGCTGCACCCATCCCTTCTCCCACTTCCCACGTCCTCAGCCGGCTGGGAATGGGAACAGCCCCAGCTGAGAGGGAATCCAGCTCCCTGCTGGAATTCCAGTGACGGATTGGATGCCCTGAGCCCTTTGGGGGTGGAAGCACAGCAGAGCAACGTGCTGGATCATCTCATGGAAGCGATGGAAAGGCTCAGCCCCTGTCAGGAGAGCTCTGGAAGAGTCCCAGCCTTGTTGGCAGTGTCCTGTGGGGTCACACAAACCCTGACAGTGCAATTTTCCCTTCCAGAGCGCTGTCCCTGCCCTGGCCTGGAGCACGATTCCTTTTGGGGCAGGCAGAGGGAGCTGCATCAGTGCCCAAGGTGCTCATGGGTTTGGGGCAATCCTTGGAGAAGCCAAGATAAAAGGGCAGAGGACAGGGGCAGCCTTTTCCACAGAAATCCTCGGTTTGTTCTGAGGAATTGGAGAGAAGAGACTTTGGCCAGCACAAATCCCACGGGATCCCAAAACGTGGGGACACCAGGGAGGCTGGGAAGGGGCTGGGAGCCAGTCGGGGGCTCTCAAGTATTTGAGATTCCTAAAGGGGGAATAACCCGATAAAAACCCAGCGGCATCAGCTGGATCAGACACAGAGAGCAGCTGGTTCGTCACCTCCCTGTCCCCTGTCACTCCAGGATGGTGACCTGGGACACAAGCTGGAGCAAGCACGGGGGGTTTTACAGGAGTTTTACCCACTGGGGCTGGGGAAGCAGCGGGGGGCTGAGCCCGGGGGGCCCCAGAACCGGGCAGAGAGGCAGCGGGGTGGCACGGGGGGGACACCGGGGGACAGCGGGCTCGGAGCCGGGCAGCGCAGCCCGGGACGGACCCCTCGGGCCGGGAGCGCAGCGCGGGCTCAGGGCGCCCCTCACCGTCCGCACCGCACCGCGCGGCACCGCGCATCCCGGGACAGAGCGGGACCGAGCCGCGCATCCCGGGACAGAGCAGGACAGAGCCGCGCATCCCGGGACAGAGCGGGACAGAGCGGGACCGAGCCGCGCATCCCGGGACAGAGCGGGACATCCCGCGCATCCCGGGACAGAGCGGGACATCCCGCGCATCCCGGGACAGAACGGGACAGAGCTGGACCGAGCCGCGCATCCCGGGACAGAGCGGGACAGAGCGGGACATCCCGTGCATCCCGGGACAGAGCGGGACATCCCGCGCATCCCGGGACAGAGCGGGACCGAGCCGCGCATCCCGGGACAGAGCGGGACAGAGCCGCGCATCCCGGGACAGAGCGGGACTGCCCGGGACAGAGCGGGACCGAGCCGCGCATCCCGGGACAGAGCGGAACCTTGGACAGAGCGGGATCGGCCTGCACATCCCAGGACAGAGCGGGACATCCCGCGCATCCCGGGACAGAGCGGGACCGCGCCGCGCATCCCTGCTCCGTGCGAGCCGCCCCGCTCCGCGCATCCCGGCTCACAGCGCTCCGCGCACCGCGGGAAGGAGCGGGCCGGACCGCCCCGCACCGGCTCCGTGCGGGTCCCAGCGCCCCGCGCATCCCGCCCGGGCAGCGCCCGCGGCCATGCGCGCCCGGCGGAGCCGCGGGGCCACGGGGGGCGGCGGCGGCGGCGGCGGAGGAGGAGGAGGAGGAGGCGGAGGAAGGCGCTCGGCAGCAGCAGCGGCAGCAGCCACGCAGCTTTGACGTCGCCGGGCTGCGGCTGCCGGCCCCGCACGTATAGCACAACGTGACGGCCCCGCCGCCGCCACTCGCGCCCGCTCCCCCGCGCCCGCTCGGCAGCGCACCCGCGGGAGCCCCGCGCCGCCCCCGCCATGGGCCCGGCCGCCGCCCCGCAGCCGCGCTGAGAGGAGGGGGAGCCGCTCCCGGAGCGCCGCAGCCGGAGCCTCCCCGCGGCCCCGCGCCCGCCCCCGCCCGCGCCGCCCCCGCCGCCCGCCGCGCTCCGCGCTCCGCTCCGCTCATCCGCGGGCAGCCCCGCGCACCATGCGGGGGCCGCGGCGCCGCGCTGGCCTCTGATGGCCGCGGGGCGCAGGCGGCTGCGGCGGCCCCGCGCGGCGCTCGGCGGCCCCGGGAGGCGGCGGCGGCGGCGGCCGGAGCTCTGAGGGCGCCGCGGCCCGGAGCGGGTGCGGGGGCTGCCGCTGCCGGGGGCTCGCTCTGAGCGGGGCTCGCCCCGCGCCGCCCGCTGCGCAGCGGGAGGAGGAGGAGGAGGAGGAGGCGGAGGCGGAGGAGGAAGGAGGAGGAGGAGGAGGACCGGCGCGGTGCCCGCCGCCTGCCCCCGCCGCCCTGCCTGCGCGGGGCGTGCGCGGCTCGGCCGCAGCGGAGCGCGGGGCTCCGGCGGGCGCTGCGCTGCCCCCCCCCGCCCCGCCGGGCTGGATATGTGGATGCTCACGTGAAGATGGATGTAGCGATCGGGCTGCTGGGGCTGCTGACGGTTCTGCTGGAGGGCAGCTCCGGCCAAGGGGTGTACGGTGAGTGCGGGGCGCCGCGTGACCTTGTCGCGACTGTCGCCGGGGCGGAAGGGCGGCGGGGGGGGGGGATGGGGGGTGGGGGCGAGCGGCGTGGCCCCGCTGCGCGCCGCGGGAGCCGGCGGAGGCAGAGCGGAGGCAGCGCCGTTGCCATGAGACGCTGACATTCCGCGGCGAGAACCGGGCCGGGGGGCGGCGGGCGGTGCGGGGGGGTCCGCAGCCGGTCCCGGGCCGCGCTGCCGCCGCCTCCGCGGGGCTCCTCCGCGCCCGCGGCCGCCGCACTTGTTACCGGCGGCGCTGCCAGGGGCGGGGGCGAAGGCGCCGCGAACTTCCCGGGGCTCCGCCGGGGGCGCGCGGACCCCGCGGGCGGGCGGCTCCGCTGCCCCGGCCCCGCTGCCCCCCGCCCGTGACTTGCACATCACCGGCGGCATCGCCCGCTCCGCGCTGGGGCCGCGCTCTCGTTGCTTCCCCCTCGCCCCCGCGCCCTCCAGGTGGCCCCGGTTCGGCGGGGGGAGCCGGGCGGAGCTGCGGCCGGGATGCTGCCCCGTGCCCCGGTGCCGGCGCTGCCGCGGTGCTGCCTCGGTGCCGGTGATGCTCCGGTTCTGTCGATGCCCCGGCCGCGGTGTGGCCGGTCCCGGTGATGCCCGGGCCGTGGTAATGCTTCGGTGCCAGCGATGCTCCGGTTCCGGTGGTGTCCCAGCCCCAGTGATGCCCCGGTTGTGGCGACGCCCCGGTTGTGGCAATGTCCCATTCCCGGTGATGCCCTGGCTGTGGCGATGCCCCGGCTCCGGTGCTGCCCCGCTCCCGGTGCTGGCACATTCCCGGTGTTGCCCCATTCCCGCTGCTGCCCTATTCCCGCTGATGCCCCGGTTCTGGTGCTGCCCCATTCCCGCTGATGCGCCGGCTCCCGGCGATGCCCCATTCCCTGTGCTCCCCATTCCCTGTGCTCCCCGCTCCCGGTGCTCCCCGTTCCCGGTGCTTCCAGCTCCCGGTGCTGCCCCATTCCCTGTACTCACCATTCCCTGTGCTCCCCATTCCCGATGCTGCCCCATTCCCGGTGCTCCCCATTCCCGATGCTGCCCCATTCCCGGTGCTCCCCATTCCCGGTGCTCCCGGTTCCCGGTGCTCCCCGTTCCCGATGCTGCCCCATTCCCGGTGCTCCCGGTTCCCGGTGCTCCCCGTTCCCGATGCTCCCCATTCCCGATGCTCTCCATTCCCGATGCTCTCCATTCCCGATTCTGCCCCATTCCCGATGCTGCCCCCATTCCCGGTGCTGCCGGTTCCCGGTGCTGCCGGTTCCCGGTGCTCCCCATTCCCGATGCTCCCGGTTCCCGATGCTCCCCATTCCCGATGCTCCCGGTTCCCGATGCTCCCCATTCCCGATGCTGCCCCATTCCCGATGCTGCCCCATTCCCGGTGCTGCCGGTTCCCGGTGCTGCCGGTTCCCGGTGCTCACCCATTCCCGGTGCTCCCGGCCGGCCGGGGGGGTTATGTAAGCGGCTCGGCGCCGTGCGGTGCTGCCGGCAGCTCCGGCGCCCGGGGCTGAGGAAGGAGATCCATGAATCTCCCAGCAAACGCTCGCTGTGACATTGCCTCCTCCGAGCCCGTCCGCTCCCACACTTCCCCATTCGCTTCCCACCTGGAACGGAGCCTCACTTAGAGACTCAGAGACTCACTCCCCTCCTTTTTTTTTTTTTTTTTTTTTTTTTTATTTTTTTTCTCTTTAATTTTTGCAAAACCTGGACGTGACCGCGGGTGTCAGAGGGGCTGGGCTGGCGGGGGAGGCTCGGCTGGTGCGGAGCTGGCAGCGGCTCCTGCCTCCCCCGGCACACAGGCACATATTGTTGGATGCTCGGCGAGAATAGGAGAGGGCTTGTTCGGGAAGAGCGAGGTGGGGGCTGGAGGGAGGAGATGCGGACTCAGCTCCGGGCTCTGGGCTCTGGAGTAAAGACTTTGGTGCTGCTGCTTTTCTCCGCCCGATTGAGGCTGAGAGCGGGGGGGGAGCGCTGTGAACTCAGCCGTGCTTTGTGCTCCAGAGCGGTGTCCCCGGGAATTTGGGGTGCCTTCATCGACTGAGGAAGGTCGGCTCGGGAATGTGGACCAAAAAAACAAATAAATTCCACTCCCGGCGTGTGCCTGCAGCCCCCGGTGCAGCAGCAGGGCCATTTTGGGGAAGGAGGATGGCGAGGCTGGAGCCTGCAGATTATCCAAAGTGAGCCCCAGCCTGCCAGAGGATCTCGCTGCTTTGGAAAAATCGCTTTGTGGGATTTTAACAAGTTTTTTGGCCTTTTTTTTTTTTTTTTGAAGATTTCCAGAGCCTGGCAGCTCTGCTTGCGAGCGTGGTGCTGCCGAGGAGGTGTCTTGCCGTGTTAACACTTGTTCCTGGTGTCTGTGCTCCTCTGGGAGCGGGCACGGCTCCAGAGCCTCTCTCTCCGTGAGGAAGGCGGCGAGGGGAAGGAAGGAGCGGCCTGGAATCCATCCCCGCTGCTCCCTGTTGATATTCCCAGCCCTGCAGGTGGCTCAGACCCGTCCCTCAGGCTCCTCCCTGGCTCATCCCACCTGTCCTTGGCACGGCTCTCCCCGGCTGTTTTCCAGCCCTGGATGCTCCGGAGGCATCCAGGGGAAGGTGCTGGCGCAGAGCCTGGCACGGCACCGCCCGGGGAGCAGCTCCGCCGCCTTCAAATGCCAAATAAACCCTCGGTTTGTGCACTGGGAGCTCGTTTAAACTCCAGGTTAACGCGCCGGGCTGGGCAGCACCTCTGCAACTTCCCTCTGTTCTGGTGGGATGCTACAGCTGGGATGGAAAACTGGGATCCTAAAAGGAAAACCAGCACGGAACTGGGAGAACTGGGAGCGGGGCAGGCGCAGGCCACGTTCTGCTTCCTCAGGGGCTGGGGGAGAGCAGAGCTGCTGGAATCCTTGGGAATTCATGCAATTCCTCAGCTCTCCCTGATTTCCTGGCCAGAGACCGAGAACAACTCGAGATCTGTGCACGTTTCTGTTAACAAAGCAGGAAACGTAGGGATTTGGGACGTGGTGGTTCTCCTTTCACCCAACTTCCAATTTCCAGAGGGAAAAAGCAGCTCAGTGAAGAGGCCAAGGTGGGCATGGAGAGTTTTTACCAGCTCAGAGGCTGCTCAGCAAAAAATGGGAATTTTGGGAGAGCGGAGAAGGGATTTTTGGGTTTGTTTCCTGAGCTGCCTCGGCTGGGAGGGCTCACCAGGGATTTGGGGTCTCGTTTTGTGTCCTGGGGGGTGAGAGAGAGCCCAGAGAACTCCTGGACAGGAGCCTGGAGAGCCTGAGCTCTTCCAGCACCTCTGGGGTGGGGGCTGGAAAAATCCTGGGAATGGGGGGACCTGGCTGGAGTGAGGCTGTGCTGGGGTGACAATCCTGGCAGGGCTGGCTCCAGGGGCAAAGCCGACACTTCCTGACCCCGGGGAGTTGATTCCAGGTGGTGCCAGGAATCTGGGATCCCCTGGGTGGGATCGGGGTGACACAGGGTGTGCGGCCCCCTCTGAGATCCTGGCTCACTGAGCTGGGATTCATCCAATCCTTTGGTGAGATTTTGGGAATTTTTTCCATGATTTCAGCTGGAATGAAGCAGGGCAGAACCCCAGGGTGTATCCTGGGGACGCCAGGTGTGCCACAGGAGGGGTGTGAGGGTGACAGTGACCCCTCTGTGCCACTGCCCCAGCTCCCGCAGGGAGCAGGGCTCAGCATCCCGTCTGCAGCCATGGAAAACCTCAGGATGGCTCAGAATTCCTCCGGGAATCACCCATGGAATGAGTGTTGACCATTCTCAGGAATATCAGAGCCTTCCTGAGGCTCTGCACCAAATCTGGGCATGCAAAATTCTGGGAGAAGCATCCACAGCCTTGGGAAGAACGAGGCTTCCTGGTGTTTTCCCACTGAGAACAACAAGGTTGCCAGGAGATTTCCCACTGGGAAAAATGAGATTTCCAGGTGTTTTCCCATTGGGGACAATGAGGCTTCCAGGTGTTTTTTTTCATTGCGGGTTCAAAATGCCTGGAATTGAAGGCCACTTAAAGTGTTAAATCCAGGGAAATTGTCCCGGTTGATCCAGGCACCCAATGTCATCCAAGGGCCTCAGCGCTCATTTGCAGCTGCAGGGTTTTCCAAAGAAAATTGGAATTGGGCATCCCAAAGCCTGGAGCTGCTCCTTTTTCCCGGGATCCAGCTGGAGTGGGGGCTGCTGGAGCTCCTTGGAGCTCGGGGGGAGGTTGGAGCAGGGGAGCAGTCGGGAAAGATCTGGGAATGATCAGGGAAAGATCTGGGAATGATCAGGGAAAGATCTGGGAATGATCTGGGAATGATCAGGGAAAGATCTGGGAAAAAATCTGGGAATGATTAGGGAAAGATCTGGGAAAGGTCAAGGAAAGATCTGGGAAAGATCTGGGAAAGATTTGGGAAAAAAATCTGGGAAAGATCAGGGAAAGATCTGGGAATGATCAGGGAAAGATCTGGGAAAAATTTGGGAATGATCAGGGAAAGATCTGGGAAAAAATGATCAGGGAAAGATGTGGGAATGATCAGGGAAAAGATCTGGGAAAAATTTGGGAAGCATCAGGGAAAGATCTGGGAAAAAATGATCAGGGAAAGATGTGGGAATGATCAGGGAAAGATCTGGGAAAAAAATCTGGGAAAGATCAGGGAAAAATGTGGGAAAAATCTGTGAAAAATCAGGGAAAGATGTGGGAATGATCAGGGAAAGATCTGGGAAAGATCTTCCACTCCTGCCTCTTTGTGATGCTGGGATAATTCCCCCAGCTCCAGGATTTAAGGAGCGCTGCCTTTGGAGCCGGGAGTGGCCTCTGACCTGGCCTTTCCCAACATTTTTATGGATCCAGTGAGTGGATTGGGGGGATGAGGAGAGGGATGGGAAAACAAAATCACTGGGAGGGAGAGCGTTCGGCTCATTGGAAGTGCCGGCTCCTTGTTGGGAAACCTCTGGATCAGAGGGCAGGGAAAAAACTCAGGATCAGCAGGGAGGGGAAAACCTCTGGATGAGCAGGCAGGGAAACCTCTGGATCAGTAGGGAGGGGAAACCCTCTGGATCAGCCGGGAGAGAACCTCTGGATCAGAGGGGAGGGAAACCTCTGGATGAGCGGGCAGGGAACCTCTGGATCAGTAGGGAGGGGAAAACCTCTGGATCAGCCGGGAGAGAACCTCTGGATCAGAGGGGAGGGAAACCTCTGGATCAGCGGGCAGGGAACATCAGGATCAGCGGTCCCAGGGGGGATATTTCCCTGGGGGATATTTCCATGGTGCTGCCATCCTCGCTGGGTGAATGCCGGCCTTGTCCGGGGCGCTTTAACCCCGCACAATTCCCGACTTTGTGCCAGGGAAGCGTCCCTGGGAACAGGGCAGGGATTATGCGCCGCCGAAGGGGCAGCTGCGCTCCTCCCGCTCCTCCCGCCTGCTCCGGGATCCCGGCGGATCCTTGGGAATTTTAACTCTTCCCTAAACCCTGGGCTAGGATCTCCTCCTCCTCCTCCTCCTCCTCCTCCTCCTCCTTCTCCTTCTCTCCTCCTCCTCCTTCTCCTTCTCCTTCTCCTTCTCCTTCTCCTTCTCCTTCTCCTTCTCCTTCTCCTTCTCCTTCTCCTTCTCCTTCTCCTTCTCCTTCTCCTTCTCCTTTCTCCTTTCTCCTTTCTCCTCCTCCTCCTCCTCCTCCTCCTCCTTCTCCTTCTTTCTCCTTCTCCTTCTCCTTCTCCTTCTCCTTCTCCTTCTCCTTCTCCTTCTCCTTCTCCTTCTCCTTCTCCTTCTCCTTCTCCTTCTCCTTCTCCTTCTCCTTCTCCTTCTCCTTCTCCTTCTCCTTCTCCTTCTCCTTCTCCTTCTCCTTCTCCTCTCCTTCTCCTCCTCCTCCTCACGGGGATTTTTGGGATGAGTTTCAGTTCCCAGAGAGGGGGAGAATCCCCAGGTAGCCAAGGGATTGGGATCTGCTCCCACGGATGGGGTTGTGGTCAGGGTAAGGAACTGGGAATTCTGGAATTCCAGCAGGGGGAATTCTCTGGGTTCAGGTGTTGGTTGTGGCCCAGGCGGTGATTTGGGGTTCAGGGTGCAAATGTTGAGGTTTTGATCTAATTTAATCTCGGTAAATGTGGGGGATTTAAGCTGAGCCTAAACTTCCCTGAGGTTTGGTGATCCTGGGATGTGTGGAGAGCTCCAAGGATCCTCCTGGAATGCTGGGAGCTGCATCCCAGCTCTGCCTCCCACGAAATGTTGCCTTTGATTCCATGGGAGGGAAATTTGGCAAGGAAAATCTTAAATCACTCAAAATTAAAATTCCTGGGGCTCAGAAGAGCAAAATCCAGTTAAATTCTGAGCACTGTGAGGAAATTGAAGGGAATGGAAATGATTAAAGTTCAGTTCTGTCTTCCACATTCCTCAAAATTGTTTGGGATTCCCACCAGTGAAGGGCTGATTGATCCCTGTCAGTCCATATAGGGATTATTATAAGGGGAGTATTTTTGTAGGGAATGGGGTCTCCTGCATTAAATCTATATAAAAATAAATATATTATTATGAGGGCTGATTGATCCCTGTCAGTCCATATATGGATTATATAGGATTATATAGTCCATATATGGATTATATCCAGGAGTGTTCTTGTAGGGAATGGGGTCTCCTGCATTAAATCTCTATATAAATAAATATATTATTATGAGGGCTGATTAATCCCTGTCAGTCCATATAGGGATTATTATATGGATTATTATAGATATTATTATAAGGGGAGTATTTTTGTAGGGAATGGGGTTTCCTGCATTAAATCTCTATATAAATAAATATATTATTATAAGGGCTGATTGATCCCTGTCAGTCCATATATGGATTATTATAGATATTATTATATCCAGGAGTATTCTTGTAGGGAATGGGGTCTCCTGCATTAAATCCTCTTCTTCCTGTAGGAAAATCCCTTTGGGATGGGACAATCCCACTCTCCCCAATCTTGATGGGCCCAGGGACAAATTTGTTTATTTCCTGTATTTTTTACAGCTGGGAAGGAATTCTGTTTTTTTTTTAAGAAAGGGGATTTTGGGATCCATCACGTGCTGGATATTTGGGATAAAACAGAAAGGATTAAAGTTCAGTTCTGTCTTCCACATTCCTCAAAGTTTTTTTTGGGATTCCCACCAGTGAAGGGCTGATTGATCCCTGTCAGTCCATGTATGGATTATATAGGATTATATAGTCCATATATGGATTATATCCAGCAGTGTTCTTGTAGGAAACGGGGTCTCCTGCATTAAATCTACATAGAAATAAATATATTATTTAAGGGCTGATTAATCCCTGTCAGTCCATATAGGGATTATATAGGATTATATAGTCCATATATAGATTATATCCAGCAGTGTTCTTGTAGGGAATGGGGTATCCTGCATTAAATCTATATAGAAATAAATATATTATTATGAGGGCTGATTAATCCCTGTCAGTCCATATAGGGATTATTATATGGATTATTATAGATATTATTATAAGGGGAGTATTTTTGTAGGGAATGGGGTTTCCTGCATTAAATCTCTATATAAATAAATATATTATTATAAGGGCTGATTGATCCCTGTCAGTCCATATATGGATTATTATATGGATTATTATATCCAGGAGTATTCTTGGAGGGAATGGGGTCTCCTGCATTAAATCCTCTTCTTCCTGTAGGAGAATCCCTTTGGGATGGGACAATCCCACTCTCCCTAACCTGGATGGGCTCAGGGACAAAATTGCTGATTTCCCATATTTTTTTGTAGCTGGGAAGGAATTATGTTTTTGGAGAAAGGGGATTTTGGGATCCATCACATGCCGGATGTTTGGGATGTTGCTGCTCCATCACCCTTCCCTTGATTCCTGATAAATCCCACCCCATCAGCTCCTTAATATTTTTATAGCTCCTCTTTCCAGTTCTGAGTCCTGTCTGGATCCAGAGGAATTATTTCCTGCCTTTTCCAGAAATAATCTCCTCTCCCAAAATAGCTGGGAATGGAGGGCAGCACTGGCTTGGCTCTTCCCGGACAGATTGTGAATTTTTGGGCTCTTTCAGGATGAGGAATTTTTCCCAAGGTGTGGGATCAGGCTGTCCATGAGATTCCTCCTTCCATGGAATATTGAAGGACCACTTGAAATTCCTCACAGGAATTTTTTGTTGGATCTCAGGGAAAGGTTCTTCCTCCAGAGGGTGCTGGGCTCTGAATAGAGGGAATGTCACATTCCTGAGGCTCCCAGAATTCCAGGAATATTTGGAAAATATTTGGAAAATATCCCAAGGATGAGCAGGGTGGGGTTGTTGTGGTGCCAGGGCAGGCTGTGGATGATCCTGGGATAATCAGGCACTTCCAGAGGGATCCTGCAGGGATCTCCCCCCCTGGGAGGGTGTGAGGTTGTCCTTGGAATTTCTGGCATCAGGCAGATCCTTGTGAAGGATTTTCCCAAGGATTTTCAGCTGGGAGCCCTTGGGAAGTGATGGGAGCTGGAATGTTCCTGCAGGGAATTGGGATGGTTTGTGTTCCAATCCAACCTTTTGGGAAGGATGATCCAACCTGAGGAACTGATGAAATTCCCAAATCGTGGAATGTTTCTAACACCATTTTATCCAGCCTCTCCTGCCTTTCTATCCCTTTATCCCATACATATCACCCCTTTGCCCAAGAAAATTATTTACACTCTTTATGACAATCCTTGATAAAAATGGAGCTGGATACCTGAAAAATTCCTAGGATTAAAAACAAAACAAACCAAACCAAAACAAAAAGGGATTTTTGGCATCCCAACTGTGCCATCCATGGCTTTTTGTGCTGGGAAAGGGAAAATGGGAGTGAGGAGCAGGAGGAAGGAGGGAAAAGGATGGGATGGGGGTTGTGCTTTCCCAAATTCCCACTGCAGCCCATCCCCTTCCATCGTGGATCCCATCCCAGATATTCCATCAGCAGCTCCAGCTTCCCCTGAAATCTGGGAGAGTTGGCACCTCTGGAATATGAGTTGGGAGTTAAGGGAATATCCCAGGGGAGGGGAGGCTCAGGAATTGGGATCACCCCGGGATTGGAGGCTGTTTTCTTTGGAAATGGAATCTCTGCTCCCTGGACAGTGGATTCCCTTCCCATTTTCCTGACTTTTAGCATTGTTTTGATGGAGCACTCCAGAAGTTTGGGAAGTGTTCCACTGCAAGGCTCAAATCCACGTGGGAATGCTGCCACAGGGGTTTTGGGAGAGGTTTAAAGCTGGAATTTGTTCTCCTCAGGCTCAGTGTGATTCCCTTTTTGTCTGAGCTGTCCCTGCTGTAGGATGAGATGCAGAAAAATGGGAATTATCCCAACGTGCTGCAGCTGGAGCACCTCATTAACCAACCAGAGCTGCTCCCACTCCAATTTTTTTTAAACTCCTCCACCTGGAGCTAATCCTGACCATTACTTAAAGCTGGGAGCTTGGTTTTGTTCCTAAAAACCACCTTGGAATGAGCTGGGTGCTCCTGTTAGCCTGCTTCTCCCAATGTAAGTTTTTGTTTTATTAAAATCCTTCCTTTACCTGAGAGGGTGGGAGATCCAGGCTTTTCCTAGATGTGAAATTCAAAATAAATTTGGGAGGGAATTTCCCTGTTGTGCTCCAGGTTTTTCTGTGGTGTTTGGGTGAAGGTCCTGGAGCAGCTTTTGTGGGGCTGGAGGAGGTTTGTGCTGCCTCTGGGTTATCCCAACTGGATGGATGGAATTCCAGGGAGAAAAAAGAAGTTTGAAGGAATTTTGGGTCTCTGGGATGTTGCTGATTTAGGATTTATGATGTTGAACCTAATGGGAAACTTGTGGGGTTTGGGATCAATTGTGATTTCCAGGAGTTATCCCAGGTGAGTTTTGGAAAATCCAGTGTTTTCCTTGGAAAAAAAAAAATCAATTCCAAGTAAATGAGAACAGGAACAGGGAGGGGATTTCCTCATTGTCTTTCACTTTATGGTTTTTTTTGGGGTAAAGGTCCTGGAGCAGCTTTTGTGGGGCTGGAGGAGGGTTCTGCTCCTCGGGCTGCCTCTGGAGCTGCTCTCCCGTGTAAATTTACCTTTACCAGGGTATCCCATATGGATTGAGTGAATTCCAGGAAATGTGGGAGAAAAAGGAGGTTTTAAGGAATTTGGGAGTCTTTGGGATGAGGCTGATTTAGGATTCCTGAGGTTGAACCTAATGGGAAAATTGTGGGCTTTGGGGTAAATTATGATTTCCAAGAGTTATCCAAGGTGAGTTTTGGAAAATCCAGTGTTCTCCTAGAGAAAGAAATTCAATTCCAAGTAAATTCAAGCGGGCATAGGGAGGTGATTTCCTTGTTTTGCTCCCTTTTTTTGGGTTTCTTTTTGGATAAAGGTCCTGCAGCAGCAGCAGTTTTAAGGAATTTGGGGTCTCTGGGATGTGGTTAATTTAGGATTTCTGAGGTTGTCCCTAATGGGCAAAACTGTGGGGTTTGGGGTAAATTATGATTTCCAAGAGTTACCCCAGGTGAGTTTTTGAAAATCCAGTGTATCCCATATGGATCAAGTGAATTCCAGGAAATGTGGGAGAAAAAGGAGGCTTTAAGGAATTTGGGAGTCTTTGGGATGAGGCTGATTTAGGATTCCTGAGGTTGAACCTAATGGGGAAAACTGTGGGGTTTGGGATAAATTGTGACCTGTGAGAGTTCTCCCAGGTGATCAGAAAAAATCACCCAGAAAAATGGGAACGTGCTGGGAACTCTTCTGCTTTGGGCATTTGGTGTTTTCATTTTCCTGCACGAGTTCTGTGTTATAAAACAGAAAAGAACTTTCAAAACTGAGGAGTTTTGCTTCAGAGCTGTCACAACACTGAGATGTTTTCCAGTTATTCAAAAAATCAGGAATTCATGGGATACGTCAGTCTTTGGAATCCATCCCTTTTCCTGCTGGAACAAAAGTTGGGTGGGAGGAGAGGGGAGGATGGAGCCACATCTTGGGTGGGTGAGGAAGGAGCTGCTCCCCAGCCCAATGGGAGAAATCCTGGATTTTTCCAGGAATTCCTGTTTGTTTTTTTTTTTTAAATCAGTCTATGCACATGCAATGGGCAGGAAGGGAGCTGGAGGTCTTTGGAATGATTTATTTGGGATCAGCAAGGCTGGGTTTGCTCCTTGGCCTCATTCCTGATCCCAGCTAGGCTCTATTAAAATTAAATTAGTTGTGCTTTGGCACCAATTAATTGATTAACAGTTAATTAATGTCACCTGGCTGTGGGTGCTGATGGAGCTGGAATTCCTGGGGTTTTCCTGTTCAGGGCCAAGGGCTGGATTTGATCCTTGTGGGATCTCTTCCTGATCCTACCTGGGCTCTAGCAAACCTAAATTTGCTGTATTGGAACACCAATTAATTGATTATCAGTTAATTAATGTCACTTGGTCGTAGGTGCTGATGGAGCTGGAAACTTTGGGATTCTCCTGAGCAGAGCCAGGGGTTGGATTTGATCCCTGTGGGATTTTTGACCAGAGGTTGCTGGGCTCTATCAGCCCTTCTATTGGGACACCAATTAATTAATTATCGGTTAATTAACATCCCCTGGCTGATAGATCTGGAATTTTTGGGATTTCCAGGAGTTGGATTTGATCCTTGTGGGTTCTTTGCACCTTGGGGTATTCCATGAATGGTTTGTGGCAGCAGAAAATGGGACTGAAATGATGAATTAATTTTCCCAGATTTATGGGGTGGGATTGGCCCTGGGTTGTTATCCATGGATTCCTGGGAACACCCAGGCAGTGCCAGCTCTTTTCCAAGGGCAGAATTCCACACACCAGCAGATCCCAGCAATCCGTGCTCAGCCAAGCCTTTAAAAAATAAAATATGAGGGAAAAATCTCCCCTGGAATGGTTTGGGTGGGAAAGGACCTTAAATCCCACCCCATTCCCACAACCAGGGAAGCTTCTCCCTATCCCAGGTTGCTCCAAGCTCCAGGAGCACTAATTGGCTCTCGTTAGTTTAATTAAACTCTTTTTGCCTCATAGCAAAGCTTAGCTTTACCTCAGGCACCAAAACCCCCAGAATTCTCCTGCTGGGATCCCAATCCTGAGAAAAAGAACATCTTTTGCCCGCAGCTACTCTGTGCTCCAAAAAAAAATATCCCTCAAAATTCTGGGTTTTTTCGAAGCGCAGTGTCAATAGCCTGGAACCAAACTCCCACCTGAGGAAATCCAATGGGATTTCTCCTCTGGGTTTTCCCAACTCCCCCAAAAGCCCTTTCCTGGATGTGCTGAGGGAAGGCAGCTCCTGAATATTTTTTTTTAGGGTTTGTGGGAAATGGTAGGAATGAGACAATACCAACCCAGGGTAAATCCCACCCCATAAATCTGGGAAAAAAACTTCTGAATTCATCATTTCCAGTCCCATTTTCTGCTGGCACAGACCATTCATGGAATATCCCGAGCTGCAAGGAACCCACAAGGATCAAATCTGACTCCTGGCAATCCCAAAATTGTGGGAATGTAGGCAGGCCTTAAATGAGGCTGTTTGAGGAATAAATGGGATCCTTCCTTTTTTGTGTTTGATGGGAAAGCTGTGGAATTTCGCGCTCCTGGGTGGGATTTTCCAGCTGATTTTTTGGGAGAAATGGAGGTTCCATGTGCTCTGCCAGAGCTGTTTGGGGATTTGTGGATGGGACAACTGGGACAGGATGGGATAAACTGGTGAGCCCTGGATAACCAATGACCTTTTCCTTATCCAGACTCTGCAGGTGGAGGTTTGGTCAGGAAAAATCAGGGGTGTGGGAGAATCCAGGTCTGGATGAGTCCTGGAGTGCCAGGACACAGGGAATGGCTCCCAGTGCCAGAGGGCAGGGATGGGTGGGAGATTGGGAATTGCTGGCTGGGCTGGGATTGCCAGAGCAGCTGTGGCTGCCCCTGGATCCCTGGCAGTGCCCAAGGCCAGGCTGGATGGGATTGGAGCTGGAACAGGGGAAGGTGTTCCTGGATTGGAATGGGATCAGCCTTTCTGGGCTTATTGGATCTCCTCAAAGTCCTGATCCAAAGGAATTCCAATGGAATTTGGATCTTTTCTCAGCTTGGAAAGTCCTCACTGGGCTCACACTGGGAGGGTTGAGGATGATTTGGTGATCCCTGAGCTGCGCTGGTGGATTGGGAATGGTTGGGAATTTCCTCTGCTCCAGGTCCTCGTGTTGATCTTTTATTATTTTGGAAAATGTTACCAGGATCCTTTGAGAAAAGTGGGAATGAGGGGGTGTTCTGGATTGGCAAAATGAGGGAAAGTTTGAGAGGACTTACTGTGGGATTCATTTCAGCTGGAAGGGGAGTTGGGAGATGGAGATTTGTGGAGCTGGGAATGGGAATGATTCCATGGAGAGGGACTGGGGACAAGGGATGGAGGGACAGGAGCCAGGGAATGGCTCCCAGTGCCAGAGGGCAGGGATGGGTGGGAGATTGGGAATTGGGAATTCCTGGCTGGGCTGGAATTGCCAGAGCAGCTGTGGCTGCCCCTGGATCCCTGGCAGTGCCCAAGGCCAGGCTGGACCCTGGGACACCCTGGGACAGTGGGAGTGCTGGGGCTGGAACGGGATGTTGTGGATTTTCCTGCAGGAAGTTTGGTTGCTGCTCCCAAACTTTGCCAAACACCTCCAACGTTGCCAAAGGATCCAATCCCTGGAATTGCTCAGATCCTGGTGTTAACAAGTTTCTATTTGGAGTTCATTTGGGATCAACTCCTGGGAGTTTGGATCCAGCTGGGATCTGGGCTCTGCTCCAGGAACAGGGACAGGAGCAGAGGGAACGGCCTCAGGGTGGGCACAGCAGGAATTTCCCCATGGAAAGGGGGCTCAGGAACTGCCCAGAGAGGATTGGAATCCTTATTCCTGGAGGGATTTTTAAAATCCATGTGGATGCGGCTTTGACAGTGCTGGGAATGGTTTGATTTGATCTTGGAGGGCTTTTCCCACCTCAGGGATTCCAAGTGGGAACAAAATCCTGGGTGGAATCACAATCCCCTCAGGAATTTCTCTCCACGAAGATTTGGAGTTTCCAGCTGCTCCCCGAGAGTGGGAATTGCATTTTCCCTCTTCAGAAAATTCCTTCTTTCATTAACTCCTCTTTGTGAGGCTATTCCACATCCAAATGTTCCTGAAATCCCCCACAAACTGCACAGCCCTGGGATATTCATGGATCAGCTGGAATCAAGGGGTGTTTTTTAATGCATGGACCTGGATTTTCTGGAGGTGCCTGATCTTGGCTGTTCCCAGCCAGGGAAACTCAGGGTTCCTGGAACATTAAAACCCTCAAATTGTGGGAAGGGAAGGATGATTCTTGAATTTACCAGGAGGATGTTAAATGGGAATATTTCTGCTGCTAAGGGGATGGGAGAAATGGAGAATTGCAAGGAATAAAGACCTTTAGCAGGGAGTGACAATGAAAGCTGTTTTCCTTTTCCCCCCCTTGGATCCAGCTTTCCTCGGCCTCCAGAGCCTTTAGGGTGGGTTTGTGCATCACCTGGCCCAGTGGGACCTCAGCTCCTGGCACAGATTCCAAGGATTTCTGGCCATGGAAATAATAATCATCATCATAATTAGCATGTCCTGAGGAAGCTGCCATGCTTGGATTGAGTGTAAGGGAGGAAAAAAAAATCCCAACAAAAGGAGAGAGATTATTAATTACTGTAAGAAGCATTAAAGGATCATTTGGATTTCATGGAAAATTCAGGAGATCTGATCCCAGGAGCTCTTTTTAGTGGGAATTCCATCAGCTCTGAGCTGCCCAACTCCAGGGGCATTTCCAGGAGGTGCTGGGAAATAATTCTCACTTTTATTTCGAGGAAAAATGCAGAGAAATTGGGAATTTAAAGAAAACATGGCAGGGTTTGTCAGCTTGGTGCCTTTTTGGATGGGATGGGGAAAATGAGGATTATGGAGAAATGAAGTGGGGATCAAAGGATGGGGCTGCCTAAATTTTCCTTGGAATTCTCCTCAGTGCATCCAAGAAATCCAAATAAATCCTCACAGCCTCAAGCAGAGGGAGAGGTGGGAATCTGGGGCGGAGTCTGGGAATCTGATTTTGGTTGGTGCTGAGGATATTCCCTAATTATCTTATGGAAAAATGGAGTTTTTCTTAGGATCCCAGAATTGTTTGGATTGGAAGGGAGCTCAAGGCTCATCCCTGCTCTGCAAAGGGACATTCCACATCCCAGGTTGTTCCAATCCCATCCAACATTTATTTTTCCAGGGAAAAATCAGTTTTTATTCCATGATGTTGGAATTTGACAGAATGTTTTGCCTATAGAAAAACCTTCCTGAATTTTCCCTCCTCTGGGTGCCTCTGTGGGGTTTTGGGTGTGACTGGGAGAGTTTGGGGCTTTGGAGAGCAAAAAAATGTCCAAAATTGGGGCAGGGATAAGGAAAACATCCCTGGGGCATCCACACTTAATCCTGGAGGAATTCCAGGGGCTCTAAAAGGATGAAAGGAAAAAACCAAAACCTAAACCAAAGCTGGCAGAGCTGTTGTGGTGTGGACTTTTTGGGATCTCTTCCCTGATCCCTGCAAGCTAAAATAGGTGTGGGACATGTCAGGAAATAATTCCCTTTGGGATTTGCTTTTGGGGTTTCTTTTCAGGCTCAGTCTGGAATTTCCTCTCATCTCCTGGCTCTCAGGGCAGGGTTTTGCTCCCCTTTGAGGGTTTTAGGGATAATTTTGAGGAATTTTGCTCTGTGGGCTGACCTGGATATAAATTTGTGTCCCATCCACAACCAAAGCACCCCCCAGACTCCCCATCCCTGCAGGAAGCAACTCTGCCTCAGCAAAAATGCTGGGAAAATTAATCCACGATTATTGTTTAGGAAAAATAATTCCTCTAGGAATCAATCCACGTGACAATTAACAGGGACGTTGTAGGAGCCTGAATGAGGGATGTGGGGCTCCAGGGGCTCTCCAAAGGGCAGTTTATTGTATCCAAAGTGCAGTTTATTATATCCAAAATGCAGTTTATTGTATCCAAGGTGTCCCAGCAGCCCAGGGTCCTGGGTGACAGAGCTGTGCCCACAGCTGTCAGCTCCAGCTGCAGGCAGCCCTGGACACCCTTAGTTTAGGTCACAATGCATTACAGACTTTTCTTTGCTGAGCATCTTCACCCAGCAGAACCAATCTATCCCTTAACTTTTACCTGTAGCCCACCATAACTACTGTAATTACCATATCCATGGTACTGCTCTCCAATCACTAACAGTCAGTACATTGCAGTTTCAGCTGGAAGTTGTTTTTCAGTTTTCTTGCAGTGGAAAATTCTGAGACGTTTTTTCTACTTGCCACATTTGCTGCCTTGTTTGCCTGTGCTCTCTTTCTGCTTGGTAAAAACATCTTCTTGTTTGGGGTGGGTTTATCCTTTGCTCTAAGCCATGAAACCCCTTCTGACCAACACACCCTTTGTCTCCTTGGTTATCCAGTGAGACTGGCTCAGCAATTCTTTTCTTCTAGATCAAAACTTGCTTCCATCTCTCTTCCTTCATCAGGTTCTACATTCAAAAATCTTTCTGCCAAGCACACACATCTGTGAGACTTTCTGGTCAAACTTTCATCCTTCCCAACAGACATGAAACAGCCACTGCCAGAAGTTCTACTTTCTCACCCAGCCACTCTTCCAAAGCTCCTCCTCTCCCAAAAATCCCAGCCCAGCAGGATCTCTGACGCCCTTTTCCAGCCTCCTGCCCTCCCTGGTTTCCACTCATTCCCACAGATTTGAGTGGAGCAGTACCTTCTCCCCCAGCACATGGAATAACCAGAGATATTTGGGTAATCCTGAGGGGGGGATGATTTTCCTGGGAGTTGGAAGGGACCTTAAATCCCATCCTGGATGGGCAGGGACACCCCCCAGTGTCCAGCCTGGCCTTGGGCACTGCCAGGGATCCAGGGGCAGCCACAGCTGCTCTGGCAATCCCAGCCCAGCCAGCAATTCCCAATTCCCAATCTCCCACCCATCCCTGCCCTCTGGCACTGGGAGCCATTCCCTGGCTCCTGTCCCTCCATCCCTTGTCCCCAGTCCCTCTGCAGCTCTCCTGGAGCCCCTTCAGGCCCTGCCAGGGGCTCTGAGCTCTGCCTGGAGCCTTCTCCTCTCCAGGGAACATTCCCAGCCCTTGGAGCAGCTCTGTGGCCTCCTCTGGAGTTGTTCCAGCTTCTTAAAAAAGTCGTTTATACCCACCAAAAATTCTTATTTATTTTTTATAAATAGTAAAAAAAATATATATATATAATAGAGTTTATCCATTAAAAATAGATCATTTCCATATCCAAGGGTGTCAGACCAAAATAAACAAGAGAAGGTTTATCCAACTTTTTTCCCCCTCATTTGGATCGTGAGGGCTGAGTTCAGCCCTGGTTTTATTTTATTTTTATTTAATTTATCCTGAATAATTCATTTCTGTGGAAACAGCTCTTGGATAAAACCACATCTGAGAAAAGGGGGAAAAAGCTTGGAGAACTGTAAGGTTTCCCCTATTAAAATGTTGTTGTCATCTCAATATTTTCATTTGGGGTTTTGCATATTTAATGAAGTGATTAAAGCAAAGAACAACAAGATAAATATTTTTGGTTGCGTAAAAACACCCCAGATGTTGATATTTCAACAAAATCCAAAACCCAGCAGTGAAAACAAAACCACTTTGCTTCATCTTGGCTTAAATATTTTTTTTCTCCTTTCATTTTGGCGAGTGAGCAACAATAAAAAAAAATAAATCAGTGTTTGCCCAGAACTGGGTCAAAAAGAGATTAAATGAAATTATTTCTGGGCCATCCAGTGGCAGCAGGAAAGGCTGGAAGTCCTCCTCCTGCACAACTCCAATTGTTTAATTCCTTTAATGTGGATCTGGGATTGGGGCCGTGGGAGAGGAAGGGGAGATTTGTAGGAATTGACAGAGAAACTTCTTCCTGGAAAGGTGGGAGCTGCCCAGGGAGGGCTGCAGTGCCCATCCCTGCAGGTGTCCCCTGGAGGTGGCACTCAGAGCTCTGGGCTGGGGACAGGGTGGGCATTGGGCACAGCTGGGACTCTGACCTTGGAGCTCTTTTCCAGCCTCAGGGATTCTGTGAGGTTTAGATTGGATATTTGGGAAAATTTCTTCCCTAAAAGGGTTCCCAGCCCTGGCACAGGTACAGGGTGGAGTCCCCAATCCTGGAGGGATTTCAAATCCCTGTGGATGTGGCACCTGGGGACACGGGGCAGGGGTGGCCTTGGCAGGGCTGGGAATGGTTGGATGAGCTTTGAGGTCTTTTCCAACCTCCATGATTCCATGAATATCTGTCCTCTGGTTTGGAGCACCCATCCCTGGAGGTGTCCCAGGAATTCCTGGAGGTGGCACTCAGAGCTCTGGGCTAGGGACAGGATGGGCATTGGGTACAGCTGGGACTTGTTGATCCTGCAGGGATTTTCCAAGCTCAGGGATTTTGGGATTACAACCTCAGGCTGGGTGGGACGTGTGGCTGTGGGGTGGAAGGAGGAATCCCAGAGCTGCTGGAATTCAACACCTGCAGCTGGAGGAATGTGGTGGAACTTCCTCCGTGTCCAGGATGCCACTCCATAAAATCATGGGATGATTGGGACTGGGAAGAGACTTGGAAAGGTCATCCAGGGACCAAGCAGGGACAGCTCCCACTGTCCCAGGTGGATCCAAGTGCTCTCCAACCTGGCCTTGGGCACTGCCAGGGATCCAGGAGCTGCTCTGGCAATCCCAGCCCAGCCAGGAATTCCCAATTCCCAATCTCCCACCCATCCCTGCCCTCTGGCACTGGGAGCCATTCCCTGGCTCCTGTCCCTCCATCCCTTGTCCCCAGTCCCTCTGCAGCTCTCCTGGAGCCCCTTCAGGCCCTGCCAGGGGCTCTGAGCTCTCCCTGGAGCTTCTCCTCTCCAGGGAACATTCCCAGCTCTCCCAGCCTGGCTCCAGCCCTTGGAGCAGCTCCATGGATTCCTCTGGATCTCTCCAGCAGCGTTGAGGGGGGCAGAATTCCCCCTTTCCCTTTTCCCACACTGTGGGATCAGCCCAGGGATGTAGGATTTCAGTCTGAGGCACTTCCAGCACCTCCAATCCTTCTCCCCATCCATTTCCAGCTCATCCCAATTTTAGGCAGGATCTGCTTTGCACTGGAAGGGGCTGGAAGTGCCAACCTGGAGGAAAAGCTGGATTTTTCCACGCAGGGAGTGAAGGTTTGGCCACATCCCAGCCTTACCCCCAGCATTTTTCTGCTCCAAGCTTTCCCTGTTCCTCCCAGATAAGCTGGAATACAAATGGAGCTGTGGGGAAGGGTTGGGAGCTTTTTTTGGGATGACAACTTCCATGTGGAGGATTTATAAACAGCCTGTGTTCTTTAAGGAAGAATCCTCCTCCCTTTCCTGGGATGTTTTATGGGTTTATTTTGCATCCAGTGGCTCTGGCTGATTTGTGGCAAGAGGAAAATCCAATCAAATTCCAGCTTCTGTGGATGAAGGGATGGATCTGTGTCTCCTTGGAATGCTGCATTCCCATTTATTTTTTTTCAATAGAGACCTTGGCACTGCTTGGGTCTTGTGGAGCAGAACCAATCCCAGGTATTCTGAGGATGATCCCAGGAATGTTTGGACGCTCTCAGATCCTGACTGGAATGCTGCATCCAGCCGTAATCCTGATTTTTCCTTAGCAATGTGTTCTTGTATCTGTGCTGGGAGAAGAGCAGGGATTATGGATCAGGACCATGCTTAAAAAATTCCCTTTTCCTGTGCCTGTGTCGTTCCCCTTTGCAGCCAAGGGCTTCCAATCAAATCCCAACTTTTTTGGATGAGGGGATGGATCTGTGTCTCCTTGGAATGCTGCATTCCATTTTTTTTTCCCTAAAAAGTGGGCACTGCTTGGCTCTTGTACAGCAGAACCAATGCCAGGTATTCTGAGGATGATCCCAGGAATGTTTGGAGGCTCTCAGATCCTGACTGGAATGCTGAATCCAGCATTAATCCTCATCTTTCCTCAGGAATGTGCTCTGGTATCCGTGCTGGGAGATCAGCAATTTTTCCACTGATGATGGGGGTTGCTGGGAACTGGGACTTTGTGTTGGATCAGAAGTGTGTGGATGTGTTGCAAATTATCTTCTTGCAGGGATTATGGATCAGGGTAACATTGAAAAATTGGGAAAGAATTCCCTTTTTCCATGCCTGTCTTGTTCCCCTTTGCATCCAAGGATTTCCATGCCTGGGAGAAATGGATAGAAAACAATTCCTCCCCTTCCAGTGGAGCTGGGAATGTGGGGCTGGGCTGCAGGCAATGTCTCCTGTGAATATTCAATTTCCCTAAATCCATGAATTCTCCAGATTTCTCTTCCTGGGAATATTTAATTTCATTTTTTTTTCCTATAAAATTTGGGATTTCTCCCTCAGCCCCAGCCACGTTCTCTCCCAAGAGCTTTCTTAGGAGCTGTTCTGCATGGATTTGTCCATCCCAACTTTTTTATCCAAGCAGGAAAACCAGGAGGTGCAACCAGAACCTTCCCCCTCCCAAATCCCCCATGTTGTTCATTCCCAAATTTCCAAAGAGAAAACCCAAACCCTGAGATGTTCCAGGACAGGGAGCTGAGAAAATGAGGTTGAACCCCAAGAGAATGCCCAACCTCTTCTCATCCCTCCAAATCCAGGATGGAATGGCTCTAATCCACAGTTTTAATGGAATTTTCCCCTGGAGACCCCACTAAGAGCCACTTTTCCCTCTCCTGATTGCCACCAGCAGGGCCAGGGGTGCTGATGTTGCAGAAATGCTTCATTAACCACTGAACATTTAATTGCTCCTTAAGTGCCGGCTGCATTCCCGGATTTCCCTGCAGCCTGGATGCTCCGCGTGCTGTTCCCACCAAAATGCACTGGGGGCACTCAGAGGCATTTGGCCCAAATTCCAAAATGGCCCATTTGGTGCTACATTCCCAAAATTCTCCTGGAGCTCTGACTTCCCATATCCAAATTCCAGAGTGGCCCATTTGGTGCTGAATTCCCAGATTGTCTTGCTGGAGCTCTAAGTTCCCTGGGCCAAATTCCAGAGTGATCCATTTAGTGCTGCATTCCCAAAATTCTGCTGGAGCTCTGAGGTCCCATATCCAAATTCCAGAGTGGCCCATTTAGTGCTGAATTCCCAGTTTTTTTTGCTGGAGCTCTGACTTCCCATATCCAAATTCCAGAGTGGCCCATTTAGTGCTGAATTCCCAAATTTTTTTGCTGGAGCTCTGAGGTCCCATGCCCAAATTCCAGAGTGGCCCATTGGGCGTTGAATTCCCAAATTTTTTTGCTGGAGCTCCAAGTTCCCTGGCAGCCAAATTGTTCCTCCTTGGCAGAGGGATGAGAGACTTGGGAGTTTTAAAAGTGCAAATTTGGATTGTTGGAATATGCCAGGGAACCAATTCATAGGGAGATGATGAAGGAATTCTGGGAATTCAAACTGGGATTGGAGTTTTTAGCTCTGGGATGAGGATGTGCTCTGAGTGTGTGGGGCTGCTCTGTCCAAAATCCCAATTTTTCTTGGCTAAAGCAGCTGGGAATGGAGCCCCGATTGATTTATTCCAGTGGCGAAAGGAGCTCATGATCCTGGTTTTTATTTTTGTTGCGGATTTAATTTGGTGGAGTGATAATCAATCCTGGTCCCAAGGATTTGTGCCCTTGGAGGTGACCTGGTGTGAGTGAGCAAATAATCCTGGGAATGTCAGTGAAGTCAGCTTTGATCCTGAGGTGGTGCAGTGTTCCCGAATACCTGGATATCATGGAAAAAATGGAATAAATTCAGGATTTGAAGAGGCTTCTCATGTGGAGCCAGGCTGGGAGAGCTGGGAATGTTCCCTGGAGAGGAGAAGCTCCAGGGAGAGCTCAGAGCCCCTGGCAGGGCCTGAAGGGGCTCCAGGAGAGCTGGAGAGGGACTGGGGACAAGGGATGGAGGGACAGGAGCCAGGGAATGGCTCCCAGTGCCAGAGGGCAGGGATGGGTGGGAGATTGGGAATTGGGAATTCCTGGCTGGGCTGGGATTGCCAGAGCAGCTGTGGCTGCCCCTGGATCCCTGGCAGTGCCCAAGGCCAGGCTGGACACTGGGGCACCCTGGGACAGTGGGAGGTGTCCCTGCCATGGAAAAGGGCTGGAATGAGATGAAGTTTAAAATCCCTTCCATTCCATGTTTGGAATAAAAAGGAAATAATCCAGATTTTAACCCTTTTGTCCCTAAGGCTGTAGTGTCACAGGAATGAAATTCGCCCAGGAATTTTTGGGTGGAGTTCAAGCCACTGCAAGTGGCTCCTGTGGGATTTGTGCTTCCCAAGGGTTTGAGCCTTGGGCTGGGAATGATGGAGAGAGCAGGAACAGGGAGAGATCCCAGGGTGGGATGTGGAGGTCACCTCTTGGTGGAGGAATTTGGGATTTCCTGGAATTCTCTTTCCTGATGCTTAAATTAAGGATTAAGCACTTGGGGAAGAGCCCAAAACAGAACCAGTGGCTGTCCAGTCCCTGGGGATCCATTTCCAGCTGATTCCAGCTCCAAAACCTCATGGAAAGATCCCCAAGGCTGGATTTTGCCTCTGGAATTTTGTCCAAACCAGCAGGGATACACGAAAGCTGGGAATGGCTGCTGGAGGTGGGACAACAATCCTTTATCCAGAAAATATTTCAGGAATTATTTCAGCACCTTCTGCAGCTGTACAATAAAGGGAGCACTTCCCACCAAAAAAAAAAAAAAATTTGGGATTGAGGAAGGAAAAATGGGGAAGTTGTCCCTGTGTGCGATGCTGGAATCCGGGATTTGTGCTGCTGGGTCTCTTTATTTCCAGCTCCACAAATGCTCCCTCCACAATCAGCTGAGTATTCCAGGCCCAGCTATTTTTAGGGAAAAGGTTTTATTTTGGATCCAGTTGATCAAAGGAAAGGAGGAAAATTTTCCAAGAAACTCTGGAAAGCGGGAGAGCGGCTCCGCCAGGAATCGGCCTCCAGGGACACTGGGAGAGGCTCAGACTGGAGATCAGGAATTGTTTTTTCCCAGAAATTCTGGAATGGGCTGCCCAACCAGTAGTGGAGTCGTTATCCACGGAAATATTCCCAAAAAAATGTGGATATGGCACTTAAGGACATGTTTGGACTCTGATCCTAAAGGTTTTCCCCAATTTAAGTAATTTGAGGATTCCTCTGGAAACTTGACCACTGTTGATATTCCTGGGAATCCCTGGGAATTCAGAACTATTGAGCACTGCCAAATGGTCCCAAATCCCATAAAATCCATGGAATGTGATTTTTATACCCCTCTGCTCCCAAATTTTTAGGCTTGGAATTATCATTGTCACTGGGGCTTGGAAGAAGGGGAAATCCCAATTAGTGCTGATGGTGATTATTTGGATCATTTTAAATTCCCTGGATCCTCAGACATTCTGGAGATCATGATTTGGGGGGAAAAATGGCTTGGATAAAATACAGGAAAGTAGTTTAATAGCTGAGCTAACTTTTTGTGGGATTGATGGAAAACAAAATCCCATAAAAAATCAGTATCCCAGAAGTGCAGCTTTTCCCTGAGCTGGGGTTACATTTTCATTTCCACCTTGGATTGGTTTTTCCTGATCCTTGGGAATTATATCCCATCCATCCCTCTGGCACTGGGAGCCATTCCCTGGCTCCTGTCCCTCCATCCCTTGTCCCCAGTCCCTCTCCAGCTCTCCTGGAGCCCCTTCAGGCCCTGCCAGGGGCTCTGAGCTCTGCCTGGAGCTTCTCCTCTCCAGGGAACATTCCCAGCTCTCCCAGCCTGGCTCCAGCCCTGGAACCATCAGTGATCCCATTTTCCTAAAAGCTTTAACTAGAAAAAAAAATATTTTTTTTATTCATGGACACTCCTTGCTCCAACCCCTTATTTCCCCCACCAAGAATTCCAGGCTCTGGTTCTCCTCAATCCCCGATTTTCCCTGTTCAGCTGCTCTTTTGGGATGCTCTCCTGGCCTTGTCCCTGCCCTTCCCCAGCAGTGTCACCTTGTCCTCCTTCCCCTTTGGGCTGAGATTTCATGGAATGGGATCTGAGCTGGGCTGGGGCTCCCTGTGGAACTTCAAGCCCATCCAGAGGGGGAGGTGGAACATTCCAATCAATTCCTTTGAATTATTTAGGAATCCATCCTGAAATCCTGAGCTGCTTTGGAAGAAAACCAACCTGAAACAGGAAACCTTTTTTATGGATTTTTCCACTCTGCCATTTCCTAATGGGAACATTCTGACTCGGACACGAGGTTTTCCTTCAGAACTTCCTGTTTAGGATCGAAAAATCCAACAGAAAATCCAAGAAATTTGTGACCAAAACCTCATTTTATCCAACTTATTTTTCTTCTTTCCCCTCTGGAAAAATTATTTTCTGCCTGAGAATCTGTATTCCAGCCGATCCCTGCTCCTCCTTCCTGGTGGGAATCCTGTCCGGATTTTGGGGATAATGCACTGAATTTTGAGTCTGAAGGAGTTCCTGTGGCTCCCAGATTTGTTATCCATGAGAATGGAAAGGCTCCTCCCAATTCCCAGTTTGGAGCCAGAGCGGTGCCAGCTGCAATTGGGGTCGGGATTATCCCGGTGATGGAAAATTCTCCTGAAGGCTGGAGAGAGGAGAAAATGCTCCCTGTGCTTTTTTTTTTCTTCAATCTCAGCTTTTCCAACAGAGAAAATCCAGAATTTTCCCTTTTCTGGCCTTTTTTTTCCCCTCATGGAATGAAGGAAAATCAGTTTCATGGATATGGATCCCCAAGGGTGGAAGGAAGGTGAGGATAAATTGTGCTTTGAGGTGGATTCATGTGGGAAAGGGTTGGAAAAATCCCTGTTGAGGGAGCTGGTGGCAGTGAATTAACAGCTATGGATAATGGAACCAAAATATCAGGAAAAACCACAAGGAATTATGGAATCCATGTCAGGATTGGTCACAGAATTCCAGGATGGTTTGGGTTGGAAGGAACCTTGAGGATCATCTCATTCCATTCATCTGCCATGGCAGGGACACGTCCCATTATCCCAGGGTGCTCCAAGCCCCTGTCCAACCTGAGCTTGGACATTCCAGGGATGGGGACTCCACCCTTTCCATGGAGAAATTCCTCTCATTTTGGGGCAGGGCTGGGAAAATGAAGCACCAGAACAATTCCCAGAAGGAATAATCCAATTTATCCCCATTCTTATCAGTCCTGCTACAACTCTGGAATAAAAAATCCCTACATCAGGAACATTTCTCATTTAGGGAGCTGCTAATGAGTTTAATTAAGCTCAGCCCAAATTGGGGATTAGAAATTCGCACCTCTGAGCGGGGAAGCTGTGAGGGTGAAGAGTGGCTCTGGATGAGGGAATTGCTGGGAATTGGGGAATTTTGATCCCTCCCTTTCTCAGCCTGGATGTTTGGGAAACACGGATTTGGGGTTAAACTGGGCAAATTCAGCCAATAACTCATTTTTCCCATCCCTGCTCGGGACTGGGGCTGAGAGGATTGTCTGGAATGTTCTTCCAGGGATGTTTTCTGTGCTGCCTGCCTGAGGATTGGCCTCCCACTGCTTCCCACGGGAACATCCCCACACTTTGAATTGCTGGGAAGTTCTCCTGATGTTCCTCAGCTCAGCCCTCTGAGCTTGGGACCTCAGGAAATGCAGGGAATTCCTCAGGAAAAGTGGGTTTTGGTAGAACTTTTCCATCCAAGGTGCCTGTGAAGCTCTGAGGTCACCACGTGTGTCCCCCTGCTTGCTGTCCCCTGTGGGGTTTGGGGCAGGACTCGCTCCGGGAGATCTGGAATTACCTGAGGCCATAAATCCCTGGATGTTTCTGGAATAATTCCTTTGGGAATGTCCCACTTGGAGCTCCAGCTTTTCACAGGCAGCGTGGTCTGGGTGACCCCCAGGCTCATCTGTCACCCTCTGTCCCCTCCCATCAGTGCCTGGCACCATCTCCAGCCCAGTTCTGCCTCTTTGAGCTTGGATTATTTGCTCTTAGACCTGGGTTTAAGTGCAAACTCGTTAGGCTGGATGTTGTACGCGTTAGGCCCGCGTTAGGCCCGCGTTAGGCCCGCGTTAGGCCCCGCGTTAGGCCCGCGTTAGGCCCGCGTTAGGCCCGCGTTAGGCCCGCGTTAGGCCCGCGTTAGGCCCGCGTTAGGCCCGCGTTAGGCCCGCGTTAGGCCCGCGTTAGGCCCGCGTTAGGCCCGCGTTAGGCCCGCGTTAGGCCCGCGTTAGGCCCGCGTTAGGCCCGCGTTAGGCCCGCGTTAGGCCCGTTTTATCTGGATCTCTTGGATGTATGAGCTGAAGAGAAATCTGCAGTTCTCTTCCTAAAAATGCAAAAAAAAAAAAAAAAAAAAAATTGGAATTTAAACTGCGGCTCAAACCCAATCCAAAACCGAGGCTCCAACTTCCTCCTCCCCACCCGGAAAAGGGATTAAAAACCATCCCAGATTTCTGCACTGGGAAAATGGAGATGAGTTCATTATTTTTAGCCCGTGGAGCTTTTCACGTTAATCTGGGGCTGACACAGTTTCTATTTTCACACAATTCTGATCCGAAGGCGCCGGCGGTGACGCGCTCCAGGAGCCGCCAAGGTCGGCAGTTAAAAATGACCTCTAATAACCCAACAGTGCTTAATTTAATTAATTATTATCAAATTATTAATAGCATTGATAGGTTCTATAGGATTAATATTATATTTAACAGTAAAGTGTTATTAATTGAATCAATAATGTGATCTATAGGTTCTATTGAAGGGATATTATATTTAATTATAAGTACTAAATTAATGTTATTTAATCAATATGAAAATATTAATATAGTTTATAGGTTCTGGAGAACTAATATTCATTAATGAATGTTAAGTAATATTATAATCAATATCAAATTATTATTAGAATGTATAGGCTCTATAGAACTGGTATATATTTATAAATATTAAATAATATAATTTAATTGATATGAAACTATTAATATAGTTTGAAGGTTTTATAGAATTATATTAATGAATATTAAAGTAATATTATAATCAATAGAAAATTATTAGAATTTATAGGTTTTATATAATTGATATTATATTTAATAATAAAATTAAATTAATATTAATTTACTCTATATAAAATTATTAATGGAATTTGAGTTCTATATACTTGACATATTTAATTATAAATATTAAAATAATACTAAATAACAAACTACATATAGTTTATAGGTTGTGTAGAATGGATATTATCTTTAATAGTAAATATGAAAGTAATATTATTTTAATAGAAAACTATTAGTATATGTTATAAATTATTTCGATTATTAATGTATTTTATAGTTTCTAGATAGTTGATATTACATGTAATAATCAATATTAAAGTAAGTTTAATCAAAACAAATAAATATTAAAGTAATATTTAATCAGAAAAATAGCAACACAATTTATAGGTTCTATAGAACTGAAATGATATTTAATTATAAATATAATGTTAATTAAATTAATTAATATGAAATATTAGCTGTCTTAGCCAAACAAATATTAATTAAGCACTGAGACAGAGCTTCCTGACCTCCCCAATCCCCTCCAAAAAATGGGATTGATTGGAAAAGCACTGGAGGAGATGAGCCAGGAATTGGATGGAAAGCCTGGAATATTCTGTTTCAACTGGAAATTGTTTTTTTTCTCCTGGAATAATTTTATCTTAAAACCTCTGGATTTATCCCTTTGGACCAGGATGAGGTGGGAAAAAAGGAGTTTCCTGGGAATTGTTTTAGGAATTGAGCCACGGTGCTGGAGGATGGGAAAAAATGGGCTTGAATGTCTTAAATTGGCTGAAAAATTTTGAATTTTCTGTCATTTTTGGTGAGGCTCTGGCCCAGATTCCCAGAGAAGCTGTGGCTGCTCCATCCCAGGAATGTCCAAGGCTGGGCTGGATGGGAGTTGGAGCATCCTGGGATAGTGGGAAGTGTGGAATGGGACGGGATTTAAGGTCCTTTTACCCCAAATCCTTCCGGGATTTATCCCTGAGGCTGTGAGGCTGCGTTTTTAATGGATTTATCAATTATTGATGATTTGGGATTGGATGAATCCTGGCCCAGGCTGTGGGATCAGAGCTGGAAGGTTTTTGAAAATGTTTTCCTGAAGAAACCTCAGAAAATCTCACCATAATTTATTCCTGTGAGCTCGGATCAGAATTTCCTGGAACGCAGGGGGAAAAACCAGGTGACACAGGGAGAAAGGCACGTGGAATTCTGCCAACTCCCAAAGCTCCCAGTTTCATTCCCTCTTCACTAATTCCAGGCCTGAGCTGTGTCCTCTTTTCTCTCTGCTCCTCCTTGTTTTGTTCCCTTTTGCACTGAATGATGATTCCAGCAGTGAAATTTCCCTTTGCCAGGAAAATCAGCACAATTCCAGGTCACTCCAAGCCTCCTCCAGCCTGGCCTTGGGCACTGCCAGGGATCCAGGGGCAGCCACAGCTGCTCTGGCAATCCCAGCCCAGCAGCAATTCCCAATTCCCAATCTCCACCCATCCCTGCCCTCTGGCACTGGGAGCCATTCCCTGGCTCCTGTCCCCCATCCCTTGTCCCCAGTCCCTCTGCAGCTCCCCTGGAGCCCCTTCAGGCCCTGGAAGGAGCTCTGAGCTCTCCCTGAGCTTCTCCTCTCCAGCCTGGCTCCAGCCCTTGGAGCAGCTCCATGGATTCCTCTGGGTCACTCCAGCATCTCCACATCCTTCCTCTATCAGGGACACCCCAGATGCTCCTCGTAGGATTTACTCCCTATAATTCATAGAACCATGGAATTGTTTGGTTTGGAGGGACCTAAAATCCCACCCCACCCCCTACCACGGACGAGGATCCTTCCTCTCTCCCGAGTTTCCCAATCCCCACTCTGTGCCCATCCCACGTGTCCCTAATTACTCATTCCAGCTCCTTTTCTCCCTTACCTTTAATTACTGTTTCCCACCAAGGCTTCAAGCGCCCAGACCTAAAGAATAATTAGCGAGCGTTCCCTGACGAACCCCCTGCACTGAGACGTCTGAAAGCTGCAATCAATCCTCTCCCACCTGCAGGAGCATCCAGGCTTTAATTAGCAGCTCGGGAAGACCATTCCAAATCCATTTGTTCTCCTCTCCCCTCTCCCGTCGCTCCTGTTGCTCGTTTTTCATTCGCGGGGTTTTTCCTCGGCCGTAATTCATCAGCTTGGAGAAGCTGGAAAAGCAGGATGGGGAGCGTGGAGCCAGCCAGGCACCGAGGGGGCTCCTCCACCTTCAGCTGAGGAGAAGGAGAAAATCAAAAATAAATCCCCCAAGCCCTGCTGTTTCATTCCTTCCTCCTTTCCTGCAGGATTTGGTGCTTTCCCTGGTTTTCCTCATTTATATCGGTGCCCATCCCTGGTCCAGGACATCACAGGTTCCTTCTTCCAGGACATCACAGGTTCCTTCTTCCAGGACATCACAGGTTCCTTCCCCTGCATTCCTTGGGTCACTTTTTCCAGCCTGGCTGGTGCATTTTTAGGAAAACTGTTCAATCCAGGTGTGCAGATTCCAGCAGGGGTTGGATTTGTTTGGAGGAAGGTGTCCGAGTCCTTGGATGAGCTTTGTTCATGGAAAGGTGCAATCATCTCTCTCCAGGAACCACTTCCCAAAATATCGATGCCATTGATCTCCTTTCAGCTTTAATTATCCACATTTTACTCCAGGAGAGCACATGGAAGGCTTTTCCTGTTGTTGCAGACAAGGATTCAGCTGAAATCCTTCCCCTGCTGGGAAAATCTATGGAAGCAATACCCCGACACTCTTGGAAGCATTTCTGGGAAGGGCATGGATTGAAAGGATGAGTGGAAAATGGCTTCAAACTGACCAAAATTCCGGTTATTTGGACATGTGGGAGAAATTCTTGGCTGGGCTGGAATTCCCAGAGCAGCTGTGGTTGCCCCTGGATCCCTGGATTGTCCAAGGCCAGGTTGGACACTGGGGCTTGGAGGAGCCTGGGACACTGGGAGGTGTTCCTGCCATGGAAAAGGGGTGGAATGGGATGGGATTTAAGGTCCCTTCCCACCCAAACCTTTCTGGAGTTCTAGGATTGTTCTTTGGGCCAAAGCTGGAAAAACCGAGTTTGAACTTGGGTGATTCCCAGGGCACATGGAATATTTTTGTGGAATCTGCTGGGATCTTCTGTCTTCAGCACAGAAAGGGAAAAATATTTGCAGGAGTCTTCCCAGTTTCCTGTCTGTTCAGTAAAATGTGTGGAGGCCAGATTTTAATTAAAGATAATGATGTTTATTTTATATTTATTTCCAATAAGAAATTGTGGATAATTCCCTCTTTTACTGGAATTCCTATGGATAAAATCACTGCTGTCAATGGCTTGGCTTTTCCTTATCCAGTGGCATTACAGAGAGGGATAAAGTCCTTCCCATCCCACTCTGGTTAATGGGAAGATCCCTGATGGAATGGTCCCAGCCTTGTCTCCTTGGGTTTCCTGTGCTCTGATGAAGGAAAATTTATTTCCATGGTTATTCCCACATTTAAGTAGCCTGTGATTGCCAGGTTGTTGTAAATACTCAGGAATATTTTGTGTTTCAAGGTTTGTCCTTATTTAGTTTTTCAATTTTGATGTGTGAAACAACTTGTCCATGGAAATAATTTTTGTAGTTTTTTCCTGGATTTTTCTTTATTTTTCATGGAAAAAAAAATTGATAACTTCAACTTAACCTGGAAAACCCCCTAATTAGAGTGGCATAGCTGGTTTCTTGTTTTCACATTTATTTTTAGGTAGAAAAGATGCTTTTCTGAGGGTGGGGAAAAAATCCCAGCAGAAAAGCTGGAATCCTGAAGGGGGAAAAAAAATCCAATATAAAGCAGCCACTGAAGTAGGTCAGGTTTTAATCCAGCAATTTGTCTGAGCCTCTGGAAAACAGGAGCTGTCAGATGTCCAGGTCCTCTGTCTGCCTCCAGGATTTCTGTCTGGCTCTGCTGAACCCAAGACAGAAATTCCCATTCCTGGATTGACCTTGGAATGCTCACGTCCCTTCACCTCTGTCACCGTGTGCAGCATCCAGATCCGAATTTGCTGAGCAGTTCTGAGTATTCCCGATCCAGCAGGACTTCCCAGAGATCCAGACTTTGCCTCATGTCAGCTGAGCTGGCAGAAACCTGCATCATGGTTTTTTAGGAGCTGTGTTATTGCTTCCAAAGTCATTCCAGAGGATGGGAAGAAAAGGGTTTGGTGTGAAAAGCTCATCCCAGGGCGTCCAAATTTGGGATCTTGTGGATGGGGTGGATGCAGCTCTGGAGAGGAGGCAGAGGAGGTGAAGGACGTTTGGGTGAAGAATTATCCCAAAATAAGGAAAAATGTGGAGGAGGGAATTCTTAAAGTTAAGGATGTACTGGATTTTTTAGGATCAACATCAACACCAACCTGGTCCCGTGAGTTGTCCCTGTCCTCGGCAGGGCTTGGACAAGGTGACTCTGAAGGTCCATTCCAAGCCAGATTTCCAGGGAATTCTAAGGCAGCTGAGTGGGAATTCCATCCCAAAGCCTGAGGGGTGGCTGAGGTTGTCCAGCATTTCTGTGGGATGGTTTGGGGATCTGCTGTCCCCAGAATGCCATCGCTGTTATCCATCATTCACTGCAGTGATAAAAGAGGACAATTAAAGCTGGCCTAAATTAGGCTGGGTTCACAGAGACTTTTGCACTCCAGGGGCTTTACAGAGCAGCTAAAATTGGGAATCTCCACGTTCCAGGTTCTTTTTACATCAGGGAAAGGCAGACAGGACACCCACGAGGGAAGGGCTTGGGGGTGGCTGAAGGGAGTGGAAGGCTCTGTGCTTGTCTGGAGAATCCCGGAATATCCCGAGCTGGAAGGAGCCCACAAGGATCGTGAATCCAATGGATTCCCAAAAATGCAGCGCTATGGAGGGTGGCTGGGAAGGGTCCCAGAGCTGCCCAGTAACACCCAGTTAGGGCTGAGGGGAGCAGCCACCATGGACCTGGGAGGTGGTGGGAACCCATCCTGATGGATTTCCTATCCTCTGGTTGGGATTGGGAAACTCTGGGTTTATATAAGGATGGTCCTTGCACAGCAGCCCAGAGACCTGTAAAATCCCGGGATTTGGGGTTTCCTCTGGGAAAACACTTCTACATTTTCTTTGTCCTCTTTAAATTAGGTTAAGTTCTGGAAAAACGATGTGTGATGGAAAATGTCGGTGTTATTCCATGTGAATCCCTTTCCGTGCTGGAATTTTCTGAGACGGAAACCTCCATCTCAGAGTGTTGTTTTCCCAAAAAACGTGCTTTTATCTTGTTTGAAAAATGCTTTTATCTTGATATGAAAATGAGGGAATTCTACCTGGATGTGGCTGTTGGGACATGTGGGAAGTGAAAGCTGAGGGAAGATCTGGCATTCTGGTTGGGATTGGAGGTGATGCTGTCACTTCCTTGTCCTTGAAAAGTGACAAAGGTGGAGCCTTGCACTGCAAACAGACTGGGGAGAGAAGGAAAAGCATCTGTTTGTTTTTCATGGAAAAATTGAGGATTTCTGGGACTGTTGTCTTGCTATAGAGAGATATAATGTTGGAATTTGCTGGTGCTCCCAAGGGCAAGGAAAAGGACCTGCTCCAGGAAAAGTTTATTTGTTGTTATCAAAGTTTGGTGTGGGATCAGCTCAGGCTCCTTTTATCACGGATCTGCTGGCAGGATTCCCACTGGGATATTGGGATTGGAGCTGTTTGCTGGGATGGAGAAATGGAGATGGGGGTCAAGGTGGAGTGGCAGCTCCTGGTGTGGTGGATCCCAAATCCAGGCAGCCTGGCTCATCAAGAGCCCCATGGCTTCCCCGTGTTCCGTGATTATTGCAGACTGGTGGAAAAGTCATTCCAGTCTTCCCTTTTTTCTCCTCGAGAGTTTTGCTGGAATTTTTCCTTTGTAAATTGGTTGTGGGGGTAAAAAATCTTGGAGTAATCACAGCATCATGGAATGGTTTGGGTTGGAAGGGGTCTTAAAGGCCATCCCATTCCAACACTTCCACTATCCCAGGGTGCTCCAAGCCCCATCCAACCTGGCCTTGGACACTTCCAGGGATCCAGGGGCATCCTCCATGTGAGACATTTTAAATCCAAATTATTGGTCAGGGTTTGTTTTCCCGGGAAAGGTGTTATTTGGATATTTGGACATAAATAATAATCCTGCCTGTGTCACGTTCCCTCAGTTGGCGTTTTGTCTGCACTCCCATTTGTTTATCAATGTGTGATCAGGTTTTGATATTCCAGACTTTCTCTGGAATACTCTCATGTTCTGCTGGAATGAAGGGAATAGAACAGTGAAAGAGGCTGTGGAATGTTTGTTTTGTTTTTTTTTTAATGGGAACTGTCTTATTCTTGTGAGGAAACAATTCCCTAGGAAAGCAAGGCTGAATTTCTGGAGTCTCCCACACACAGCTCATGGAATCCTGACCTCCCAGAGATCCAGCTCTGCTTCCCAGTTACCTGGAGCTCAGAATCCACGAGGTTCAAAATCCATCTTCTGGAATGAGCTTGAATTTCTGCTGTGGGGTGGATTTACTCCTCTTCATAGCTTTTCCACCACCTCCTCCATCCCTGCCTGGAATTAGTCCCTAAATTAGTCTTGTTCTCCTGAAAATCAGATATTAAAGTCAGGAGGAGGTGGGATGAGTTTAACTCACAGAATCCAGAATTACTTGGATTGGGAAGAACCTTAAAATCATCTCATTCCAAGCACCGTGCCATGAGCAAGGACAGCTTTTCCCTGTGGGATATTTTCCCTAAAATAATCTTCCCCATTGCCTTCTGCGGTGCCTTTCTTGTGCTTGCAGCACTTTCCAGGCTGCTGCTTCTCAGACACCATTCCAAGCTCTCCCAAGGCTCCTGCTTTATTTGCAGGAGGGGTCATTCCAGCCTCAGTCTCCTGGAGCTTTTGGAGGAGCTCTAATAAAGCCTCAGGGGTGGTGGTCTCATTTTCCCATCTTGTTTTCCTTCTTGGAGCGGTGTTTAAGGGAATTTTGGGATCTCTGCGGTGCCCACTGGGATGAAAATGAGTGGAAAGGTCAACACCAACCTTCTCATTCCCTCTCCTGCCTGGAGAGAGCTGTCTCCCATGGGAAAGGCTGTGGGCTCTAATTTGTTGCTTTGGGAAAATGCTGGGAGGCTTGTTAGGAAAAGAAAAGGGAAAAATGTCATTTTGGAAATGCTGGGAGCTTGGGAAAGGGAGGAGAGAAGGAATTTTGCTGTGGCGGGGCTTGGCTGGGCATGGCATTGAGGAGGCCAAAGGTTTTGTGGATTTTGGAGAGATTTATATGGAATTGTTGATGTTGGAAAAGAGCTCCAAGGTCAGAGTCCCAGCTGTGCCCAATGCCCACCCTGTCCCCAGCCCAGAGCTCTGAGTGCCACCTCCAGGGGACACCTGCAGGGACGGGCACTGCAACCCTCCCTGGGCAGTTCCTGAGCCCCCTTTCCATGGTGAAATTCCTGCTGTGCCCACCCTGAGCTGCCCTGGCCCAGCCTGAGGCCGTTCCCTCTGCTCCTGTCCCTGTTCCCTGGAGCAGAGCCCGACCCCCCCGGCTGTGCCCTCCTGGCAGGAGCTGTGCAGAGCCACAAGGGCCCCCTGAGCCCCCTTTGCTCCAGGCTGAGCCCCTTCCCAGCTCCTCAGGGATTCTCCAGCCCCTTCCCAGCTCCCTCAGGGATTCTCCAGCCCCTTCCCAGCTCCTCAGGGATTCTCCAGCCCCTTCCCGGCTCCTTTCCCTTCCCTGGACACGCTCCAGCCCCTCCATGTCCTTCTCATGAGGTGTCCACAACTGGACTCTGCCCTTGAGGTCCCTCACCAGTGCCCAGCACAGGGGACAATCAGGACAATCCCAACTCCCACACAATTCCTGATCCATCCCAGGTGCCTTTGGCCTTCTTGGCCACCTGGGCTCATAGGTCTTGTGTATCTTCTTTCCCAAAGGGTTTTGGAGGAGCTGGGCACGGGTGAGGGAGCATGGAATGCTGTTTGCAGCTTCTGGGGTGTCTCTGGAGATCCTGAGGTCACTGTAAAAGCTGAAAACAGAATTTTTTGGCACAGTTGGACTTTGTCTCGTGCACAGAACACGTGCAACCCTCCCTCCTCCCCCGCTGTGCTTGGCTTGCTCTCCTGAGGAGGGTGAAAATGAGGGAATTGGCTCCAGGAGAAGCCCTGATGGGAGGCAGTGGGAGCAACTTCCCTGGATCCTGTGCCTCCAATCATCTGGCTCCTCGTTCTGCTGCTCCCTGATTGAAATTTTAAATAATTTTAAAATTATATAAAAATAACTAAATATTATTTAGTTGTTTGGTTAAATAAAAAATTATTTAACCAAATAAATTTTGGGGTGAGCTCAGATGTGCCAGTAGGATTGGAGGAAATTCCTGGAATGAGCATTCCCATTTCCTCTGGAGATTCCTGGATGGGTTTAGTCCAGCAGCTGGTCCTGTGAAAGGCTCATGGAGGAGCAGGAACCTTTCTCCATCCCAGCCAGGCTCTGCTGCTCCTCTTTTCCCAGTTTGTTTCCATGCTGATGTGTGCCACTGGCATATTTTCTGGAAAAATCCCTTTGCCAGGATTTCTTCTCCTGGGAAGCTGAGAAGCCTCAGAGAAAAAGGAAAACAATAATTATCTCATTTGCTTCTCCTGTGTTTTGCTGCTCTGGAATGTGGTTTGGACATTGTTTCTCCAACAGGTCATTGTTTGATTGGTTTCATGCGAATTGTTTTGACTTAATGACCGATCAGGGTCAGGCTGTGTTGGGACTCTGGAAGCAGCCACGAGTTTTCATTATCATTGTTTGTAACTTTCTGGCTGTATCCTTTCTCAATTCTTTAGTATAGTTTTAGTATAGCATAATATATAATATAATATAATATAATATAATATAATATAATATAATCCTTCTAAGAGCATGGAGTCAGATCCATCAATTCCTCCTTCACCATGGGGACCCCAAAAATACCAGAGATGTGAACCATTCCCTGGAAAATATGGAATTCCAGCACCCTGGGAGCTGTGCTTTATTCCCAATGCAGGTTCTGTGGGATGTCACCACCACCCGAAATTCCAGACCTGAGCTGGGAATGCTAAACAAGAACCACAAATTTTCATATTTAACCTGGCTGAAAACCCCCAGCTGCTGCAGGAGCCTCTGGGTGATGATCCCAGTGATGAGTTCTCCCCCTTCCTCTACCATTCCAGAACTTAGACCAAGAACCACTCCATCCCTCATTTTTGGAGCTGATTTATTTTTGAGGGCATCAAAAAGTTCCAAATGAGCTGAAATTGTCATTTTCTGGCCTTCAGGCTGCTTTGCTCGTCCTGAGAGGGCTTTAAGGTGGGAAGAGAATAAAGAACAGCCAAAACCCCTCAGCCACACGTGGCAGGTGTTCAGCAGAAGTGAAAATTGAGTCTGAACTCGGCTGCAGGAGCCACTTGTGTGGCAAAATGACCTCAGTGAGAGCTGTTTGGGTGACAGACACGAAAAGGTCACCACAAAAATAGAGATGATTGTGTTGTTCTGCTGCTGGCGGGAAAAAAATCATTCCTGAGGCAGTCAAAGAAAATATCAGCTGTAAATGTTGGTTTGTTGGTTTTCTCTGAGCTTTCCCAGAGCCTTGAATGGAAGCAGGAGCTGGGTTGTGTCACACAGGAAGGTCTGCACGAGGTCAGGAGCCTGGAGGTTGGCACAATGTGGATTTTGGGGTGGGAAGATCGTTTTTAGCTGGGATGACAGGAATGGGGGAGGTTTGTGGGATCTCAGCTCTCAATGGGCTTCCCACCTCAAAGCCCAGGTGGTTCAGAGTTTGTGGAGTTTCATCCTTGGGGATCCTGTGTCCAGCTCTGGGATCAGCAGGACAGGAGGGACCTGGAGCTCCTGGATCTGGTCCAGAGGAGGGATGTGAGGATGAGGATGAGGAAGGGCTGGAGCATCTCCATGCCCAGGAAAGGCTGAGGGAGCTGGGGCTGCTCAGCCTGGAGAGGAGCCCCAGCTGAGAGGGGCCTCAGCCCTGGGTGTTCCATTGTGTCCCTGTCTGGCCCTGTCTGTCCCTGGGTTCCCTGTCTGTCCCTGTGTCTGTTCCTGTCTGTCCCTGGGTTCCCTGTCTGTCCCTGTGTCTGTTCCTGTCTGTCCCTGGGTTCCCCATCTGTCCCTGTGTCTGTTCCTGTCTGTCCCTGGGTTCCCTGTCTGTCCCCGTGTCTGTTCCTGTGTGCAGAGGTCAGGGCAGCCCCAGGCCCTGCTCCAGGCCCAGCAATGGCCCCAGAGCCACGGGCAGGGACTGATCCCAGGAATTCCCAGGCACAGGAGGCAGAACTCCTGCCCTGGGCAGTGCCCAGCCCAGAGCAGAGCCCAGACAGGGGTTGGAGTCTCCTCCGTGGGATATTCCAGAGCCACATGGACACAATCCTGTGCCCTGGGCAGGGACTGGCACCAGTGACCCTCTGTGGGCCCCTCCAGCCTGACCCATCCTGGGATTCTGTGCCCCTCCAGGACCATCAGTATCAAACACAATCCTACAAAACCAGGTTAGCACTGGAATGCAGCTCCCAGAAACCTCCTTGGCTCTCAGCACCTCGAGCAGACTGGTTTGGCTCCCCAGTGAATCCATGAACATCACCAGATCCTCCAGGAGAATTCATTCCCCAAGCACAGCTCCCTCCCTGCTGACCTGAGCAGGATGTGGGATTCTGGTTATCCCTGGGAACTCAGCATGGTGGGAGCTGCTCTGGGCACCAGGGAGGGAATTCCTGCCTGGCAGGGGCTGGGCTGGAATTGCCAGAGCAGCTGTGGCTGCCCCTGGATCCCTGGCAGTGCCCAAGGCCAGGTTGGACACTGGGGCTGGGAGCAGCCTGGGACAGCGGGAGGTCTGGGATGGGATGGGATTCAGGTCCCACCAACCCAAACCAGTCCCTGATCCTTTGATGGTTCCATGATTGCACCCAAACCCTTCAGGAGAGACATCGACCGATCGACATCTCCATCTTTATCCTGAGGAAGGGAATTCCAAAACCCCACCGAGGCTCTTGAGGAATGTTTGAAGGAGCTGGGGGTGCTCAGCCTGGAGCAGAGGAGGCTCAGGGTGCCCTCATTGCTCTCTGCACCTTCCTGCAGGGAGGCTGCAGACAGGCAGGGTCGGTCTCTGACAGAACCAGAGGACACAGCCTCAGCTACGGCAGGGAAGGGACAGGTTGGATATCAGGAAGAAATTTTTCACCCAAAGAATAATCAAGCACTGGAATGCTCTTTGCAGGGAGGTGGTGGAATCACCATCTCTGGGTGTGTTTAAAAAGCCTGGCCATGGCACTGGGTGCTGTGGTCTGGGTGAGGTGTGAGGGCACAGGTTGGGCTCCAGGATCTCAGAGGTCTCTTCCAACCTCATCATTCTGTGCTTCTGTGAATGTTCCAGGGCTCAGACAAAGCTCTCTGAACAAAGTGCCAGCTGTGCCTCCCATCTCCAAGAATTCCTTTTATTCAAAATCTGCCTCTGCTTGGAGCAGCACCTTGGTCCAGGTGATCTCCAGAGGTGTCTCCAGCCTCAACCATTCTCTGGATCCGCACTCAGGAGGAAAGTCCCCTGTATTTCTATCCACCTTCTTGGCCTTCTTCCCCCCTAATCCCCATCCTGCTGCCCAAGCTGGGAAGCACTCGGCTGAGGTTTTGGAATGTGTCCCGTGGAGAGGGTCTGTTGGAATCGCTGCCACAAAGATCTCAGCAGAAAGAAACAAAGCCCAAAGCTGAGCCAAAGGCGGTGCCAGAGCTGCAGGAACACAAAACATGAGCGGTGGGAAAAAAAAAGGAAAATCAAAATCTTGGATAGTGGTGCAAAATTAAATTAGGAGGTGGAAATAAGCAATGAATAGGGGATGAAAACATGGATTGTGTCTGCCAGAAAGTAACAAAATATTTTTTAAAAGCTGTTGTGTGAATTCCAGCCCCTTGGAAAGTACGAAGCTCTTGGGTTTTGGGCAAGTGATCGTTTGATTTGCTGTGTGAAAAACAGAGTTAAAGCTGCAGCTTTCAGATTTATCACCATTTTAAAGACGCTGAAAGTGCTTGGAAGGGGTTACGAGGAAAGGTTGTGGATGTCCCTGGAAGTGACCAAGGCCAGGCTGGATGAGGCTTGGAGCAGCCTGGGACAGTGGGAGGTCCATCCATGGCAGGGGTGGAACGAGATGGGATTTAACCCAACCTTCCAACCCAAACCATTGTGGAATTTTGTGCAGGATTAACCAGTTAAAGGCAGCTGGATGGAACAGTCTTGGATCTGGGAGAAGAAATGGAGAATGTTGTCCTCAATTTTCCTGTAGCTCCATCTCCTTTTGGTGCTCCTTTCCCTCCCCTTTCCCTCTCCTCTCCTCAGCCAAACAACCCAAACAGATTTTGGTTTCCAGGGAATTTTTCTCCGTGGTAGTTTCTGGTTTGAGGTTGGTTGTGAACTTGGAATTTTCCTTTTTGGCAAAGCTGGCCCTCCTTTGGAGATACACAAGGATGCTTGGAGCAGCCTGGGACAGTGGGAGGTCCATCCATGGCAGGGGTGGAACGAGATGGGATTTAAGGTCCCTTCCAACCCAAACCATTCCATGATTTTGTGTAGGATTAACCAATTAAAAGCAGCTGAATGGAACAGTCTTGGGTCTGGGAGAAGAAATGGAGAACACTGTCCTCAGTTTTCCTGTAGCTCCATCTCCTTTTGGTGCTCCTTTCCCTCCCCTTTCCCTCTCCTCTCCTCAGCCAAACAGCCCAAACAGATTTTGGTTTCCAGGGAATTTTTCTCCGTGGTAGTTTCTGGTTTGAGGTTGGTTGTGAGCTTGGAATTTTCCTTTTTGGCAAAGCTGGCTCTTCTTTGGAGAGATGGAAGTTTGGAAGTGATGCTAAGAGTTGGCTTCAGTGTGTGAGAAGTTATTTGGGAATGTTCAGTCTGGAGAATTGTTGAGGTGACCTCGTTGTGGCCTTCCAGGACCTGAAGGAGCCTTGGGGAAGGTGAAGAAAGACTTTGGACCAGGGATGGAGGGACAGAACACAGGGAGTGGCTCCAAAGTGACAGAAAGGAGATTTAGATGGGATATTGGGAAGGAATTCCTGACTGGGAGGATGGGGAGGGAATGGAACAGAATTCCCAGAGCAGCTGTGGCTGCCCCTGGATCCCTGGAAGTGTCCAAGGTTGGACAATGGGGCTTGGAGCAGCCTGGGGCAGTGGGAAGTGTCCCAGAGCAGCATCTCTGGAGGTCTTCACCTCCTTTGTCATTGTGGGCCACTTGGTTATCCCTAAAAACTTGGGAGTTGTGAACTCCCACCTTGCTTTTGAAGGAAATCTGGGAATGGTTGTTATCCCAGGATATTTTCTAGGGAGATCCCACAATGGATTCCTTGCCTGTGGTCATCCCTGAGCAGGAGAAGGGGCAGATTTTGGGATCACTAGCCAGGAACAATTGAGCCCATCCCTTCTCTCCAAAGCCAAATTATTTATATTTATAAATAAAAATATACATTTATTTCTATTTTAAATAAATACCATTAATTACATCATTTACTAGATCACCGAATATCCCCAGTATAAATCAACTTCCAGCCAAATCCACATGGAAAACTTCCCTGGGAATTGTGTGAAAACTACATCAGAGCAGGCAGCCCTGCACCCCAGCAATTTTATCCCTTTCTAAGCAGGAAAATCGGGAATATTTTGGGAATTTGGGCTATAAATAGATGTTATGTAAGGTCAGGATGACGTTCCTGTCTCCATTCACCTTTTGGCTTTGCTCAGCAGCTGCTCTGGTGCATCTGTGGTGCTGCTGGGCTTTGGAGATGTCCCTGGGAATTTAAGTCAGGCCTAAACCTCCTAAAAAAATTCCTAATGGCCAAACGGTGGAAGGAATGTGGGGAAAAAATTTAATTGGGTTTAAGTAATCCAAAGTAATTCCTGAAATGTGGGAGAGCTCCATGGAATCTGGTGCTTCTAGACAGCTGTCAGCAAATTTCTATTTTATTCCTTAATTATTTGCTCACTTTGTTACTTCTTATCCATGAAAAATTCCTGTTTTTGTAGGAAAATACAGATTTATTTTGGATTTTAAGGAGCATTTTGTGGTCAGGACTGCCTAAAATCAGGCTGCTAATGAGCCACCCTAATGAAACCCTTCCAGCTCCAGATATTCCATGGATTTATGAGCTAAAGATGTGGATATGATGGATAAATATCCAGTCCTGGAGCTCTCCAGAGGGAATATTGCAGCCTGGGATTGGAAGAAAGCTGGAAAAGCCTTTGGAGATCCAGCTCAGCTTTGATGGCCCTTCCCAATCCATTTTCCATCTTCCTGAGTGGTTCTTCTCAGGATCATGAAGAACTTCATTCCTATTTCATCCTTTTCCTGGTTTTGGGGGGTTTTTGTGACCCTCAGGACTCCTCTTGGGAGAAGTGAGGGAATAATTTCATAATTCCTGAATATTTATGTAGATTTCAGTATTAAAAGGGGCCTAAAAATGGGATTGGCTTTTTCCAGGGACATGGAGTGATAGGAAAAGAATTCCCACTGCCAGAGGGTGGGGTTAGATGGGATTTGGGGAAGGAATTCCTGGCTGGGAGGGTGGGGAGGCCCTGGAATAGAATTCTTTGGGAAGAGTCAAGAAAGGACCTGTTTTCCTCTGGAATTCTCCTCAGGAGCCAGGGAAGGACCTGTTTTCCTCTGGAATTCTCAGAGCCAGGAAAATATTTTTTTCCTCTGGAATTCTCCTCAGTTCAGAGCTGGGAAAGGACCTGTTTTCCTCTGGAATTCTCCTCAGTTTAGGGCCAGGAAAGAACCTGTTTTCCTCTGGAATTCTCAGAGCCAGGAAAATATTTATTTTCCTCTGGAATTCTCCTCCTCTCAAAGCCAGGAAAGGACCCGTTTTCCTCTGGAATTCTCAGTTCAGAGCCAGGAAAAGGCTTTCTTTTCCTCTGGAATTCTCCTCAGTTTGGAGCCAAGAAAGGACCGATTTTCCTCTGGAATTCTCAGAGCCGGGAAAGGACACATTTTCCTCTGGAATTCTCCTCAGTTCTGAGCCAGAAAAGAACCTGTTTTCCTCTGGAATTCTCCTCCTCTCAAAGCCAGGGAAGGACCTGTTTTCCTCTGGAATTCTCAGTTCAGAGCTGGGAAAGGACCTGTTTTCCTCTGGAATTCTCAGAACCAGGAAAGGACCCATTTTCCTTTGGGATTCTCCTCAGTTTAGGGCCAGGAAAGGACCTGTTTTCCTCTGGAATTCTCCTCATCCAGAGGGAAATAACAACTTGTGAGCTCAGTGCCCTGCAGCCCCCTTGGGATGTCAGGGTTCATAAGTGTCCCTGGATTCCGTACCTGCGGAGCCGAGCTAAAAATAGGGAATGTCGTGTGCTGCCTCTCGGGCTGGGAGACCAGGCTGGAAAACAGGCTGGGAATTTTCCTCCTTGGTGGAAAAAACCTCCTGGTTTTTGTTTGTTCTTTTTTTATCCAGGGCTGAGCAGCTCTGCTTGTGTTTAGGGAAAGCTGGAAAGGAAAATCATGGATATGGAAGCTTTTGTGGGGTAAAGGAGAGGGAGGGGATTGGAGAGAAATTCAGGAATGCTGGGGAGAGAGTAAGAAAAGAAGCCTTGGGGTGTTGTCCATGAGGAGCTGTAGGAATAAATGGGGAGCTGATCGTGGAATGGGTTGGGTTGGAAGGGACATTAAATCCCATGTCATTCCACCTGGAAAACCTTCCATTATCCCAGACTACTCCAAGCCCTGTCCGTGGACACTTCCAGGGATGGGGCAACCACTTTTATCCATATTTACATAAATTTTTCATGGATATATCCACTCTGTCCCTCCATGCTCTTTTCCACTTGCTGAATTCCCAGTGACCCCTGGCTTTGTTTCCTGGGTTTTCCTCTCATTAAGAGTGGATTTATGGAGTTCCCTCGGATGGGAATGTTGCTTTGGGGATTATTTTGTGAGATTTAGAGGGAGGGAAGATTCTCTCATCCTTTCTTTTTAGCCAGGGAGTTTTCCAAGAGCATTTCTTGATGCTGTCCAAGAGAAGAGAAATAAGAAATATATTAAGATAATCTGTAGATTAAGATAAATCCTAATTAGGTACCTAATTAATAGCAAGAGGAAGGGAAACCTTGGAATGTGGTGGCTGCCAAGGCTGGATCAGGAGGGCCACAAAAAAAAACCTGGGAATTTGCTCAGGGTGCTCATCATCTCCTATTTACCAGGAAAATCTCTGGAATTCTGGATAATGCCAGGTGAGGGATGCTCCAGGGATGTCTCACTCCATTGGAGTGCTGATGGATTAGGAGAAACCTCTGGTAATTAATTGATGAGGGATGTGGGATGTTTAATTAGCATGGAATTCTGTAATTTATGATTTCAGAGTGTACCTAATTGTGCACATCCTGTTGGTCCAGTGGCTCTGGTGGGCTCAGAGGATTTAGGGAAGAGAGATATCCCAGATTTGATTGGAAAAGGTGATGAATTCCAGCAGAATTGAGTGGTTTTCCCTCTCCTGTGCAGGAATCTGAACCTCAATATTTACCAAGCTGTGAAAAAAAAACCCTCTTTTTCCTCTCCAAGTCTTTGGGATCATCCCAAATACCAGCTGCTAATTTTCCATGATTCCAAATCTCCTGGAAAAGACCATTAATAGTTCAAATCTCCCAATGTTTTGTTTCCCACTGACTCCCTCACAAATGCTGTTTGGAAAAGATGGGGTTTTTTAGGGTTTGTTGGGAGAAAATTCCTTTTCCAGCACTAATATTTAATCCAGAGCTTAAATTTTCCCCAGTTCTGGCAGGGTCATTATTTCACCTCAGGTATTCCCAATCCAAAGTCCTCCCTCCATTGTCCTGGGCTGCAAATCCTGGGAGGATTTTGTGTAATTATGGGGAAAAATGCAGGGATGGGAACAAGAAAAAATGCCTGCAGTTCTTTTTGGGAGCTGCTGAGGAGTTTGTGCTTCTCAGGAGGGATTTTTTAATGGATTGGTCAGGGATTGGAAAGGGTGGATCCCCATCCTTGTTGGTGTCCAAGGAATGATGGGATGTGGTTGGGTGACAAGGTGGGAATTGGGCATAGCTTGGACTGGGTGGTTGGAGGGCTTTTGCAACCTCAGTAATCCTGGAATTCTCTCATTAAAGGACATGAGGAGGTTCCTTGGTCTGGCTCCGGGATCATGGAATTTTCAGGCATGGGCAACCTGGATTTGCAGGGTTTGTGTAGGCTGGGAATTATGGGAAATGCCATGGGAATTATGGAATTGTTGAGGTTGGAAAATCCCTCTAAGATCATCGAGTCCAACCATTCCCAGCCCTGCCCCTTGTCCCCAAGTGCCGCATCCACTGGGATTTAAATCCCTCCAGGAATGGGGGATTCCACCCCTGCCCATTCTAAAATGGATCATGGATCTCATGGAAGAATTAAAACAGAGCCTGACTTGGCTTTTAAGGAGAAAACTCCTCCAAGGAGCAGCAGGAAAGACAAACTCAATCACAGCTGGATTTTCCTGCTGTGTTATTTTTGCCAGAGAATCCAGAGATTTATTTTAAAAAACGGGGAAAAAAAAAGAAGCCCAAAAATATGAACTGAATGGAACTTTTCTCCCTGGAGAATTACAAGTTTTAGAGCCCAAATGTTCTGTTCCTGTGTTATCTTTTCAAGTACCTTGGAGCCACCACAGAATGTCATCAGCCCTCGAGGGAAAATCAGGAATAACATGGAACAGAGCTGGGAGGAACGACAGACAAGTGATAATCTTATAAATCCTGAAAAAGCTGTTTTTTCCCTGGAAACACCAGGGTGTTTTTGTCTGTAGAGTTCAACCTCAGGAATATTAAAAAGATATTTGATATTAAAGAAATTTAAATAATAACAGGAAGGTGCCCACAGGTTTGGTTTTTTCCCCTTGGGAGAAATGGTTGCAATAATTATTTTATTTTTTTAAGGAAATGAGGAAGATCAGAAAATAGGGATATTAAATATAGGGTATCAACCTAAGTCATTCACTCAGGAGCAACTAAAAGGGGTCAATATTTAGGTTTTGTGAGGCTAAACTGGCTCAGAGCGTTCAGTGGGAGTGGTGGTGGCTTTAAAATCCCATTTTCTGATGGTGCAGAACCATTAAAATTCCTGAATTTCTTGGCTGTGAGGGATTCTATAAATACCCAGGGATTATTTATCCATAAAAAAGCCTGAGCTCAGATCTGTACACAAATACAGGAATATTTCTGGGTTTGAACCACTGAGGTTTTTTCTCAGTCTCCAAACAGGGTGGAGAAGGTTTGGAAGAGTTTTTCAGTGGGAATGGAGTTGCTTCCAAGCTATCCGAGGTCAAATCTACTGCTCAAAGTGCTGGTGGAAAATAAAGATCAGCTTTTATTCCTTAGAGAGGGACCTGCTCTCCTGGGTTTCCTGCCTGGAAGAGAAGTGACTTCTCCTGCAGGGCAGCTTCCAGCTCTAGATCCAACATCCAGGAGCATCTGGAGTGATCCAGAGGAATCCACAGATCTGCTCTGGAGCCAGGCTGGGAGAGCTGGGAATGTTCCCTGGAGAGGAGAAGGCTCCAGGGAGAGCTCAGAGCCCCTGGCAGGGCCTGAAGGGGCTCCAGGAGAGCTGCAGAGGGACTGGGGACAAGGGATGGAGGGACAGGAGCCAGGGAATGGCTCCCACTGCCAGAGGGCAGGGATGGGTGGGAGATTGGGAATTGGGAATTGCTGGCTGGGCTGGGATTGCCAGAGCAGCTGTGGCTGCCCCTGGATCCCTGGCAGTGCCCAAGGCCAGGCTGGACACTGGGGCACCCTGGGACAGTGGGAGGTGTCCCTGCCATGGCACTGGGTGGGATGATCCCCAAAGACCCTTCCAACCCAAAGCATCCCAGAATTCCATGAGCCACTGGGTGGAAGTTTTCACACCAGAGTCTCCCTTGCTGGTGCTGAGCCCTTTCTCAGCTTGTCTGGATCGTGGGAATTGTTGTATTTCTGTATTTATGTTGAAACTTGTGTTGTCGCATTTATTGGTATTTTATCCATTATAAGCAGTAATTGTTGCTTCCAAATCCATCCTCCAGATGCTTCCACCAAATCCAGTTCCAGGTGCACAACTTCTTGCCCTGGGAAGAGCAAATAATTAATTAAAAATGGAGAGTTTAAGTCTTTATCCTGTCCCTGTGTGGTAAAAGGGAGGTCGTTTGTCGCACCACTGGAATTATTCCTGATTTATGCCGGGAGCGCCCTGCTCAGTAATTCCTACAGATAAATTAATTGTGTGTGATATTCCCAAGCATCCAAACAAACATCTCGGTGATTAATTGGGATTTATGCCTCAGTAAAACAATGGGAAGGTTCTGCTGTCTTTGCAGCACCGGGATAAATCATCTCCGGGGTTTCGGGATGTGTTTTGTGTGGCTTGTGTGGAATCAGGATTAAACTCTGGGATGACAAAGTTGGGATTTGGGATTGGGGTGGAAGCTGCTCTTTGAAAATGGAAGTTTGATATGTGTGTGAGGGGGGAAAAATCAGGAATGCTAGTTTATAAAAGTCAGGAGATGTTTTCCCTCTGCCCTGCCAACTGAGCGCGATCAGTGATGCTTTTCCATTATCCCCTGACTTTGAAGGGATGTAAATTTTCCTGTGGAATAACAATTACCTTTGGAAGGGCGACAAAACCCCTCGCCGTTGCCGTGATGGATAATGGGAGCACTGGAGCAACAAGAGGAGAGGTGATTTAGGGTCACCTGGAGGCACAGTGGGAGAGGCTCCAAGGAGCGCGAGCCAAGCGCCGCCGCCGGTGCCAGGGCGGAGATGAATCCTTCAGGAAAACTGGCAGGTCCTGGCAGGTTCAGTGTCTGGGAGGCTCCTTGCAGGACTCCAGTGATGGAGAAGTTGGGGAGAAATGGAGCCAGGGTGGTGGTTCTGGATTCCCATGGTTTTTATTGCAGGCGGCTGTCTCGGGTAATTAATTTTATTAATTGATTAAATTCCAAGCTGGAGGTTGCTATCCTTCTCTCTCATGCCCGTTCCTGTTATTGCCATGATATTTCAGGAGCTTGGATGATGAGTAGAAACATTTCCACTTTTATCCTGAGGTAATTGTATGGAATCATGGAATGGTTTGGGTTGGGAGGGCCTTAAATCCCATCCCATTCCAGCCCTTTTCCATGAGGGACACCTCCCACTGTCCCAGGGTGCTCCAAGCCTCATCCAGCCTGGCCTTGGGCACTGCCAGGGATCCAGGGGCAGCCACAGCTGCTCTGGCAATTCCAGCCCATCCAGCAATTCCCAATTCCCAATCTCCCACCCATCCCTGCCCTCTGGCACTGGGAGCCATTCCCTGGGTCCCACCAGTTGGTTATAGCTGGGATAAAGCACAGGGAATTCCTGGAGGTGGCACTCAGAGCTCTGGGCTGGGGACAAGGTGGGCATTGGGCACAGGTTGATCCTGGAGCTCTTTTCCAACCTAAACGTTCCTGGGATTCTGGGATTCAGTTCACTTTGGAATACCCAACTCATTCTCCAGTCTAGGGCCTGTTGAAGTTAATGAGAGATGTTCTGCTTGCTTTTATTTTACTTTTTTCTCTGATTGCTCATTAATTGTGTGTAAACAGCTTGGGGTCAGCACAAGTTTGTTTATTGGGATTTATTTAAAGATTCATTTTGGTGATTCATTTCTCCTTGAGCATTTGGAGGAGATGATTTCAGCCACTCCCATTTGTGTCCCTGGATCCTGACAGAACGGAGCTGGGAGCTCTCTCATTCGCTTATCCAAGAGCTGCTTTTCCATGGGTTCATGGATAAATTCCCAGGAATGTGTTCCCTGCTGTGCTGAGTGTGGGCAGTGCTCAGCCATGCCCTGTGTGTCAGTGATTGTTGTGTTACGGCTGCTTCGTTAATTAGCGCTCATTAGGGTTTGTATCCCTAACGAACTGTGTGATATTATTATTGACTCATAATTACCGTCCTCAAAACTTCACTCCATGAGCAGAGCAGCAGAGTGGGAAGCTCCCAGGCTCTGGAATGTGAGTTTGGAGCAGCACTCATGTTCAAGGCTTCCCTTTTCCCTGTCTAAATAATTTAAATATTTATTGATCTCCAGCCTTGCATTATGTATTTTTTTATTATTTTGACATCCATCTGCTCTAGTTGAAGGCATCCCTGCCCATGGAATGAGGTGATCCTCAAAGCCCTTTCCAAGCCAAAGCATTCTGGGATGGATTGGTGGTTTTTAGGGGAAGTTCTGCCACTGAGTGTAGGCCAAGCAAGGAGGTAACAATCACTTGGCAGACACAGAAAGTTGTTCCCTTGAAAAACTTGCTGAAGTCATTCTCAGAAACATTAACAGGCTGATGCTGTGCAGCTCCAAAAGGGTTTTCTGCCATTTGGCTCCAGCCCACACCAAAGGATCTGGGCAGAAATCCTTCTGGAGTGATCTTACATCCATAATGATGAATATCCTAATGCATCCTCTGGTAAAATATGGGTTTGCTGGCACTTCTAGCATTCAGATTTTTTGATCTGTGTTTTTAAGGGGGATGAGTTGAGTAGATTTCAATGTGAGAGTGAACATTCAGGTGTCTGAGCTGGAAGAGAATTCCAGAGTGGTTTGGGTTGGAAGGGACCTTTAATCCCATCCAGTCCCACCCTCTGCCATAGGCAGGGACACCTTCCACTATCCCAAATAGCTCCAAATCCAATCTACCCTGGCTTTGGACACTTCCAGGGGCAGCCACAGCTTCTGTGGACAAGGGAAAAATGGGGCAGAAGAAGGTTCCAGAACAATTGGATCAGGAACGACTCTTCCCTTGTTTAGATGGAAGAGAAACCTTCAATATCCAACATTCCAGTGACTGAAATGCTCCTGGGAAGCAGGAAAGCTTGGACCTGGATGGATGTGGAACGGAATTGTTGGAAAGCAGGGCCAGGTGAAGTGCAGGATGAGAGGATGGAAAACATCCCTGGGTTGGTTATTTGGAAGGAAAGAGAGAGTCTGGATTGCTGCTGGCAGTGATAGACATGGACACACTGGATTAGAGCATTCCAAGGGTTTTCTTCACTAACTCCTGATATTTGTGATTCTAATCCTGAAGATGTTGTACATGGAATTTAGTTCCATTTGGTTTCCATTGGATTTCCCCTTCCTGGAGAGGTTTCAAATCCATGGATGTTGCATACGTGGATGTGGCACTTGGGGACATGGGGCAGTGGTGGCCTTGGCAGTGCCGGGGGATGCTTGGACTCCATGACCTCAGAGGTTTTTCCAACTTAAATGATTCCATGATTCTTTGGCCTCAATGCATCCAGAGACAGGAAAAGCAGGAGTGGGAGAACATCCCAGGCTGGAGGTTGACATCAGGTTTGCACATTCCATGGCAACTGAACTGTGCCATGGAAATCTGGGTCTAGCTCTGGCTGAAATCATGAGGCACAATCCCAGAAAAGCAGGATCCAGCCCTGAACATGCCGTGCTGGTGGAAATAACCCTCAGCCTCTCCCATGGAGGTCTGGATTCTTCTGAAAACTTTGATCCCACTGGGAGATTTGAAGGAATCTTTTACCTCTCTGCTGAGTGTTGTCCCAAATCCTTCTCCCTCAGGGGGCATGGGGAGGTTTGTGGGTGAGCAGAGAGTGGAGCATCCTTTGGGAAGATCCTGTCCTGGATGTGTGGATGGATGCCCATGGAATGTGGGTACCTGTCCGTGGCAGCAGAAGGGGTGGGCAAATCTCCTGTCCTGGGATATCGTCCCTGCATCCTCTCGTTTGTTCCGTCATGGAATGCAGAATGTCCTGAGCTGGGAGGGACCCACAGGGATCAGCCAGGGCACCTCCTGGCTCTGCCCAGACCCCCAACAATCCCACCCTGGGCATCCCTGGCAGCTCCTGGAGCTCTGGCAGCCTCGGGGCTGTGCCCATTCCCTGGGGAGCCTGGGCACAGCCAGCGCCCTCTGGAATAGTGGAACCTTTCCCTGAGATCCAACCCAAACCTCCCTGCCTCAGTTTTGTCCTTCATGGATCACTTTTGGGAGAGCTTTCTGATCAGCATCTCTATTGTAAATGTCAGGCAGCTTTTCCTTCTGGGAAGGAACCCAGGCAGACACATGTTGGGATTGTATTTCTCCATCATCCAAACTTGTTCAGCCTTGTCTGGAAAATCGATGCTGTCTGCAAACACCCAAAAGCCAGGACAAAATGCCTCAGGTGAAAGCCCATGGAAGGAGAATTCCTATGGAGGGATGGATGTGGAGTGGAACAAACCCTGGCTGTCTGCAGGAGCTGCTGTCAGATGTGACAGGAGCAAAGGAGGCTCAGGGGGCCCTTGTGGCTCTGCACCGCTCCTGCCAGGAGGGCACAGCCGGGGGGGTCGGGCTCTGCTCCAGGGAACAGGGACAGGAGCAGAGGGAACGGCCTCAGGCTGGGCCAGGGCAGCTCAGGGTGGGCACAGCAGGAATTTCCCCATGGAAAGGGGGCTCAGGAACTGCCCAGGGAGGGTTGCAGTGCCCATCCCTGCAGGTGTCCCCTGGAGGTGGCACTCAGAGCTCTGGGCTGGGGACAAGGTGGGCATTGGGCACAGCTGGGACTCTGACCTTGGAGCTCTTTTCCAGCCTCGGGGATTCTGTGAGGTTTAGATTGGATATTTGGGAAAATGTTTTCCCCAGATTTGTTCCCCAGCCCTGGCACAGGTACAGGGTGGAGTCCCCAACCCTGGAGGAATTTCAAATCCCTGTGGATGTGGCACCTGGGGACACGGGGCAGGGGTGGCCTTGGCAGGGCTGGGGAATGATTGGAGGAACTTTGAGGTCTTTTCCAACCTCCATGATTCCATGATTCCATGAATATCTGTCCTCTGCAGTGCCCATGCCTGGAGGTGTCCCAGGAATTCCTGGAGGTGGCACTCAGTTGTGCCCATTATCCCGGCCAGCACAGAGGAAATTGGACTGGCCCAGGTTGGACTCATGGACCCTGTGAAGCTCCAGAGCCAATTCCAACAGTTCCTTGGGTGGGGGTGGTTTCATCCTCTGAGCTTCCCAGGAATTTCTGGGAGGGTGGGCAGGCCCTGGCACAGGTGCCCAGAGCAGCTGTGGCTGCCCCTGGATCCCTGGCAGTGCCCAAGGCCAGGCTGGACACTGGGGCACCCTGGGACAGTGGGAGGTGTCCCTGCCATGGCAGGGGTGGCACTGGGTGGGATTTAAGGTCCCTCCCAACCCAAACCATTCCATGATTCTGTTTTCAATGCATCCCATTCCCATATTTTGCATCCAGAACCCATCCCAGCCCGTTCGTCCTCAGAGGAATTCTTGGTGTTGCTCCAGAGGGAACAAAACCTGGTATAAACCTCAGATAAACCTGGAATAAACCCGGAATAAACCCTGCCATGGTGCAGTTTCTCCTCTGGGTGATTCTCCCAGTGAGGAGCAACCCAGCCCATCGATTCTGCCAGCCTGGGGTCCCTGGGCTGGTTCCAACCTTTGGGGAATCCCAGAGTTTGGTTTGGATGGGAAGAGACCTTAAATCCCATCCCTCTTCCATAGGCAGGGACAGTTCCACTGTCCCAGACTGCTCCAAGTCCCAGTGTCCAACCTGGGCCCAGCCTGGTGGCCCAGCTGGAGCTGGGGGGTCCTGGGATGTCCCCAAGTGCCACCACTCGCACAGAGGGGAATTAAAGCTGCCTTTGATGTCTGATTTTTTGCCTGCAGTTTAATATGGTTTGATCAAAGCTTTGAGCAAGAGCTTAAACCTTGATTTTTCGCCCACATCCCGCTCGGAGCGGATGGATTCTCCCATGGATGTGTGGAGAGATGTTAAACCTTTTGGATCTTGTTTTTAATATTTAACAGACACTTCTGAAATCGGCTCTCATTTAAAACTATCAAACACTTTGGGGCCCAGATAATGAGGAGGATATTAGGTAGCAATATTTTATTTTTTCTGAGCTTGCACGAAGGATTTATGCAATCATTATTTTGATTAAGGACGTTTGAAAGCATCTGTGAGTATTTTTCATTCTTCATCGCTATCTTTAGCCCTTCCAATTAATTTCCAATTCCAGGAGTCCATGGAATCTGACAGAGTTTGCTGTGCTGAGGGATGTATTAAGGACAGCTTATGATCCATTAATTAGGAATGTGTTTAAAGCCATAATCTCTACATTTTGAAGGCATCTTCTTTCCACCCTTCCCATTTTTATCTGGTTTTCCTCAAGTATTTTCTTTGCTGAGATCAGTAGGATTGACAGCTCCTGGAAATAGTTCTTGGATGCTGCTGGATTCCTCCAGTGGAGGATCCTGTCCCTAAGCTCAGCCTTAAACATTTAATCCTCTGTAGCTTCATCTTCCTTGTGTGAAGTTCTTCCCTTGCCTGGGCCTTGAAGTCAGATCTGTACCAGGAATTTGTTGCTTTGCCTGGGGAAAAATGCATAAAAACACCCACCAGTGAACTCACCAAGTCCAGGCCTTGTGCGCGAGGAAAAACATTTTGGGATGGATTGATGGAGGGAGGTGGGATTGGGAATACCCTGAGTGCCACCAGGATCTGCTCTACATGGAAATGACTCTGTAAATTATTTCCTGGTGGTGAAATCTGTGTTGATAGGAAAATACAAAGGGATTTCTTTTTTATTTTGGTGGAAAAATCAGTGATCAGGATGGAGAGCTGGAAAAGGCTGGAATCTAATTCAGGATGGAGATCTGGAAAAGGCTGGAATCTAATTCAGGATGGAGATCTGGAAAAGGCTGGAATCTGATTCAGGATGGAGATCTGGAAAAGGCTGGAATCTTATTCAGGATGGAGATCTGGAAAAGGCTGGAATCTAATTCTGGTGTCCTCTGAGGGGACTTGCTGTATCCCTGTTCCTCAGTGAGAATTCCAGGCAGGCAGATGCCACTTCCTCATTACTCATCTGCTGGAAGTGTTTTCAATTCCAATTAAAAAATGAAAAACATTTTGAGATCATTCCCAAAGCTGATTTAAAACAAATCAGCAATCTGACAAATCCAAAGGTTAATCACCATGTTTGAGATTTAAAATTAAGTCAGAACCTGAGGGTTTTAGAAGAGAATGTTGCTGGAAAGGGGTTGGAGACCCAGGAGAGGCTGAGAGAGCTGGGAAGGGGCTGGAGAATCCCTGAGGAGCTGGGAAGGGGCTGGGACAGGAGCAGAGGGAACGGCCTCAGGCTGGGCCAGGGCAGCTCAGGGTGGATTTTGGGAAAATTCCTTCATGGAGAGGGCGCTCAAACCCTGGCACAGCTGCCCAGGGAGGTTTGGAGTGCCCATCCCTAGAGGTGTCCCAGAAAAACCTTTGGAAGTGGCAGTTGGAGAGCATGGATGAGTGGTGACCACAGTGGTGGTGCTGGACTCTTCTGGTCTTTTTCTGCTTTAGTGATTCTGTGATTTTTATGGTGAAAAAGAAAATTTTGGAACAACGTTTTTTGGGTTTTTTCTTCTTTCTGCCATTTTTTCCCTGCTGTTTTTGAATGGATTTGCTCCCACATGGAAGGACAAGGGAAGTTTGGGGTCTGAAATGACCAAAGGACAGAAGCTCTGGAGAACAGCAGAGCTGCTGGGAGGTCCAAAGGCAGCCAGGCATGAAGGAGAGTCCCCCTTTGTGCCTTCATCCACTGCCTTGGCTCCTTGTTGGGAGTTGAGGGACTCCTTGATGGAAACTGAGGATGTGGAGTTCCTTGTTGGAAATGGAAGATTAGAAAATCCCATCCAGCAAATCCTTGTATTCTCCATGCCAGAGGGTTTTGATGATAATAGGGAAGGATGGAAGGAATACACTCTTTTTTCCCCTTATCTCTCTCTTTTTATTCCCAAATCTTGGCGCTGATGTTTTATGAATGTGCTGAGCTGGTGATTCCAGCAGAGCAGAGATTTTTCCTGGAAAAGCTGAGATATTGTGGATAACATCCCCTTGCATCCATGAGAGTATCCATGAGTGTCACTGTCATGTTTTCTGAAAAATCCTCTTTGCCCAGGATTTTTCTCCTGGGAAGCTGAGAAGCCTCAGAGAAAAAATGAAAACAATAATTATCTCATTTGCTTCTCCTGTGTTTTGCTGGCTTGTAATGTGCTTTGGAGATTGTTTATCCAACAGGTGAATTGTTTTAATTTAATGACCAATCATGGTCAGGCTGTGTCGGGATTCTGGAAGAGAGTCACAAGGTTTAATTAGTCACAAGGTTTTAATTAGTATTTTGTTAAACCTTCTGTAAGTCTTCTCTCTCTATTCTTTAGTATAGAATAATATAATATAATATAATGTAATGTAGTGTAATGTAATGTAATATAATTTAATGTAATATAGTATAATATAATATAGTATAGTATAATATAGTATAGTATAATATAGTATAATATAGTATAGTATAATATAATATAGTATAATATAGTATAGTATAATATAATTCTTCTATTATTTAGTATTCTAAGAATAATATTCTTTATTCTTTATTATTATTTTTCTTTATTATTTATTATTTTTCTAAGAACACAAAGTCAGATTCTCAACTCCTCCTTCATCCTGGGGACCCAGCAAACACCACACATGAGGAGCTGCAGCTCCTCTCCCCCATTCCCAGCCCTTTGGAAGGCACTGCTGGTGGACAGGGATCAGGTGTGGGATTGCTGCTGCTGTGCAGAGCTGGGTGATGAATTTTGGCTGGCAAACGTGAGATCCTTTTCCCACTCCCACAAATTTTGCGCCGAAGGAGTGACTCCCTAATGGAAGTTAATGACTAATTGCCCTCTGTTAATAGGATTGGAGCCTTTGGAAAAGGGCTGGAAAATCATATAAACAATAACACCTGACCTGGCAGTGTCTGAGTACCCAGGTGGGAGTTTATTAATTCTCCTCATTAATTTTTATTGATTTGTTGATCGCTCATTGATGCCTGTCCAAACAAATCATGGAACGCTGAGGGGTGAGAGGCTCTGGAGTTGTTCACATCAATACTGAGCTGTTAGTTTGGATTCCCAAGGAATCAGATCCACAGGGAGGTGATTTCTGCATCTGCTGGACTCTGTGTCAATCCAATTCCTAATTAACATTGCTTTTCTCCAGTGATGGAGGAGCCTCAATAATTGCTCAGCCCCATAAATCTCATGGAATTGTTTCCATTTCCAATGGCTGGAAACAAGGGAGTGTCCTAACAGTGATCCAGGAGAAACATTGCCATGGGAGCTGGTATCCATCAAAATCTGGGAAAGGGAGAGGGCAGGGATGGACTGAGGGATGTAACGAATTCCCACTGCCAGGAGAGCTCAGATCATCTGCAGCAGCTCCCTGGAAACTGGGCTAAACCTCTCCATAATTCCTGGTGGAATTCTTCCCAGCAGCCTGGAGGAGTTGGTCCAATGATCTGCTCTTGGTTGTGTAGGAAGTTGGCACAGAAATCATGGAAGCAGCAAGGACCCCTCAGGATCTCTGTCCCCTCAGCTCCTCTGCTGCTCTTTCCTGGCCCAGCACAGCCTGGGATTTTACTAAAATGAAGGAAAACCTCTGGTTCTCTCCCCTGAGTTGGCCAAAATTTGGGAATGAGATGATTTATGTGATGAAAATGCGGAATTTCCCTGAAAAAGCTCTCAGGCATTCCAAGCTTGGTGCTCCAGAATTACTCCACAGGAGTAAAAAGATTCTGGTGGGGGCTGACAGAGCCCTCAGTTCTTTTCCCAGTGCCAGGGCCTGAAGGGAATGGGAGTTTTTAAGGCAAATCAGATTTTCCAGTGGTTGGAATGTCTTGGCATGACATTTTAAGTGCCAGATGTGGCACTTAAAGCCCTTTGTGGTAGCCCTGATGAAGCACATCTGGAGCTGAAGAGCATGAGAGGTGGAAGGAAGGGTTAGATGGGATTTTGGAAGGAATTCCTGGCTGGAAGGGCGGTAAAAGCCTGGGATGGAATTCCCAGGGAAGCTGTGGCTGCCCCTGGATCCCTGGAAGTGTCCAAGGCCAGGTTGGAGAGGCTTGGAGCAGCCTGGGACAGTGGGAAGTGCCACTGCGAGTGGAAAGGGATGAGCTTTAAGATCCATTCCCATAAATAAATTTTGATGGAGCCTGGGAAACACAAAATCCACGTAATAAATTCCCAGCTTTAGAAAGGGAACGCATTCCAGTCATTCAGCTGCTCCTGCTCCACCCGGTGTTTGACAACAAAGATGTGAGAACGAGGTGTGAGACATTGAAGTACAGGAAACACGGCTTTAATTCAAGAAATCATTTTATTCCCTGAAAAGAGATTTGTTTTCCTTGTTTTTCTCGGGACAGATCTGTGCTGGCTCCCAAGAACTGCAAATTGTTGTTTAAAAAGCTGTTTATTTTCGTTTAACATTCCGAAGTGGCATTTCCTTCTTGATTTGCATTCGCGGAACTGTTCAGTGTTTTAAATTTCCTCTTTAATATTAAACTGTGCTTTTTTTCAGGCAGCAGACTAAACTGAGATACATTCCGTAGTCAGTGGAATTTTCGTTCAGGAGCCGAACCAGGGCAGGTTTTTCTCAGGGTGATTGATGGAATTTGCATGGGGGGGTCTTTTGACAAGGTTGGATTAAATTTTCCAGCCTTCATGATTCCATGAATATTTGTCTTGAACTCATGCTAAGTCAGGAAATTATTGGATTTAGAGGATAATCCAAGAGAACTTTCCAAGCTTCCACTGTCCCAGGCTGCTCCAAGCCCCAGTGTCCAACCTGGCCTTGGACACTTCCAGGGATGCAGGGGCAGCCACAGCTGCTCTGGGAATTCCATCCCAGCCAGGAATTCCTTCCCAATACCCCACCTAAAACTCCTCTGGCACATCTTGAGAGTGTTTCCTTTCATCCTTATTTTATGTATGTGGTTTTTCCTTCAGGATAAATCCGTGTCCTCGCTGCTGCCTGTCAGGAGCTGCTCTACCAGCACTTCCTGCAAAGGGGAAAAAAATGAAATTAGTTAAAAAGTTAAATTAAAACTTAAAAAATAAGTGAGTCAAAAATGCATTTCTAAAAGGAATTTTACCAACCTGTGTAAATCATTTAGAACACAGGAGTTGTTTTGACAAGGTGATTTTTAACACGCTTGATTTTCACCCCTCTCTGTCTTTTCCAGTGGGGGGAAATTCCACATTTTTGTGTGCTCCCAAATGAGTGAGATGTGTTTGCTGCCAGCCTGTGATGGTGCTGAAAAGGGTCTGGCACCGTTGTCAGTTTTGTGATGCCAGGAACAACAAAGCGTTGCTGCAATTAAGGCCTCCCTTGTTGACAATTCCTTATTTTAGCAGATTCCTTGATCCCACAGCCGGCAATCTGTGGGATGCCAAAGGCTCCGGGAGCACTTCAGGGAGGGAGTGAAGTGTGGGAAGGGTTCCCTCTGTGCTCTTCTCTGTAATTCTCACTTAATCCGTGGGGATAAAATGGAAAATGCCCTTTCATTTTGTTGGGTGTAAGGGACAGATCAACCTGGAACGTTGTGAGTTAACCAAGTGTCATTCTCTGGGAATGCTGGAAGAAGGAGCTGGGAAATTCAAAAGCACCAATTTCCCAGGTTGTTATTTAAGCACAAAAAAGCTGAAAGAAATCACAGTTTCAGGCTTTCAGGCAGAAATCAAAATTGCAAGGCAGCGTCTCTCAGTGACTTTATTCTCACTTAAAGCCAAACCCGGATTAAAAACAGCACAAAAATCCTAAAATTCTTCTAAAGCCCTGCCTGGAATTCCCAGACCAGAGGGATATTTTCTCAGTGCTGATGCTCCAGGCAATTAAATTTTGAATTCCAAGGTTATTGGCCAAGAGTGTCCCGCACATGGTGGAAGTGAGGATACCCACGTTATCCCTGGATTTCTTTGGGGTGAAAAACCGTGGCAGCCAAAATCCATCATTTCACTCCTGGCACCAGGCGTGGAGAAGAGCAGCTCCTCTCCTGGAGCTGAACTCTGGATGAGAGAAAGAAAGAGCAGGAGTTCAATCAGGAAACAAATCCCTGCAGGAGCACAGAGGGAATTATCCCTAATTGTCTGCCTGGGCAGGGACACACGGATCTTTGGGAGACCTTTGCTCCCCTGGAAATGGCAGGAATTGGCCTTGCAGGGACGTGTCTGGGGCTCAGCTGGAGGAAAAAAGAGGCAGCATTCCCACAGGGAATGAGTGTGGAGCAGGAAAAGGGGTTCCTGATGTTTTATTTACTCCCACAACTTCTTAAAATGGGATTTTACCCCAGTAGGGATTGGTGGCTTCTTCCAAGGAACAAGTGTAGGACAAGAGGAAATGACCTCAAGCTGCGCCAGGGGAGGTTTAATTTGGATATTTGTAGGAATTTTTTCATGGAAAGGTTTGTCCAGCCCTGGCACAGCTGCCCTGGGCAGGGGTGAAGTCCCCATACCTGGAGGGGTTTAAAATCCCTGTGGATGTGGCACTTGGGGACATGGGACAGTGGTGGCCTTGGCAGGGCTGGGAGTGGTTGGGTTTGATGGGCTCAGAGGGTTTTTTCAACCTGGACAATTCCAGGACATGAAGGGACTGGAATGTCAGCAGGGTGGCTTTGGGCTGCAGGATAAATTATTAAGGACAAATTAAAGCTGACGAAAAGCGAGCAGGGAGGTGCTGAATCATTACAGGAAGCTAGGAAACAAACTCACGTGTTTTTAGGAAATATCTCCTTCTCTGACTTTCCTAAAAAAATTGTTTTGGCAGAAGATATTCTGTATTTGTGCTCCTGCAATGAACTGAGGGTGAGACAGCCCCAGCTTGAGTGGGAAACTCGTGATTTCCCAGGCATGGAGAACTTCAGGATCCCAGTGCTTCCAAAGGAAATGAGCTGGAGAGGGACTGGGGACAAGGGATGGAGGGACAGGAGCCAGGGAATGGCTCCCAGTGCCAGAGGGCAGGGATGGGTGGGAGATTGGGAATTGGGAATTCCTGGCTGGGTGCTGGGAATTCCAGGTTGGACACTGGGGCACCCTGGGACAGTGGGAGGTGTCCCTGCCATGGCAGGGGTGGATTTGGGTGGGATTTAAGTCTCATTCCAACCCAAACCATTCCATGATTTTTTGGGCATATGCCCAGATGGGAAAGGATCAGTGGATTTTCCCAATCAATGGATTCTCCCAATCAATGGATTCTCCCAATCAATGGATTCTCCCAGTCAGCAGGAGTCAGAAACTCACACAGAATGAGGCACGTCCACGAATTCCCAGCACCAGGGAATGGCCAGAAACTGCCCCAGGCATGGCCTGAAACACTGGAAAAGTCCTGGAATGATGGGAATTTCTGTGATCGCTGTGCAGGAAGGATTTCATTTACTCCCACACTGAGAATCAGTGACTGGAATTCCAGTGGTGGGATGGGATTATCTTCAAGTTCCCCTCGAGAACTATTCCATGATTTTATATTCTCAGCCCAAATCCATTTCTGAGGAGCTCTCCTGGCCTTTTCCTGCTCCCTCTCTGAACTCCAGCAGTTTTTAACACCTGCCCAGCAGCAGGAACAATAACCAGCGGTGAGAGGAGTTGTAAAGGGTGGGAAAAAAGCCATAAATCCATCTGTTCCTGGAAAAACAGCATTAGGACAGCCCAAACTCAATATACCCAGCACTGCTAAGCTTTGTAGTGTCAAAATTAGGTCAGGCCTAATTTTGTGGCAGCAGTGTTGGGAAGCAGCAGTGGGATTTGATTATCTGGGAGCCTTGGGATGGCAGGGCCATGAATCATGGAGCTCCACAAACACCAGGATAGGCAGGAATATTGAGCAACATGGAAAAATCAGCCCCAATGGGATAAAAGGTGACTTTGTCCTGTTTGATGGGAAAGTTCAGCTCAGAGGAAAGTGCCCAATAAATATTCCCATGGGCATCAGGTGAAAGTAAGTGGGAAATCTTTAGGAATGATATGGAGTGATCCAGGAATGGCACAACTGGCTTGAAATCTGGTCAGCATCACTCCTGGAAGTTTCCTCTCTTAGGCACCTGGAATTTGGCTCAGCTTGAAGCCAAAATGAAAGATTTCTCCACAAATGGAATATTTGTTTAATTGAACTTACTTGTGTAGCATTTGAATTTCCCCAAAGAAAAACTCACTTAGAGAAGAAATAAAAAAACCTGTTTCAATAATCCATTTATTTGTGGACTGGGCCTCACCTCCAGCTGGAAAAATAGCCCCAAATCCCAAATTAGCTGCAGTGAAATGCTCCAAACTCTGCATTGATGAGGGCAGTGCATTCCCATGGCAATACCTCAGAGATTTCTGGTCATTCCATTTGCAGTTTAGGAGAATTAAGAGCTGGGATAATATGGGAAAAGTGAATTCTGAGAGTAGCAAGTGCCTGCAATTACTTTTAATCTCTTTTTTCTTCAGAAAATCCCATTATTTCCTCCTTGTTCTGCTGCAGAACTGCACGAAATTCACGGGGGCTTCACTCCTGCTAATTCATTTTCAGGGGGAAAGCTCAAGGCTGCAGGAAGGGAGAGGGATTTGATTCGTGGCAAATCCATCCTGCATTTTCTAGCAGGTCCATCATGGATCTCCTATTTCTGAAAAAAAAACAAACAAACAAAAATCAACGGAAATTTCTCATTTTAATTCAGTTTTAAGGAATCCTACACATTCCATGAATCAGGAAGATCTTGGAACTGCTCAGATTAAGGGAATCCACTCCAGGATCTGATTTCTGATGTTGGTCAGAGTTTAATTTCCTGTTTTTCAACAAGGACTTGACCAAATCTCTGTGTGTGGGAAACTTTTAACCAGGAAAGAGCTGTGCCAAGGGATCCTGGAATGGAATCCTGGAATGTTTTGGGATGGAAGGAACCTTAAAGCCCATCCAGTTCCACCCCTGGAATTCCCTATCCTGGGTTGTTCCAATCTGGCCTTGGACGCCTCCAGAGATCCAGGAGCAGCCACAGCTTCCCTGGGAAATCCATTCCACCCTCCCAGAAAGGAACTCCTTCCCAATATCCCATTTCTCCCTGTCCCTGTCCTCTGGGAAGCCATTCGTGTGTTCCTGTCCCTCCATCCCTTGTCCCCAGTCCCTCTCCATGGAATCATTCCCATTCCCAGCTCCACAAATCTCCATCTCCCAACTCCCCTTCCCATTCCAGCTGAAATGAATCCCCAAGTCCTCTCAAACTTTCCCCCATTCTGCCAATCCATAACACCACCTCATTCCCACTTTTCTCAAAGGATCCTGGTAACATTTTCCATAAAAAAAAAAGATCAGTGTGAGCTCCTGGAGCAGAGGAAATTCCCAACCATTCCCAATCCATCAGCACAGCTCAGGGATTACCAAATCATCCTCAAGCCTTCAATATTTTCCCAGTGTGAGTCCAATGAGAAACTTCCAAGGCTGAGAAAACACCCAAATTCCATTGGAATTCCTTTGGATCTGGACTTTGGATCACAGATTCTGTGGGAAATCCATTCCAGGGCCTCCCCACTCTCCCAGCCAGGAATTCCTTCCCAGTATCCCACCTAAACTTGGAATTGGTGGAAAAGAGCAGCCAAGAAAGGAGACACAGACACGGAAAGAGGGAATCTTGTGGGATCACACAACTCCTGCAGCAGGTTGTTCTCGGATTTGTTGCTTTTCCTTTTCCTTGGAGAACCTTTCCTTGCTCCAGGTTGTGCCTTGCCAGGAATGGCACAGGGAAGGATCCACGCAGCGTTTTCCATGTGCAATCACCAGCCAAATTCTCCTCAAATGTCACAAACAAAATCAATGCTAAGTTGATATTATTTTAATGGATGGAATCCCTGGAGGCAGCTTTCAGAAGGAGCTGGGATGAATATTCCTGCAGGAAGGACGGAGGTGACATTTCATAATTATGGGATGTCTCCTGAACCATAAGGTTTTTCACTTACTGGAAGAAGAATATTTGCCATTTCCCTTGATTGGTTTGATCTCCTCTCCAAGCAGTGTTTTCCTTGGTGATAACAACACCCAGGGGGGCATTTTCCCTTTCCTGCTCCTTCCCAAATTTAATGGATTCGGGAGAGTGGCGCTGCCACTAAAATGAAGGACACTTCAGCTGTGATTTGGAGTTAGATGAATATAACATGAATAAGAATGGAATATTAATGGAATATGGATTTAAAAGGATGTTGGAATAATGCTGCTGACTGCTCTAATTTGGTCCTAGGTTTGATGAGCCGTGCTGAACCCTCGTTTGCCTTTCTGCTCCATGGCCCTGCTTCAGCATTCCTGTGTTTTGGAATCCATGCTGTGGGGGATGATGGAGGTCCCAGTGGTGACCCAGAGCCCTGGAAATGGCAGAACAAAGAGCACATTCCATGTCCTTGGGATGTTGAACTCCTGAGGAGTATGGAGGGAGATCAACATTCCTAGGAATTCCAGGGAAAAAATCAGCACACCGAGTGTTGGTGCTGCTGTTCTACCCGGAAAAATATTCCTAGTCAGGAATTAATGAATTCTTTCCGGGTTAGAGTGTGACTCATGGCCCTGGTTCCTAACCAAGGACATTCCAGGAGCTTCATGGGAAGATACCCATGTATCTATGGGGCAAGGGAATCATGGAATCCCAGAAGGGTTTGGATTGGAATGGATCTTAAACCCAGTTCCACCCCTGCCATGGTCCTGTATCCCAGGTTGTTCCAAGCACCTTTATTCCATCACTGTGTTGGACTGGGAGTAATTGGGAGCACTTTTGGCTGGAGCGGGGGTGTGTTGGTCTTTGTTAAACCTTCTGGAAAAGTGAGGAGGGAAAGTTCCCGGGGCTTTGGAACTCTGGATGGGGTGGCTGGGAGAGCAGAGCTTGCTGGAGGCTTTGCTGGAATGATGGCTTCAAACTGAGTGTGGGGCTGGAAGGGGTATTGGGAAGGAATTCCTGGCTGGGAGGGTGGGGAGACTCTGGAATAGAATTCCCAGAGAAGCTGTGGCTGTCCCTGGATCCCTGGAAGTGTATAAAGCCAGGTTTGGATGGGGCTTGGAGCAACCAGGGGTAGTGGAATGTGCTGGGTTGGAATGAGATGGGATTTAAGGTCCTTCCAACCCAAGCCATTCCATGTTTCTGTGGAGGAAACATCCATTCCCTGCTCCTCCTCTGCCTCTTCTGCCTCCTTGGCTCGAGCCTCATTTTCTCCAGGCTGTGGAGAGCCAGGCTCAGAAACTGGAATTCTTGGCTGGTTTGGATCAATCCCAGGCTTTCAGATCAGGATTCCACGATGGGCTGTGTCCACAGGGAGCTGTGTGTGGGCTGGGCCAGGAATGCCATGGTGAGGGGGGGCTGAAGGGATGCCAGAGCTCTGCATCCCGGGAATTCCATGTGGATCCTAGCAGAGGAATTGCAGAATGATCAGAGAAGCAGGGTTGGTGTGGTGTGCAGCACTTCCCCTGGCAAAGCAGCCTTGGGAAGGGGATCCAGCTGCTGCAAAGGGCCTGGGGAGAAGATTTGAGGCTCTTCCATGGGGAATGGGGCTGGGAGCTCAATGGCATCACATGAATCAGTAGAAAGGATAGAATTCCAGATGTTTAAATCCCACAGAATTCTGTTTTATCCTTTGTGCCCTTTAGTTTCTGTGCTTTTATTTGGGTCTGTAAATCAGTTTCCTTCTCCTATCGATCCACTCCCTGGAAATTGTCATAGCTGTGAATTTCACAGTTCAGAAGCGAAATCGTGGAGCTGGGAATGGGCTTAGGAGTCTTGTGGAAATGGAGCTGGGATTTATGCAGGTGTGATAACAGGAATGTCGTGCTTTCCTTACACTTACGATGTGTAAATCTGAGTAATTCCTGTACTACAGGTTGAACCAACAAGGAAATGAAAGCAAGGTTCTGCCTGAACTTAACTCCTGCTCCAAATCCTGATCCCACTGACAGGATTTGGAAAGGAAGCAGCAGCATCAGTGCCACTGTTTCCCCTGCTTAATTTTCCTGCTTTAATTAAGTCTTTTCATTTGCATAACGAGTGTGATAATGCATTTAGGAAGATATAGAATAAAAACAATAATGCCAAGTTCATTTTGGAAATGGAAACAAAAAAATTGGAACGCAAGTGGGGGGTGCTGTAAGTTTCATCCAGGGGATTGCCAGGGATTAATAAAAACCATGGAAATCTCTTGTGGTGCTGAGTATGTGCTGAGTAAACAAAGAGTAACTGTGTGAGGGAGATGCTCAGTGCTGGTTCCAGGGCTGGGGTGGCCTGGGATGGGCTTGGTTGGTTGGATCATGGAGCTGAAAATGCCGAGGTAGGTTCAGTTCCATTACAAGCTGGACTCAATCCTTGTGGCTTTTCCAACTCAGAACATCCCTGTGATCCTGTGATCCATGTGGTTCTCATCCCATTTCTCTGCTGGCCTTGCAGCCCCCCAGCTCAGGGCCAGCCCCGGAGGGGAGTGGTCTGGGGTGGGCTTGGTTGGTTGGATCCTGGAGTTGAGAATGTCAAGGTCATGTTTGATTCCTTTAAGATCTGGACTTGATCCTTGTGGATTTTTTTCCAAACCAGAATGTCCAATAATCCCATGATCCATGTGATTCTGATCCCATTTTTCTCCCAGCCTTGCAGCACCCTGGCCCATGGCCAGGCCCAGGAGTGGACATTTTTGGGATGGGTTTGGTTTGTTGGATCTTGGAGTTGAGAATGCCAAGGTCGCGTTTGATTCCCTTAAGTGTTGGACTTGATCCTTGTGGGATTCTTCCAACTTGGAACATCCTGTAATTTGGTGATCCATGTAGTTCTGATCCTGTTTCTCTGCTGGCCTTGCAGCCCCCCAGCTCATGGCCATGTCCAGGAATGGAGTGGTCTGGGATGGGCTTGGTTGGTTGGACCATGGAGTTGAGAATGCCAAGGTCATGTTTGATTTCCTTGAGGGCTGGACTTGATCCTTGAGGATTTTTTCTAACCCAAAACATCCAATAATCCCATGATCCATGTGATTCTCATCCCGTTTCTCTGCTGGCCTTGCAGCCCCCAGCTCATGGCCAGGCCCAGTGGTCTGGGATGGGCTTGGTTGGTTGGATCTTGGAGCTGAGAATGCCAAGGTCGCGTTTGATTCCCTTAAGAGTTGGACTTGGTTTTTGTGGGATTCCTCCAACTTGGAACATCCCATAATTTGGTGATCCATGTGGTTGTGATCCCATTTCTCTGCTGGCCTTGCAGCCCCCCCAGCTCAGGGCCAGCCCCAGGAATGGGGATTTTTGGGATGGGCTTGGTTGGTTGGATCTTGGAGTTGAGAATGCCAAGGTCGCGTTTGATTGCCTTAAAAGTTGGACTTGATCCTTGTGGGGTTTTTGCAGCTTGGAACATCCCATAATTTGGTGATCCATGTGATTCTCATCCCCTTTCTCTCCCGGCCTTGCAGCCCCTCCATTCAGGGCCAGCCCCAGGACTGGGGTTGTTTGGGGTGGGCTCGGTTGGTTGGATCATGGAACTGAGAATGCCAAGGTTGTGTTTGATTCCCTTAAGAGTTGGACTTGATTTTTGTGGGATTCCTCCAACTCGGAGCATCCCCTAATTTGCTGATCCCTGTGTTTCTGATCCCATTTCTCTGCTGGCCCATTTCTCTGGGGCCTTGCAACACCCCCAGCTCATGGCCACGTCCAGGAGTGGGATTGTTTGGGATGGGCTTGGTTGGTTGGATCATTGAGCTGAGAACTCCGTGGTTGGGTTTGATTCCCTAAAGGACGCAATCCTTGTGAGTCCCTTGCAGCTCTGATGATCCCGCGATCCCGTGATCCGCGTGTTTCTGATCCCGTTTCTCCGCTGGCCTTGCAGCCCCCCCCACGGTGCGGATTGTGCACTCGGGCCTGGCCTGCAACATCGAGGAGGAGCGCTACTCGGAGCGCGTCTACACCATCCGCGAGGGAGAGACCCTGGAGCTCACCTGCCTGGTCACCGGCCACCCCCGGCCACAGGTGAGTCCCTGCCCACCACACCTGTCCCCTCCACACCCTCCACGAGCTGCCTTCACCCTCAGAGTCTTCATGGTGGGCAAGATCCAATGGGATCCAGGTGGGGGATCCATCCCAGCTGTTGGGTGGATGTTGGGTGTTCCAGAGGAACATCAACAGCAGGAATGTTGGTGATTTGTTTTGGAAAATCTGGTGTAAAAAATCAGATTTTTACACCCTAAATTCCTGGGTTTATTCAAGTGTAAATTCCTAAATTTACACTTTAAATTCCTGGTGCGTTTGATTTCCATGGAGGTTGGTAAAAGAGAGGGAAAACAATTATAAGGGTGACAATTGTTGGAGAGTTGTTTTGGAAGATCTGGTGTTAAAATCAGCAAGATTATGCTTTAAATTCCTGGTGTGTTTGATTTCCTTGGAGGCTGGTAAAAGAAAGGGAAAACAATTTTAAGGGTGACAATTGTTGGAGAGTTGTTTTGGAAGATCTGGTGTTAAAATCAGCAAGATTATGCTTTAAATTCCTGGTGTGTTTGATTTACATGAAGGTTGGTAAAAGAGAGGGAAAACAATTATAAGGGAGACAATTTTTGGTCTGTTGTTTGGAAAATCTGGTGTTAAAATCAGCAAGATTGTGCTTTGAATTCCTGGTGTGTTTGATTTCCTTGGAGGCTGGTAAAAGAGAGGGAAAACAATTTTAAGGGTGACAATTTTTGGTGAGTTGCTTTGGAAAATCTGGTGTCAAAATCAGCAAGATTATGCTTTAAATTCCTGGTGTGTTTGATTTACATGGAGGCTGGTAAAAGAAAGGGAAAACAATTATAAGGGTGACAATTTTTGGAGAGTTGTTTGGAAAATCTGGTGTTAAAATCAGCAATATTATGCTTTAAATTCCTGGTGTGTTTGATTTACATGGAGGTTGGTAAAGGAGAAGGAAAGCAATTCTAAGGGTGACAGTTGTGGGATGAAAATCCCTAAAGTTGTCAAGTTGTCTGGGATTTTCACATCCCAGTCCTCAGAAATCCATCTGGAACTCTGGAAGAGGCAACAGCTGGAGCAGGGAACCCAAGAGCTTGGGGAAGTCTCCCTGTTCACCTGGACAGGGATGTCATGGAACCCCCACCACTGCAGCTGGATAAAGCAGAATTACCTGAGATTTGTGCTTTAAATTCCTGGTGTGTTTGATATCCATGGAGGTTGGTAAAGGAGAAGGAAAACAATTATAAGTGTGACAATTGTTGGAGAGTGTTTTTGGAAAATCTGATGTTAAAATCAGCAAGATTGTGCTTTAAATTCCTGGTGTGTTTGATTTCCTTGGAGGCTGGTAAAAGAGAGGGAAAACAATTTTAAGGGTGACTATTTTTGGTGAGTTGCTTTGGAAAATCTGGTGTCAAAATCAGCAAGATTATGCTTTAAATTCCTGGTGTGTTTGATTTCCATGGAGGCTGATAAAGGAGAAGGAAAGCAATTCTAAGGGTGACAGTTGTTGGGTGAAAATCCCTAAAGTTGTCCCATTGTCTGGGATCTTCACGTCCCAGTCCTCAGAAATCCAGCTGGAACTCTGGAAGAGGGAACAGCTGGAGCAGGGAACCCAAGAGCTTGGGGAAATCTCCCTGTTCAGCTGGACAGGGATGTCATGGAGCCCCCAGCATTGCAGCTGGATAAAGCAGAATTACCTGAGATTTGTGCTTTAAATTCCTGGTGTGTTTGATTTCCATGGAGGCTGGTAAAAGAGAGGGAAAACAATTATAAGGGTGACAATTTTTGGAGAGTTGTTTGGAAAATCTGGTGTTAAAGTCAGCAATATTGTGCTTTGAATTCCTGGTGTGTTTGATATCCATGGAGGTTGGTAAAAGACAGGGAAAACAATTTTAAGGGTGACAATTGTTGGAGAGTGTTTTTGGAAAATCTGGTGTTAAAATCAGCAAGACTGTGCTTTGAATTCCTGGTGTGTTTGATTTACATGGAGGCTGGTAAAAGAGAAGGAAAACAATTCTGAGGGTGACAATTGTTGGATGAAAATCCCTAAAATTGTCAAGTTGTCTGGGATCTTCACACTCCAGTCCTCAGAAATTCAGCTGGACCTCTAGAAGAGGGAACCCAAGAGCTTGGGAAAGTCTCCCTGTTCACCTGGACAGGGATGTCATGGAACCCCCAGCACTGCAGCTGGATAAAGCAGAATTACCTGGGAATAAATCAGCTTTTTCCAGGCCTAACCTTATTTTACCAAGCTCAAGATTGTTGGCAACTCCTGCTGCACCTCCCTGGTGTGACCCCCTTGGGCCAGGACACCTCGTTAATCAGTTATTTTTAATTAGGATAACCTCCAGGGATTTGCTTTCCAAGGTGATGAATTAAACCCTTTGCTCCTGGAATTGCAAGGGACAGGCAGGAACTGGGAGCAGGGAATTCTCTGGGAGACCTTCAGTGTGAGCTCCTCTGGGAAGGAGGGCTTTGCTGTTGTTGTTGTTCATTCCATGATTGTTCCCAATTTAAGGGGAAGATTTAAAGCTAAAGCAGTGGAAGTTTATTCTCTGCTGTTTTAAGGACAGTGTTTTCAGTATTCCAATTTTTTCCTGATCTTTCCACAGGATTCTCTCAGATTTGGGTTGCAAATTGCTGTTTGATCAGATGCTGGGGAATGGGGTTACAAAGTATGGAATTGTGCATTCCAAGAATGCTTTCACACTTCTACATTTACTCAAAATTTCCAGTTCTTCTTGGCATGGAAACTCCTTTTGGTTTAAATGCTGGAAGAATTAAACAACCCTGGATTGGGAATTTGTAAAATCACAGAATCGTGGAATGGTTTGGGTTGAAAAGGAGATGAAAAATGAACCAGTTCCAACTCCTCCCCATGGGCAGGGATATTTTCCACTCCAAGCCTTGAACATTCCCAGGGATTTCTAATCTTTAGGATTTGAGGCTGCCCGTAATGGCTCTGGGAGGAGAAATGAATTAATCAGAAAAAATTCTATTCTTTTTCCTTTTCTCTCCTGTCCTTCCTCCTTCCTGCTTTGCCAAAGCACACATTTATACCTTTTTTGTCTTTCCAACCTTTGTTCTTTTAACTTTGGGATCAATGGATGTCGTTCTTTGGGGTCTGATGACTCAGGGATTTCTCAGATCTGCGCCAAGGCATCCTTGCCACAGTGATGCCACTCTGAGGGGGCCTCCCTTTGAACACAGATCTTTAGATTTATCAAATCTTCCCATTTTTTCAGCTCTCTTTGCTGCCTTTCCCACCACATGCCCCAAAATTTTTCCCTGGGCTTATTTCCAGGCAGGGAAATTCCAGCGTTTAGAATGGTGGTTGCACTTTCCAATTGCTGGGAATTTTCTGGAACTTCTCCTCTAAATTTTCATGGAGTCTTCTCAGGATCAATGAGGCCCTTGGGAGGAATAATATAAGGATGTGGGAATTATCAGAAAGAAGGAGAATTAAAAATAATTGCTCTGATAATCTCAAAAGTTCACCTCACTCCTAATCAAATATAAGACTCTGAGCACCCCAACACATCCTTGAATGTCTGCTTGCTATCCATGGAGTGATTTTGAGGTGTTCCATGTGATTAATATTTGTTATTCCTGATTTCCCACCTTCTCACACCCAGCTTTGGAATGCACCATTAGTTGCCATAGAAATAATTTTCCAGGCAGGAATTTTTAAAGCACTTCATCCCCGCTCAGGTGAGGTGAATGCAGCCCTTTTGTCCATAAATTGCAGCTGTCAGGAGAGGTTGGTTTGATTTTTGGATAAAATCCTGCAAAGTTTGGAGCAGGATCACCCTGTGCAGACCTGTCCTTTTCCCAGATTTTATCCAGGATCCTGGGCCTGGGCTGTCCCTGCTCTCCAGCTCCAAAGGGATGTGCCAGGATATCCAAAGGCCACTTTTCCCTGGACACAAATGAGGGATTTCTTGGATTAAGTAGCTAAGAGGTGACATTTTATCCCCACTGGTGGCAATCTCCTGCCCAGCCCTGAGGAATGTGCTTTTTCCTGATTTTTCTTGGGAATTCTCACCCGTGCTGGCAGGTCCAGGTTTTGGAAACAAAACTTGAGACTTTCCAAAGTGAGGAGTGACATTTGGATCATGGGGAGCAGAGGAAGAAGCATGAGGATCATGGGAAGAAGAGGATGAGCAGAGATTGTCTGGGATTTTGAATTCCTGGTTTTCCACTGAAGGATGAATTGGAAATCCCTGACAGGAGGGTGTGTCCAGGCTTTTTTTCCCAAGTAACAATGGGAAATGACCTCAAGTTGTGCCAGGGTTGGTTTACATTGGAGATAAAGAAGAATTTAATGGAAAAGGTTGCCCTGGGGCAGTGGTGGTGTCCCCATCCCTGAAGGGATTTAAAATCCCTGTGGAGGTGGCACTTGGGGACATTGGTCAGTGGTGGCCTTGGCAGTGCTGGGATTCAGTCTTGGATGGCTTTTCCAGTCTCAGTGATCCCAGGAGTTTATAGAGACCTTGTTTGTCAATCCAACCTCCCCCTCCTTGGCCTCTGCTTTCCCCTGGCTGTGATTTTTCCAGTGGTTCACCCCCAGGTGCTGTCCCACCTTGGGTGACATTATCCCAGTGGGAATGGCACATTCCAAGCAGCAAAATGTGCAGAGCTGACAGGGGACAGTGTCCAAGTGCTCCCCCAGTCCCTCCCAGTGCTGCAGGGTGGCCTCTGGCCCTGCCACCATGTCCCCCCCCTCTCCCAGGTGCTGCCTCCCCACTCTTGTCCCGTCATTCCCGAGGCTCGGGAAGGAGCAGCTGCCAGCGCCACGCGTCATTCCAACCATCTGGAAGCTGCACACTCCGGGATTTTTTTTTCCTGTTTGGAGGTTGCAACACATCTTAACGAGATCCCACCTCCTCCTCACATCCTCCTGCCACCCTTCTTCCAGGCAGGGCCATCAGAGCACATCCCTTTCTCCCTGAAAAATCCAGGAGTGCTCACGGTGCTGCTGGGGTGTGAAGAACGTGATGGATCCCTGGCTTTCCCGGGAAGCAAAGCGCAGGGGAGGATCTGCTTTTAGGAGCTCTGGAATTTCTCCCTGCCTCTGTTTGGTTGTGTTTTCTTCCCACTTGTAGGAGTTGGGTGCTGCGCTGATGCCACTGAGGCAGCAGGAGCTGCTCCCCTCGGAGCTGCCAGGAGATCCCGGTGGCTTCCCAGGATTGTGAGCCCGGAGCAGAGGCAGGGAAATGCTGCTCCAGAGGGGTGTGGGCCTGGAAAAACACATCCTGCCTGCTGGGAACTGGGGAGGCCAAAGGGGGTGAGCCAAGGGCACAGAGCAGGGAATGGTTGGATTGGAAAGGGCCTTGAAGCTCATATTTATATATGATTCCATATATATATATATACACACATATATATATATTCCATATATTCCATATTTATATTCCATATTTATATATATGATATTATATATATTATATTTATATATATCATATACATTCTGTATTTATATATTATATGTATTATATTTATATATATATTCCATATTTATATATGATTCCATATATATATATTCCATATATTCCATATTTATATTCCATAATTATATATTATGCTATATATAATATATATATGTGTGTATATATATGTATATATATGTGTATATATATGTATATACATATATACATACATATATATAATGTATATATACATATACTATATATAATATACTATATAAAAATATAATTAATATAATATAATATATACATATATAATGCATGTGATATATAAAATATATTATATTTTATATATCATATACATTATATATGTATATATTATATTTGTTATATTTATATATATTCCATAAATATTCCATATTTATATATGATTCCATATATATATATATATATATATATATATATATATGGAATTCATGGAATCATTGAATGGTTTGGATGGAAAGGAACTTAAAGCCCATCCCAGCCTGACACAGACAGGGACACCTCCCACTGTCCCAGGCTGCTCCAAGCTGGCCTTGGACATTTCCAGGGATCCAGGAGCAGCCACAGCTGGTCTGGGAATGGGAAAACACATCCTGCCTGCTGGGAGCTGGGAACGCCAAAGGAGGGGACCCAAGGGACACAGAGCAGGGAATGGTTGGATTGGAAGGGGCCTTGAAGCTGATATATATAAACAAAAACATATAAATATAAATAGATATAGATATAGATATAGATATAGATATAGATATAGATATAGATATAGATATAGATATAGATATAGATATGGAATTAATGGAATCATGGAATGGTTTGGATGGGAAGGAACTTAAAGCCCATCCAGTGCCACCCCCTGACATGGACAGGGGCACCTCCCACTGTCCCAGGCTGCTCCAAGCTGGCCGTGGACATTTCCAGGGATCCAGGGGCAGCCACAGCTTCTCTGGGAATTCCATCACAGCCCTTCACCTCCCTCCCAGCCAGGAATTCCTTCCCAATATTCCCTGTCAGTTTAAAGCCATTCCCCATTGTCCTGTCACTCATAAACTCCTTGGGAAGCACCGAGCTCTCCTCATGAACAGATCCAGGTAACTGTGGCACGTTATAAAAACCCCTTAATTATTTCAAATGCATCCCCCTAATTACTCCCCATGATTAGTGCAGCCTCCTCTGACACTGCAGAACAGCATCCTGCCTTCTCCTTATTCATGCCTGGAAAGGAAAAATTCCCATTCCCTGGCACTCCACCCATTAGACCAGAAAAAGCAGCATTCCCAAAAAAACCCCAACAAAACCCCCACATTCTGTTCCCTTTGATCAGCTTTGAGTCAGACATAAAAGGCTCCTTTGGGGCAGAGTGGGTGCCACGTTTTTGGTTTTAATTGATAAGAATCCTTATCAAGTGCTGATGCAGGCGAGGGGAAGGGGGTCCCTCACACGGGAGCAGCTGTTTTCCCACCCCACTCTGCAGCTCCTTGGAGCAGTAATTGGAGCCTTGTTAGGAAAATTGATGCTGATTCCATCTGACACTCCTCAGTTCACGGGAAGACTTTACAAATGTTCACTGAGCACCTGACAAAACCCAGCCTGACTCATGACTAAATTAGCCTGGATTTTATGCCGGAGAAAACCCTTTCCTGAATGTTTGACTCCCGTTTAGCAAGGAAAAATGTTTCCATCCTGCTCTGGCATGAAAAGCAATCTGTGGTGAGGCTTCACATGATGTTTGTGCTGCTCGAAGGAGTTTATTTGATGTTTTTCTTCCCCCGAGCACAGCACCTGAATTCACACCTCTGCAGAGCTCTGCAGGGCTCCGAGCCTGCCCTGCTCTGTCTGCCAGGAGGGAGGAGCAGGAATTGTGCCAAAAATCCAGGGCAGGAATCACAGCATCCACAGCACGGAGTGAGGGACTCCTGGAGCTGCACCAGGATCTTTGGGAATGAGCCACCGGTGCCTCTGAGCTCATCTTTAATGTCCTTTTCATCCCAAACCATTCCATCATTCCAATGGTTTGCAAGCTGATAAAAGGAATTAACTCCTCAGTTGTTTTATCCTGAATAATTCGAGCAGTTCCTGACACTTCTCCTGTTTCCAGGTGGTTGCTTGTCTCTCCACAAGGAATGTGTTAGCAGGTTCCTAAAAAGGGCTTGGAAGTGCTGAGGGAAGGAGGTCAAATCCAGATAAAAAGAGGTTCAATCCAAAGAGGTTAAATCCAGAAAAAAAGCTGCAGCAGGGAAGGGAAGTTTGGGTTTCAACCCCATTCCCTCTGTTGGGAACATCCAGCCCAGACTTGTTACAGCCTCAGCAATCATTGGGATGAGCCTGGAGGGAATCTCATGGAGCTGGGAATGACATCAGGGCTGGGGAGGGGCACCAGAGCAGTTTCATTCTGACATTTGGGCAGCTTAAATATGCCAGAAATCCCATACGGAAAATTCCCAGTGTCCACAGAGCAGGACTCTCCTGTTATTTTTAAGGAAAACAAGGAAAAATTCCACTTTTCCTGAAATATGGACACTTGTCCTCTGCCTATTTTCCATCTGTTTTCTCCCCTCCCAAAGCTCTGCAGTGTTTTGTTTTCCCTCTGTGCTGTCAGCTTGTGTTTCCCTGCTCCTGACGGGGTCGGGAAAGGCTGGAGCAGCAGCTCTGGGATAAAGCACCAGGAGCTGTTTTTCCATGGAAAACCGTTCCTGTCTCCTGGTACGGGGATGGGGGTGGCTCTGGCATAAAGGCTGGAGCTGGGAGGGCTGCCTGGAAAGGAATGGGTTTGATGAGTACGTGGATAATTTGGTAACCAGGGAAACCAGCAGCTGATGCAGATCAGGCGGTGCCGGTGGCTCTGGAGGGAGATCTCCCAAGGAAACGCTCGGGAGGCTTTTTCTGGAGGATTATCAGGAATCCTTCCCATTGCTGTGGAAGGAGTGTTGTCCATGAAATCCCACCTGCAGGGCTGCCCCAGCTCTGGGTCCAGCAGTAGGAGGATGTGGAGCTGCTGGAGTAATCCAGAGGAATCCACAGAGCTGCTCCAAGGGCTGGAGCCAGGCTGGGAGAGCTGGGAATGTTCCCCTGGAGAGGAGAAGGCTCCAGGCAGAGCTCAGAGCCCCTGGCAGGGCCTGAAGGGGCTCCAGGAGAGCTGCAGAGGGACTGGGGACAAGGGATGGAGGGACAGGAGCCAGGGAATGGCTCCCAGTGCCAGAGGGCAGGGATGGGTGGGAGATTGGGAATTGGGAATTGCTGGCTGGGCTGGGATTGCCAGAGCAGCTGTGGCTGCCCCTGGATCCCTGGCAGTGCCCAAGGCCAGGTTGGGCATTGGGGCACCCTGGGACAGTGGGAGGTGTCCCTGCCATGGCAGGGTGGGATAATCCTTAAAATCCCTCCCAACCCAAACCATTCCAGGATTCTGTGATCCCATGAACTCCTAAAGCTCTGGAGTTTGTTGCCTTTTATATTTTAAGGGAAAAAAAATTCTGCTCCCAAAACCTCACCCAGCTGAGGTGTCTGGTGGGGAGAATTGGAAGAAATTTGGATTTTCCAGCTGAGATGGGGGAACGACCCCTTGGGATCCTTCTGGGATGGTTTAATCTCCGTGCTGACGTTTCCATGGATAACATTTTCTCCTTGATTGAGCTCCTCTCCCTCCTCTGGCAGCTGGGAATGGTCTGGGAAACTCCAGGTGGATTTTGCTGCCTTTCACCTGAACACTTGGATGCTGCAATGGAGTTCATCAGGCTGAAAAATCTTTATCCAGGGAGATTTATATTCCCAACTAACATTTATTCCCAAATATCGCCTTTAAGGCTTCCCCTCTACTCCTCCCAAATTTTTGGGCAGCTCAGACACTTGATTTTTCATTTATTTCAGTTTTTTTGGCTGTTTAAAATAAACTTCTAAAAAACCCAAGAACCCTGAACTAGAAGAGCTGAACTTGAAATAAAATTCAAATATTTGACTGGGGTCAATATTTAAAAGTAATATTTAAAAGTAAAGTGATAGTATTTAAAAATAATTTTTTAAAATCCCAATTTTTGCCATCCCAATTAAATTATTCCATGCCAGATGTTTGTTCTAGTGCTGCCCTACAGGGCCCAGCGCAGATGTTAAAATAAAACAAATTGAACCTAAATATTCAGTTTTCAAATAAATCTGGTTTTCTCAGAGGGGCTAAAAATCCAAAGAGTTTTAAAATAATTTTTTAGAATGCGACAGCATCTCCATAGAACAATTTTTATAGGGTTTTTCTCTTTTTCTGTATTATTTTTCTTCCTAAAATCCAGTCATATTAGAATTAAAAATGAAATATTTCCAGATAATTCCTGGTTTCTTCACAGAAAAATCTCACTGCTGTTCTCTGTTTTCTCTTTTCCTGTATTATTTTTCTTCCTCAAATCAGTCAATAGTAGAATTAAAAATTAAATATTTCCAGATAATTCTTAGTTTCTTGTTCCAGAAAAATCTTGCTGCTGTTGGTGCCTCTTTCCTGAATTTTCTTCCTTATTTTATAATTCTTTATTTCTATTTACAGAAAAATTCTGCTGCATGTGGAGACTCTTTCTTGAATTTTCATATTAGGGTATTAGACATGAAAAATTCCAAGTATTTCAAACTAAATCCTAATTTCTTTTTCCATAAAAATTTTGCTGCACTTCCCTGACTTTTTCTTATTTGCAAGTAGTTTTTCTCCTCCTCTTCCACAGAATAACCTCAATATCATTTTGATCAATAATATCAGAGTTTTAAATAATTCCAGTGCCATTCTGGGTTGAATCCTGGATCCTCCTGCAGATTTCGTGATTCAAGGAGATAAAAATAACGAGTGGGATTTTTTCCTTCCCCCCCTTCCCATATGCCTGTCAATCAAAATGATAAAGATATTTCTGACTCGCAGGCTTTAATGGCGTAATTAGGGCTAATTACATGTTCCAATGATTACACATATGAACGCTAATTGCATAATTGCAGACAATTATGCTAATTAGGTAAATACATCGTTAAGGAGAAAGCGCTGGCAAAATCCAGGGGATTTGCACCACGGCCAAAGAAAGTGGGATTACAACAAAAGGGAAATAATCCCGCAAGTTTGGGAAATCCAGAGGACATTCTCATGTGTGGAATTGGAGTGGTTTGGGTTGGAATGGTGGTGCTGGGAAAAGCCTCCAACCTCTGTGGAATCCTGGAATGGTGCAGTGGGAGGAGCCTTCAACTTCTACAGAATCGTGGAATGGTTTGGGTTGGAATGATGGTGTGGGAAAAGCCTTCAGCTGTTCAGGAATCCTGGAATGGTGTGGCTGGGAAGAGTCTTTGAGTGCTATGGAATCTTGGAACGGTGTAGTTGGGAAGAGCCTTCAGCTGCTGTGGGATCGTGGAGTGGTTTGGGTTGGAATGGTGTTATTGGGAAGAGCCTTTGAGTGCTGTGGAATGTTGGAATGGTTCAGGTTGGAATGGTGCAGCTGGGAGGGGTCCAAGAGTGCTGTGGAATCATGGAATGGATGGGTTGGGTTCCCAACAACACCATTCCATGAATGGTTTGGGTTGGAGTGGTGTTGTTGGGAAAAGCCTTTAAGTGCTATGGAATCTTGGAATGTTTTGGGTTGGAATGGTGTTGTTGGGAAGAGCCTTTGAGTGCTGTGGAATGTTGGAATGGTTCAGGTTGGAATGGTGTTGCTGGGAAGAGCCTTAGAGTGTAGTGGAATCATGAAATGGATGGGTTGGGTTCCCAACAATGCCATTCCATGAATGGATGGGCTGGAATGGTGAAACTGGGGAAAGCCTTTAAGTGATACGGAATCTTGGGATGATTTGGGTTGGAATGGTGTTGTTGGAAAGAGCCTTAAAGTGCTGTGGAAAAGAAATCCAGGGAATTTGCACCAGAGCCAAAGAAAGATGAATTAAATAAAAGAGAAAAAATCCTTCAAGTCTGGAAAATCCAGGAGCCATGCCCATGTAGGGAATTGGAATGGCTTGGATTGGAATGGTGTAGCTGGGAAGAGCCTCTGAGTTCTACGGAATCTTGGAATGGTTTGGGTCGGAATGGTGTTGTTGGGAAGAGCCTTTAAAGGCAGTGGAATCATGGAATGGATGGGTTGGGTTCCCAACAACACCATTCCATGAATGGATGGGCTGGAATGGTGAAACTGGGGAAAGCCTTTAAGTGCTATGGAATCCTGGGATGATTTGGGTTGGAATGGTGTTGTTGGGAAGAGTCATCAGCTGTTGTGGAATAGTGGAATGGTTTGGGTTGGGAGAACCTCAAATCCCACCCAGAGCCACCCCTGCCACAGCAGGGACACCTCCCACTGTCCCAGGGTGTCCCAGTGTCCAGCCTGGCCTTGGGCACTGCCAGGGATCCAGGGGCAGCCACAGCTGCTCTGGCAATCCCAGCCCAGCCAGGAATTCCCAATTCCCAATCTCCCACCCATCCCTGCCCTCTGGCACTGGGAGCCATTCCCTGGCTCCTGTCCCTCAGGCAGTTAGGAGTTAGTGGCTGTCTCCTTTTCCCAGTGCTTTGTCCAGTTTTAAACATTCCCTGATTTTTAGCTCTCTTCCTTTCCCTTTGGAAATTCCCATTGTTGCTTCCCATTGTGCTGATTCCCTTAACCCTGCCTTTCCAAACCCTTAATCCCAGCCCTTAGTCCTGGTTTTATTCCTAGCTGCAAGCTGATCCAGGCTTTTTTAAAATTTTTTTTTCTTTCCATCTCCTTGCAATTCTCCTGAAATGTGGGAAGCGTTCCCAGATTCCGTTCCTTGGCACTGGTGGGAGTTGCTGGAAGGTGTGCCAGGAGTGCTCCACAAGACATGAATGATGCTATTTGGGATTACTGGAGTTTGCAGAGTTTTTCTTCTCCTGGAATTGGAAATGAGCTGGAATCTCAGCCAGTGGGATGCCAACACCTTTCCAATTTCTTTTCCCAGAACAAAGGAATTGCTGGGATCTTTTTAAGCCGTGCCAGGTTCGGGGAAGGAGAGATTTGATCCTTTTCCAGTGTTTTTTAACATTGTTTGAGGTGTTTTCCTGCCTGGAGGAGACTTTGCCAGTTTAGCCTCTGGAAAAAAGGGAAAATCGGTGCTCTCAGAGCAAAAATCATGGAAACATTTGGAATTTCCATCCTGACTGATTCCACATATTCCTTGTCCTGTCTCCAACACCTGGAGTGTGCAGGCAGGACGTGCTCAGGCTGATATTTTGGAATTGCCTGATGGAAAAGTTGCATCCAATGACTGGGATAAGAAGCTATGGACGGATTAAATTGCAACCAAGGAACAATCTCCTTTTTGGAATGTGTTTAGATCCCATAATTTTGTGTCATCACATTTTTAATACTTTGTGACCATCGGGACCTCATCATCTGAAAGGAAAAAGGGATGTTTTTAGGAAAAATCCCAAACAAATAACCTTTGTTCAGCCAGTTACTCTGAATCCTGATTTTCTAAGGAATATTTAATATAGAATATCTGATTTTTTAAGGAATCAGGGAGTTTTTGCAGGATCTGTGACTGGTTCTCAGCAGCTGCTGCTCCTGCCTGGCCAAGCTGGGCTGCCAAATCCCTCTTAGGGAGATTCCCACCTGTTGCAGTGTGATATTATTCCAACTCACACCCTTTTCCCATTTTTCTCTGCTCCCCCTCCCCAGTTCTCTCAGTTTTCCAGCAAAACCAAATGCCAGCTCCTTTCTTTGTCACCACGGCTGAACCCAGTGGCAGCTCAGACTGTCACTCTCATTTTGGGATCAGCGAGAGCATTGGGAAGAATTGGGATCCTGTAGGAAGAAAATATGGCACAGCTGATTGGGATCACTGGGAGATTTAGGGTTAGGTCACTGGGAGATTTAAGTTTTGGATGTTTGAGATTTAGGGTTTGCATCACTGGAAAATTTAGGGTTTGGATTTTTAGGAGAATTAGGGTTTGGATCATTTAGATTTAGGGTTTGGATCACAGGGACATTTAAGGTTTAGGTTGCTGCGAGATTGAATGTTTGGATCTTTAAGATTTAGGGTTTGCATCACTGGGATATTTAAGATTGGGATCTCTGGGAGATTTAGGGTTGGGTCACTGGGAGATTTAAGTTTTGGATGTTTGAGATTTAGGGTTTGCATCGCTGGAAAATTTAGGGTTTGGATCACTAGGAGATTCAGGGTTTGGATCATTTAGATTTAGGGTTTGGATCACAGGGACATTTAAGGTTTGGATCTTTGAGATTTAGGGTTTGGATCACTGGGAGATTTAAGGTTTATGTCACTGGGAGATTGAATGTTTGGATCTTTAAGATTTAGGGTTTGCATCACTGGGATATTTAAGGTTTAGATCACTGGAAGATTGAATGTTTGGATCTTTGAGGTTTAGGGTTACATCACTGGGATATTTAAGGTTTGGATCTCTGGGAGATTTAGGGTTGGGTCACTGGGAGATTTAAGTTTTGGATGTTTGAGATTTAGGGTTTGCATCACTGGAAAATTTAGGGTTTGGATCATCGAGATTTAAGGTTTGGATCTTTGAGATTTAGGGTTTGGATCATTGAAATTTAGTGTTTTTTATTAGTGACAAATTTAGGGTTTGGATCATTGAGATTCGGGATTTAATTCAGAAAATTTCCTGGAAATGAGGTTGGGGTTCATTTTCAGTCTCACCAGGATATTCTGGAAATGCCAACAAACTCTGATGTGAACATAACCTGGGATGCATCAACTCCCAATATTTAGGGATTTTCCTGGAGTTCCTTCCTCTGCTCTTGGCACTGTCTGAAGGACAGCACGATTTTTCTGCATTATTTTTTATGGAGTTTTAAAACTGGGAACAGATTTAATCAAACGGGTTGATTCTGATCTGCAGGGAATCAATAACCTCAGTGATGTTCCAGAGCAGAATGTGGTGGGAACAGAGCCCCTTAAACCCAGCCTAGGGGCAGCTCCACTGAGCTGCATTTAGTCTGGCCTTGAGGAGGCTTCCCAAAAACCAGCCTGGCTTCCTGTGGAACCTGCCTTGGAGGAGGGTGGGAATGTTGTGTGGGCCTGATGGAGAAAAAAGTGAGGGATGGGTGAAACTTTGGAGAGTGAGCTTGGCACTGGTGAGGCCCCACCTCAGATGTTGGGGTGAGTTGAGGTCATTCATGACAGGAAGGACATGGAGAGGCTGCAGCATGTCCAGGGAAAGGAATGGAGCTGGAGAATCCCTGAGGAGCTGGGCAGGGGCTGGAGAATCCCTGAGGAGCTGGGAAGGGGCTGGAGAATCCCTGAGGGAGCTGGGAAGGGGCTGGAGAATCCCTGAGGAGCTGGGAAGGGGCTGGAGAATCCCTGAGGAGCTGGGAAGGGGGCTGGAGAATCCCTGAGGGAGCTGGGAAGGGGCTGGAGAATCCCTGAGGAGCTGGGAAGGGGCTGGAGAATCCCTGAGGAGCTGGGAAGGGGCTGGAGAATCCCTGAGGGAGCTGGGAAGGGGCTGGAGAATCCCTGAGGAGCTGGGAAGGGGCTGGAGAATCCCTGAGGAGCTGGGAAGGGGCTGGAGAATCCCTGAGGAGCCGGGAAGGGGCTGGAGAATCCCTGAGGAGCCGGGAAGGGGCTGGAGAATCCCTGAGGAGCTGGGAAGGGGCTGGAGAATCCCTGAGGAGCTGGGAAGGGGCTGGAGAATCCCTGAGGAGCTGGGAAGGGAATGGAGAATCCCTGAGGAGCTGGGAAGGGGCTGAGCCTGGAGCAAAGGAGGCTCAGGGGGCCCTTGTGGCTCTGCACAGCTGGGGCAGTGGTGGCCTTGGCAGTGCCATGTTGGACTTCATGATTTGGAGGACTTTTCCAACCTTCACGATTCTGTGTAATTATGAGGGACAGGAATCTCCTGAAAATCAATTTGGGGTTTTTGAAGGAGGGCTTCGTTGGTTTTGTTTTGCATTTTTGTTTGTTTGGGGTTTTTATCTGTGTTCCTTTATTTATGACACTTCCCAACCCCAAATCTTCATGTCTGCCCCAAAATCCCTCCCCTAATGATGGTGACAGGTAACGGAGTCAAGATTTTTATTGCTGAAAGATCAGAGAAGAAACATTTCCTGGTGTGGAGCTCAGTTAAGTTGTTGTCATCCCTGACAGTGTTTTGGGAAAGCTCTGTGAAGCTGCGTCCCTGTTTTTTACTCCTACAAGGGGAGTAAAATGAGTGGAGATGGGGAGTAGGAAAAGCAGAAATAACACCTGAAATTGTTGTTTTAAGAGGGGAAAAAAGTCTCAATTTGAGCTGCCTGGGTTTCACCACGGCTTTGTCACTTTGAACCACGATTCTGCTCTGAGGAGTGAATTTGAAGTGGGAAAAAAATGAGTTTGAGGCGTTTTTCCCTCTCTGTTTAGACTGCAGTGTTCCGATTTAATGACACAAACACATTTTGATGCCTTTTTACTCTTGAGGGAGGGAAACAAATCCCTCTGGGAACAGGGAGCTGCTGGCTCCTGGTTTCCCAGCCCTGCTTGGGGTGGGATGGAGCAGCTCCAAAGATCTCCACCCTCCAAAGATCCCATTCCCAAAGTCAGTGAAGGCATCACCTCTGGGTTGGGGTAACAGCCTGGGGTAAACTGGGATCTCAGAGGTTGTCCAGGGAGGCAAATTCCTGGGAAAACTTGGAATGCTCGATGATTTTCAGGGAAAAATTGGGATTTGCACCTTTGGACACTGAGGGTGGTGCGCTGGTGGCATTTGGGTGGTGGAAATCCCGAATGTGGGAATGGTTTAATGGAGCTGATCCTGGTGCTGAGGAGATTTCCAGTCCCTGGGTCCGTCCTGAAACTTCCAGCATTGCCAGAAAAATCCTTTGGAAGTGCTGACTCTGATTTAATGGAACCACATAGGTTGATGAAATTTTGCATAAATATTTGGGACTGAGCAAACAGAAAGTAATTCCTGATCCATTTTGTTACTTCTTTAACTTTGCCTTTTATATTGGGAATTGATCCACGATCGATTTCTGCTCCCCCCTGGGTGTTTTAAATCTGTTGATGGTTATTCCTTGATTTTTCCTGGGATACTGTGCCATTGCTGAGCTTATCCCTTGCTTTCCTAAGGAAATTTTTGTTATTTCAATGAGTTCTGTGGTTTTTCTCTCAGACCTTTGCTTGATATTCCACATCTTCCTGAGGTTTCACCCCTTTCCTTGGATTTTAACCCAAGGGAATTGTAGAAGCTTTAGACGGAGGGAATGAGAAATTCCTACTCTGATTATTTTCTGGTGTGTGGAACAAAAATGAATTTTTTATTTCACTGGGGATTCAGAGCAGTGCTGGGTCATGGAGCAGCAGTGCTCCCCATGGAGCACTGGTGAGCACTGGAGTCACCTCCCCATTCCCAGTTCTTTCCATGGAATCCTGGAAGGAGTTGGAAGAGTTGTTAAAAACCATCTTATCCCAAGCCACCCCTGCCATGGCAGGGACACCTCCCACTGTCCCAGGGTGCCCCAGTGTCCAGCCTGGCCTTGGGCACTGCCAGGGATCCAGGGGCAGCCCCAGCTGCTCTGGCAATCCCAGCCCAGCCAGCAATTCCCAATTCCCAATCTCCCACCCATCCCTGCCCTCTGGCACTGGGAGCCATTCCCTGGCTCCTGTCCCTCCATCCCTTGTCCCCAGTCCCTCTCCAGCTCTCCTGGAGCCCCTTCAGGCCCTGCCAGGGGCTCTGAGCTCTCCCTGGAGCTTCTCCTCTCCAGGGGAACATTCCCAATTATCCTGTTTCCCTAGCAGAGGTGCATTTTTGAACAATTTTGGCTCCTGGGAGGCAACTCCTGCCCAGAATTCCTGGAATTGCCTCATCCTTGGACCCAGTTCCCTTCTTTCCAGCTCTCCCAGTGCCCATCCTTCCTGCTTTTCAGCTCTTTCCTGTGGAACAGCTCCTAAATCCTGTGGGTTTAATTAAACCCCAGCTTTTTTCCCCCCCTAAAATGTGAGGATTTGATCAATTCCTGAACCTGGATGGCAGCAACAGCAACAACTTCTGTCCCTGGGAAAAAAAAAAAATAGGATTTAGACAGGTCCACAAGGGAAATAAGAGTCTGGATTTGGATTTTATGGAGTTCTCATCCCCAGGCTTGATTTTGTGCTGGTTTACAAGCTCAAAATGACAAAATGTGTTGTATTTATTTGCCTTTAAAGAATTTCAGGGGATTCCCAGACATTGAAGTTATGAGGATGTGTTTGTGATTCCAGGGGTTTGGCATGGAATTCTAGCATTGGAAAGCCTCCATAAAAAGGAATAATTCAGAATTCCAGTGGAGATTTGTCTGCTTCTTTCTGCCCTTAAATGGTTTATTATTTATTAATTCTTATTGTGAAGGTGAAATTTTAAAAATGTAACTAAAGTTGCTGAAAAATAAAGCAACGAGAATTTAAAAAATATCCAAAATTTGGAGCTGTTCAGATAATTTCCTCAAATTCCTGGGATAATTTCGGTAGGTGCCAGTCCAGAATTCCCCCCCAGGAAGATTCAAATAATCCTGAAAAAAAACTCATTGAAATTCCTGATCTCGGCTCCCAGTTAATGCTGAAAAAGGCATTTTCCAGCTGTACAGGATGGAAAATCCATCATTCTTCAGTGGGATATTGGTAGAAAATGATTATGGATTATTCAGGATTAAAGTGTTAATGTTTTGGAAACAGGGAAACATCTGTAAGTCCTAAGGAACAACACTGGAATCAAAGTAATCCAAATTAATCAAAGATTAATTGCTGCAATTAATCATTGGCCAGGTTATTCCAAGAAAAGAATTTGTGGGTATTTCCCTAAATCCTGGTTTTTCATAAAAAAAAAGATTGATCAAACTGAGCAGGATAAAGGAATTTTATCAATTTATTATTTTTAACCATTTTTTAACTGAAGTTTTACTGATTTACATAAGAATGAAGTATTTTTTTCTTCAGGATCCACACATTAAAACCCTTTTAAATTATTCAGTAATTCTTTAAAATCCCATTATTTTTTCCACTAATATTTGGACTTTCAGCCTTGAAGTGGAAGGAAAGTTTCCTCTGCAATTCCAAAGCCAAATCCCAAATTTTTGGGATTCAGATTTCTTGAGTATCTGCCTGATTTTTCAGAGTTTGGATGCCAATGTGTAAAATCTAAATTCAAATGTAAAGGAATGGATTTTTAAAATTGATTTTATTTAATTGATTTTATTTATATTTGGAGGCAATTTCTTCCCAATATCCAGATTCCAGTTTCAGGATTACTCTGGAATCTTTGGGAATAAAGTGAAAAAAAAACCCACTGAAACTTTTCAGTAGGAGTTGTAGCTTTGTGGGTTTGCTGCTGATTTTTTCCATAATTTTCCAAGGTTTTCCTCTGCTGGAAAATAAAATGAAATCTCCTTTTCCCAATGTGTTACAAAAGAGCAATTTCCTTGGGATCCTTGGCACGGAATCCCGATGCTCATGTCCTGCCTGTTCACAGCTCCTGTCACTGCCGGCCTTTCCTTGGATCAGGCAAAAAATGTGTTTCCCTGGAAAAAAGGAAATGTTGGGATGTGCAATCCCAAGGGCACGAGTTGGCCCATGAAGGCAATTTATCGTCAGGAAGTGGGAGAACATTCCCTGTGATCATGGAATCACAGAATCCTGGGATGGTTTGGGTTGGAAGGACCTTAAATCCCTTCCCATTTCAGCCCCTATCCCATTCCACCTCCCACCGTCCCAGGCTGCTCCAAGCCCCAATGTCCAACCTGGCCTTGGACCCTTCCAGGGATCCAGGGGCAGCCACAGCTGCTCTGGCAATTCCAGCCCAGCCCCTCCCCACCCTCACAGCCAGGAATTTCTTCCCAATATCCAACCTAAATCTCTCCTTTTCCAGTTTAATGCCATTCCCTGGGTCCTGTCCTTCCATCCCTTGTCCCCAGTCCCTCTCCAGCTCTCCTGGAGAACTGGGGCTTGGAGCACCCTGGCATGGTGGGACGTGTCCCTGGGTTGGAACTGGATGGGATTTAAGGTCCCTTCCCACCCAAAATATTCCAGGATTCTGTGATTACAAAAGTAAGAAAACTATCAGGAAAAAAAAAAAAAAAAAGAAATATGAATTCATTTCTCCTCCCAGACCCAGCACAGGCAGCCTCAAATCCCACAGATCAGAAATCCCTGGGAATGTTCAAGGCTTAGAGCAACCTAGGATAGGGGGAGGTGTCCCTGCCATGGCAGGGCCTAGAACAGGATCCTTAAACTCCTCCAACCCAAACCATTCCATGATCCCATGAAATGCAGCTCCTCAGGGACTCTTGGATGAAGTGTTTGTTCTGTGAGCTGTTTAGTTTCTTGGGAATTTCCTTGAATCATTCAAGGTGAAATCCCAGTGCCACCCACACAAATCCTGTGGTTTGGTGCTGAGTTTTAGACTGTGCCCATTTGCCAGACCTGAAGTAATCCTGGGTTTTGGTGCTGAGGTTTAGACTGTGCCCACATATCAGTCTTAAGGGTAATCCTGGATTTTGGTGCTGAGTTTCAAACTCTGCCCATTTTCCAGACCTAAAATAATCCTGGATTTTGGCGCTGAGTTTTAGACTGTGCACATTTTCCTGACCTAAAGGTAATCCTGGGTTTCAGTGCTGAATTTTAGACTCTGCCCATTTTACAGACCTAAAGATAGTCCTGGGTTTTGGTGCTGAATTTCAGACTCTGCCCATTTTCCAGACCTAAAATTATCCTGGATTTCAGTGCCGAGGTTTAGACTGTGTCCATTTTCCAGACCTAAAGTTATCCCAGGTTTTGGAGCAGAGTTTTAGACCGTGCGCATTTTCCAGACCTAAAGGTAATCCTGGGTTTCAGTGCTGAATTTCAGACTCTGCCCATTTTCCAGACCTAAAATTATGCTGGGTTTTGGAGCTGAGGTTTAGACTCTGCCCATTTTCCAGATCTAAAGTTATCCTGGGTTTTGGAGCCGAGGTTTAGACTGTGCCCATTTTCAAGAGCTAAAACGATCCTGCATATTGGTGCTGAGTTTTAGACTGCGCCCATTTTCCAGACCTAAAGGTAATCCTGGTTTTTGGTGCTTGCTCAGATCAGGTGGACCAAAACAGCAGGAAGTGCCTCTGACAGATTCCAAGATTCCAGTGTCTTCAACGAAACCCTGAGGATTTCCAACATCCAGAGACACCAGGGAGGCCGCTACTACTGCAAGGCTGAGAACGGCCTGGGCTCCCCAGCCATCAAATCCATCCGAGTGGACGTGTACTGTGAGTAAATCCTTGGAATTCTGCCTTTGCTCTTTTAAGAATGCCTTAAAATATCTGTTGTTCCCCAGAAACGTTCGGCTCCTCGGGAATCCCGATTTTAATGGCGGACGCGTCGGGTGCGCGGAGTTTTTATGGTCGGAAGAGTGTGAAGGGTTGGAATTGCAGGGGAAAATGTGGATGATTTGGATTGTGGTGAGGTGTGTGAAGGATTGGGATTGCAGGGAAAAGTGTGAGGGATTGGGATGGCAGGAAAAAATGTGAAGGGTGGGGATTGTGGTGAAAATGTGATGGATTTGGACTGGAGTGAAAAATGTGAAGGATTGGGATTGTGGTGAAAAATGTGGTGGATCTAGATTTCAAGGGAAATGTGAAGGATTGGGATTGGAGTGAAAAAGTGAAGGATTGGGATTGTGGGGGGAAAATGTGATGGATTTGGATTGCAAAGGAAATGTGAAGGATTGGGATTGTGGGGGAAAATGTGATAGATTTGGATTTCAAGGGAAATGTGAAAGACTGGGATTGTGGGGGAAAATATGGAAGATTGGAATTGTGGTGAAAAGTATGAAAGATAGGAATTGGTGTGAAAAATGTGAAGGGTTGGGATTGCAGGGAAAAATGTGGATGATTGGGATGGGGGTGAAGAACTGGAATTGCAGGAAAAACCATGAGGGATTGAGATGGCAGGAAAAAATGTGAAGGATTTGGATTGGAGTGAAAATATGAAGGTTGGGATTGTAGTGAAAAACATGAAGGATTTGGATTGCAGGGAAAAATGTGAATGACCGGGATTGTCATTCAAGGTGAAGGATGTGAAGGATGTGAAGGATTGGAATTGCGGGGAAAACTGTGAGGGATTGGGATTGCAGGGAAAAATCGGAAGGATTTGGATTGGAGGGAAAATATGAAGGTTGGGATTGTGGTAAAAATGTGGATGATTTGGATTGTGGTGAAAAATGTAAAGGATTGGGATTGCAAGGGAAATGTGAAGGATTGGGATTGGAGGGAAAAAAGTGGACTGGGATTGTGGTGAAAAATGTGAAGGATTGGGATAGTGGTGAAAAATGTGATGGATTTGTATTGCAAGGGAAATGTGAAGGATTGGGATTAGAGTGAAAAGAGTAAAGGATTGGGATTGGAGAGAAAAAGTGAAGGGTTGGGATTGTGGTGAATGAAGTGAAGGATTTGGATTGCAGGGGAAAATGTGGGTGATTGGGATGATAGTGTGGGATGTGAAGGACTGGGATTGCAGGGAAAACTGTGAGGGATTTGGATGGCAGGAAAAAATGTGAAGGATTTGGACGGGAGTGAAAATATGAAGATTAGGATCACAATGAAAAATGTGAATGACTGGGATTGTGGTGAAAAATGTGATGGATTTGAATTGCAAGGGAAATGTGAAGGATTGGGATTGGAGTGAAAAAAGTGAAGAATTTGGATTGTGGTGAAGGATGTGAAGGGTTGGGATTGTAGTGAAAAATGTGAGGGTTTGGGATTGGAGTGAAAAAGTGAAGGGTTGGGATTGCAGGGAAAAATAGGAAAAATTGGGATTGTAGTGAGAAATGTAAAGGAATAGGGTTGCAGGGAAAATGGAGGATTTGGATTGGAGCAAAAAACAAGAAGAATTTGGATTTCAGTGAAAAATGCAAAGGGTTGGGTTTATGGCAAAAATATGAAGGATTAGGATTGTGGTGAAGGATGTGAAGGATTGGGATTGTGGTACAAAATATGAAGGACTGGGATTGCAGTGAAACATCTGAAGGATGTAGATTGCAAGGGAAAATCTGAAGGATTGGGAATGAAGAGAAAATGTAATGGATGTGGATTGTGGTGAAAAATAGGAAATATTTTTATTTCAGTGAAAAATGTGAAGGATTGGGATTGCAGTGAAAAATAGGAAAGGTTGGGATTGCAACGAGAAAGACAAAGGATTGGAATTGTAGGAGAAAATGTGAAGGATTTGAAGCAGGGAAAAAATGTGAAGGATTTGGATTGTGGTGAAGAATGTAAAGGATTGGGATTGTAGGGAAAAATATGAAAGATTTGGATTGTGGTGAAAAATGTGAAGGGCTGGGACTGGAGTGAAAATGTAGAGGATGTGGGTTGCAGGGAAGAGTCTGAAGGATGTGGATTGCAAGGAAAAATGTGAAGGATTGAGAATGCAGGGAAAAGTGTGAAGGATTTGGATTGCAGGGAAAAATGTGAAGGCTGGGGATTGTGGTGAAAAATAAGAAATATTTGAATTTCAGTAAAAATGTGAAGGATTGGGTTGTAGGAAAAAATAGGAAACATTGGGATTGTGGTGAGGAATACAAAGGATTGGGATTGCTTTATGCCTTGGAAGGGGCTCTGGGGTCTCCCTGGAGCCTTTTCCAAGTAAACAAACCCAATTCTCCCAAGCTTTCCTCATAGGATAAGTGAACCCTTGGATCATCTCCACCACCCGCTCTGCGCTCCCTTGTTTATTATAAATGAAGAAATAATCAACTATTTCTTTTTTTCTCTATTCAATTATTTTTATTCTCCTTTTAGACCATTTAAAATCCAGAATAAGGCAGGGAGAGAGCAGTGGGGTCTCACCAGCAGCCCCTCCTCGTTATTTGCACTCAATTAATTCTGAATTTCCCTTTTAACAGGGATTTATTTAAACCTTTTAAGGAGCCTCTGGAAAAAATTTCTCTAAGTAGAGATGGATGTGCTCTAAAACCAGACTTTCCTAACCCAGTTTGTTGTTCATTAATTCCACAAAATTAAGTTTCTGTCATTTAAGAAGTGGAGGAACAAGCATTAATTAGGTTTGGGATTATGAAACCAATAATTACTGACTTAAGATGTTAATACTCCCAATTTGTAACAATTATTCCACGTCGAGCACGTCAGGTGGCCTTTGGCACCAACGCCTGTTTTTCCTGGCTTGGGAAATCCATTTTTCCTGCTTTATTTATGGAAAAATGATGCAGGTACAGAGGGAATTAATAACCCAAAATTACTGTTAAAAACCCTCAGTCCCTGCAGTGTCAGAGTGGGATTCAATCTTGTTTATTCCACCTTTTTCTGGTGGGTGCTCCTGGTCCAGCTGGATTTTCCAGCTCGGTGGGGATCCAAAGTGAACTCTGGAGCAGCCTGAGGGAAGTGGGATTAAAAATGCTTTCAATGACTCCATGTCTTGATTCGAGTGTACTTGATTTAATGATAATCATCTGGAATTTTTTAATCAGCTCTGATTGCATTTTTCCACGGAATTTCATCTTGGAATTGACCACACCACAGGTTTAGTTTGACCTCTTTTATCTCATAGCTCTGACTGCTTTTTAGGGTTGATTTTTCCTTTGCTGCTCTATTAAAAATCAATTTAATGACTTTTTTTTTTCCTTAAAAACCATCTGATCATGGAGCTTTGAGGAATCCTCTCTCTGCCCAAGTTTTTCTGTTCAGCTGCTTCATTTTCTAAAAAAAAACCAAGAACCACCAGTCTGGTTCTTCCCCAAACTGAACTGGGTTTCCTTCCATTTCCAGCTATTTTTATTTCTTATATTTATATTCCCTGGAGCCAAAAGAGCTCTTCTGTGCTGATTTCCCTCATGTGGTACTTACAGCCAATAATAATCTATATATTATAAATAGAATTTAAATTATTTATTATTAAATTTTATTTTTATTTTAAATTTGCTTTTAAATAAATTTAAATGTATTTTTATTTTTTAAATGTTGTTTTAATTTTTTTATTTTTAAATTTTATTCAAAATTATAATTATTAAATGTTTTCTTTGGGGAAATTCAATGATGTTTTGTGGTTGTTACATCTTCTCCAGAAAACTCAGATCCTGAGGTAATTTTCCAGTGTGGAAGAGTTCCTGTTGGACTTTTATTTGCCCTTTAATTATTTATTTTTCCTTGCCCTTTAATTAATTCATTTTTGTTGCCTTTTAATTATTTTATGTTGCTTAAAAGCCAAGACCAGGTTAGGATCCTGTAATCCAGTCACGGATTCTGAGTGTGGGAGTAAATGAAATCCTTCCTGCACAGGGATCCCAGAAATTCCCATTATTCCAGGACTTTTCCAGTGTTCCAGGCCATGCCTGGGGCAGTTTCTGGCCATTCCCTGGTGCTGGGAATTCATGGATGTGCCTCGTTCTGTGTGAGTTTCTGACTCCTGCTGACTGGGAGAATCCATTGATTGGGAAAATCCAATGATTGGGAAAATCCACTGATCCTTTCCCATCTGGGCATGTGCCCAAAAAATCATGGAATGGTTTGGGATGGAATGAAACTTAAATCCCACCCAGTGCCACCCCTTTTCCATGGCAGGGACACCTCCCACTGTCCCAGGGTGCCCCAGTGTCCAGCCTGGCCTTGGGCACTGCCAGGGATCCAGGGGCAGCCACAGCTGCTCTGGCAATCCCAGCCCAGCCAGGAATTCCCAATTCCCAATCTCCCACCCATCCCTGCCCTCTGGCACTGGGAGCCATTCCCTGGCTCCTGTCCCTCCATCCCTTGTCCCCAGTCCCTCTCCAGCTCTCCTGGAGCCCCTTCAGGCCCTGCCAGGGGCTCTGAGCTCTCCCTGGAGCTTCTCCTCTCCAGGGAACATTCCCAGCTCTCCCAGCCTGGCTCCAGAGCAGCTCCAGCCCTTGGAGCAGCTCCATGGATTCCTCTGGATCTCTCCAGCAGCTCCACATCCTCCTGCTGTTGCATCCAGGGCAGGGGCAGCTCTGCAGGTGGGGTCTCACCTGGGCAGGGCAGAGGGGCAGAATTCCCCGCTGAGGGATCAGCCCAGGGCACAATTCCCGGTCATGTCCAGCCTCTGATCCCCCAGCACTCCCAATCCTTCTCCTCAGGGCTCCTCCCATCCCTATGGAAGTCGAGCATTGTCGTGGATGTTGTTGTTTGTTCTGCCTGATCCCTGGGATTCCAGTGCTAATCCAGCCTCAGAAATTGGGAATTGGCTCTGTTTGGTGTCCTTGGAGCAGGAAAACCCTCCTGGAGTGCTGTCCCCACTGTGCCATGCCCCTGGTGTGACCAGGACACACTCCTATTTCCAACCAGGTGTATTTATAACCTCATTAAAATAGGGGAGAAAACATTTTCTCCATCAAATCCCATCACCGAGAGCTCATTCTATTTTTCCTTTTGGAATTCTGTTGTAGCCGGAACCCTTAGGGAAAGCATCACAGGCAGGAGCTGTGTGGGGATTGTTGACACTGAAGTCATTTGCTTTGTCCTTTTGTGTTGGAGTGTGTTAACAGCCTCCTGGCAGGGCTCTGATCCTCCCGAAATTCCATTGGAAATCGATGGCAGCTCCTCAGGGGGCTCCCAGGGTCACGCTCTCCATGGTGGGAACAAGGAGGGAACATTTGCTTCCTTGCAGCAGCTGGAAATGCTGCTTGTTCTCAGTGCCGGGGCTGTTCTGCACATGCAGCACTGCAGGCGCAGAATAAATCTCATTGAAAGGCTTGGAGAGGGGAAAATAGCTCACATGGAGCTGGGAATAACTTGATTCCCATCCTTCCAGCTTGGCTAGAGCTGCTGTGTGTCCACACTGGACACGTGAAGGGGTGGAGAGCAGGAGAGCTCATTTTCCTTTCTGTAGGATGCAAGAAACAGAGAAATTAATTGGATTTTTGAGGTTTATATCCCACACAAAGCATTTCAAAGCTGCCTTGATGGAGAAGCTGTGACTGCTTCAGCCCTGGAAGTGTTCCAGGCCAGGTTGGATGGAGTTTGGAGCACCCTGGCATAGCAGAAGGTGTCCATGCCCATGGCAGGGGTGGCACTGGATGGGCTTTAAGTTCCTTCCTTCTAACCCAAACCATTCTGGAATTCTGTGAATTATTGAGAATAATTCTTATGAGGAGAATCTGAGGGAGCTGGGAAGGGGCTGGAGAATCCCTGAGGAGCTGGGAAGGGGCTGGAGAATCCCTGAGGAGCTGGGAAGGGGCTGAGCCTGGAGCAAAGGAGGCTCAGGGGGCCCTTGTGGCTCTGCACAGCTCCTGCCAGGAGGGCACAGCTGGGGGAACAGGGACAAGAGCAGAGGGAACGGCCTCAGGCTGGGCCAGGGCAGCTCAGGGTGGGCACAGCAGGAATTTCCCCATGGAAAGGGGGCTCAGGCACTGCCCAGGGAGGGTTGCAGTGCCCATCCCTGCAGGTGTCCCCTGGAGGTGGCACTCAGAGCTCTGGGCTGGGGACAAGGCGGGCATCGGGCACAGCTGGGACCCGATGATCCTAAACTCTTTTCCAACCTCAATGATTCCATGGCTGAAAGCTTGTGCTGGGTCAAGGGGTGAAAACAGCTTGGTACACAGGGGCACTTCCATTTTTAAGGATAAGTCAGGAGCTGAATAACTCCCAGAGGAAAAATAACATGGCTAAAGCATGAATTTCACATTTGGGGATAACTCAGGAGCTGAATATCTCCAGCTCAGCGATGCGTCACCGCTGTCTCCGCTCTGCCCGCCGGGATGAAGCCGTTCCCATCCCTTCCCCAGATGTGTTTTATTCTTATCCCGCCTGCTCCGAACATCTGAAGACAAAGGCAGCTAATTAACAAATGAAATCAGCAAACTGCAGGCCCAGCAGCTGGGAGGAGATGATCCAGCAAATCCAGCCTGGATCCTGCCAAGCTGCTCCTCTTCGTGACGCCCCCGGCGCTCAGGTCAGGGCTGTGGGGATCGTGATCCCTGTTTCCCTCTCCCAGACAGCTCCATGCCTTTGGAATTCTGCACGAGGAGGATTTGAACAGCGTCTGCCACACTTCTGTGCACCTCCACGATGATGCAGTTCCCAGGGAGTTTGGATTAGCCCCATTTTGATCGGCTTAGGTTGAGTTTTCCATTTATTCAAGAGCTCAGGGATGTGTGAGGGGAATTCTTCCAATCCAGTGCTTAGCATGCCTGGCCCATCTGGGTTTTGGGGAGTGCTTGGTTCAATTCAGAGTTTAAAGACTGAGAAATTGAACCTGATGGTGGCACAAACCTCTGTGGGAAACATCTTTCCCTAATTATTTTCAGGTTGATTAAGAGACTTTAGCATGTAGCAGCGCCCATGACTTCAGCTTGATTTAAAGACTGATTAAGCTGGTGACTCCTCATAATTTCATCAACTCAAATTGAAAATTTTGGGATATTTTTTTCCTTTTCTTGTAAAACAGTGAAGAGATTCATCTTGTTGAGCTTCCCAGTGTTAAATCTTTATAGGTTTGTCTTGCGTGGTATTTGAAATTACTGTATCAGGAATGGTTTGGGATGGAAGGGACCTTAAATCCCATCCCATCCCACCCCTGCCATGGACAGGGACGCCTTCCACTGTCCCAGGCTGCTCCAACATGGCCTTGGACACTTCCAGGGATCCAGGGGCTTCTCTGGTTGACCCTTCCCTTCCCTTCCCTTCCCTTCCCTTCCCTTCCCTTCCCTTCCCTTCCCTTCCCTTCCCTTCCCTTCCCTTCCCTTCCCTTCCCTTCCCTTCCCTTCCCTTCCCTTCCCTTCCCTTCCCTTCCCTTCCCTTCCCTTCCCTTCCCTTCCCTTCCCTTCCCTTCCCTTCCTTTCCCTTCCCTTCCCTTCCAGCTTTCCAAGCCCCTGGATATTCCCACTCTGTTGGGAAAGAACAACCACCCCCCAGCCATGCCCAGCTTTTAAAAGAGGGGTTTTAAATTCTGTTTAGAAAACTGAATATCAATTAGTGCCATTTCAATCAGAATTGAAGCTGGAATTCCGGAGAACTTCCATGAGCACCAGGATCAGGTGGCTTTAAACTACCTGGCTAAAGGCAGGGAATTTTGGAGTTTCCCTGCAATATCCCTGCAGAATCCTTTGTCCAAACACCATATTTTTCCTGCTTTTTCTCATTTCCAGCCCTCACATGGCCTGAGCAAAGCCCAGCATTATGTAACCCCCCAGTCACACATTCCCAACACTGGGAATGTTCAGGGAAATCTCCCAGAAATTGGGAGCATACTTCACTCTCCTGGTAGTGCTTCTGCTTTGGCTTTGCTGCAGCTGTCGGGATCTTTCCAGCACTGCTGTTGGAAAAAAAAAATTCCATCAGGTTCTGCAGTGGGAATTTTCCATTAATTGACCATTATGAAATGCTTTGGCAGAGGCTTTGCTGCAGTTCCATTCCCAACTTGTACTTCTTGGAGCTTTCCCGATATTCCTATCAAAATCCATCCCTTGCCATAGTTCAGTGCTTGCTTGGAAGGGATTAGCTGGAGAGGGGCTGGGGACAAGGGATGGAGGGACAGGAGCCAGGGAATGGCTCCCAGTGCCAGAGGGAAGGGATGGGTGGGAGATTGGGAATTGGGAATTCCTGGCTGGGAGGGTGGGGAGGGGCTGGGATAGAATTCCCAGAGCAGCTGTGGCTGCCCCTGGATCCCTGGCAGTGTCCCAGGTTGGATGGAGCTTGGAGCCATCTGGGATAGTGGGAGGTGTCCCTGCCCATCAAAGGTTCTGGAATTTGATTTAAGATCCCTTCCATCCCAAAGCATTCCCTGTTTCCATGATCCAGCATGGACCTGTTCCAAGAGAGCAGATTGGACAAGCAGGTGATGATGTCACAGCTCCTGGAATCAGGGGGTGATTTGGAATCACTTATCCAAAAAGACCTCTTGTCCCAACCCCCTGCTCAAACCAGGGCCACCTTCAAGGTCAGATTCCTCAGGACTCTGTCCGTCCAAGCTTTGGATGTCTCCAAGTATCCCATGCCCCCTCTGGACACTTGTCCGATTGCACAGGGAATTTGTTTTCCTTATATTGAGGAGAAATTTCTCTTGGTGCAGCCTAGACCTCATGGTCCTTTCCTCTGCACCTCCAAGAAGAGCTTTTCACCTTCTCTAGAACTTTCTGGTCGCAAGCTGAAGACAGAAATTCCATCTGCTCTTCATCCCAGCTTCTCCTTTGTCTTCGTCTTCTCCAGGAGTCCCTGGTTGGCTTTTGAGGGCAGAAATTGGATTTTTCCTTCATCCAACCATCTCCAGGTTGGCCAAACCCAGCTCCCTCAGGATCTGGATGGCCTCCAGTCAGCTTGGTGGCCTTCCCTGCATTGTTCCAGTTTATCCATGTCTGGAGCTGGACAGGGCGCTCAGGAATTTGTCTCACAGGGATGGGGTGGAGCAGAAGGAATTTTCCCCTGGAAACAGCTCTGCTGCTCTTGCAGCCAGGGATGGACATGGCTTCAGTCTTGGTATCACTTCTGGTTCCAGGTTTTGAGGGATTTCCTCTGCCTTGTCTTGAGTAACTCCATGAAAATGAAGCTGAGCCCAGATTTGGACCTCTCAGGGCTTTTATCCAAGGATTCACCTTCATCCGAGGGTCAGAGATTGGAAGAGCATCCCTGGACTCAGTGATGGAGCTCACAGCTCCTTGTTTGCCATCCAGGGTTGTGCTTTAACAGGGATAACTTGGGAATCAACGTGGGAAGTGTTCTGTCCTCCATCGAAACTCAGGAGTTTGACCCTAAAAATTGCAGCAAGTTAATTTTCTCCTTTTTTCTTTCAACCTCATGAGGAGAAACCAGAATTTCTGAGCACTCTCAACCCTTTTCAAGCGCTGCCGTGATTTCAAATAACCTTTTGAGCAAAACTGAAATCTCATTAGGAAATGCCATCCTAATTTGGAGCAGCAGATCCATAATTTTCTTCTGTGATCTTAAATTAAATGTTTTGGAAGGGGGGAACAAAGGTAACATTTATTTATAACTTGTGCCCCATTATGAGGTATTATTGCTGGAATTGTTGGGAATTTTGGAAGAGTTTTTGTTTCCAGTTAATCAAGAGACTCTCCAGTCTTCTTATGGAGCAGCTCAAGATGAACTTTAAGTTTTAAGATGAATTTTTAGTCTTTAGGATTGGCCTTTTTTTTTCCTGGAAATTGCTTTTCAACATGGAATTTTTATGTTTTCTAATCTATTTATTTTATTAACAATGCTCTTCCTTAAGAATTCCATGGTTTGTCAGCCTTTGGAAGAGGCTGCTCAGAGAAGGGGTGGAGTCAGCACCACTGGAAAAGTTCCACCAGTTATGGATGTGGCTCACGAGGCTGTGGTTTAGTGGTGAATGTGGTGGTGGTGGATGGTTGGATTTGGTGATCTCAGGGGGCTTTTCCAACCTCAACAATTCCAGGATTCTCCACCTTTGCAGAGGGATTTGGGGGTGCCTTTGACTGGTTCTTTTTGGTCGCCTGAAGATTTGAGAACCTTGTTCTCCATTTCACTGAAATTTGGCCTCAAATAAACCTGATGAACCCAAAATTTTGATAATTACTCACACGAGACTTTGCAAAAATAGGGTTAAATTTGGGGATAAAGGAATAATTAACCCCTAGCCAAAGGGTTTTCAGGAATTTTAAGGAACAAGCAGTGCTTAGAAGGTTCTGGAATGGCCGCAGCCAAGGCTGAGTTGCACATGGAATGTTGTGTTCCTGCTTGGAGGGTGCACCTGGAATGCTGAGTCCAGGATTCCAGAACAAAAAAACCCCATGGAATTGTTGGAGAGGAGATCACAGAGATGCTCTGAGCGCTGGAGCCCATCTGGAACCAGGCTGGGAGAGCTGGGAATGTTCACCTGGAGAGGAGAAGGATCTCGGGAGAGCTGAGGGTGCTTAAAGGGACTCCAGGAGAGCTGGAGAGGGACTGGGGACAAAGGATGGAGGGACAGGACACAAGGAGGGACAGGACAGGGACACAGAGGGCAGGGATGGATGGGATATTGGGAATTGCTGGCTGGGCTGGAATTGCCAGAGCAGCTGTGGCTGCCCCTGGATCCCTGGCAGTGCCCAAGGCCAGGTTGGACAGGGCTTGGAGCAGCCTGGGACAGTGGGAGGTGTCCCTGCCATGGCAGGGGTGGGATGAGATGGACTTCAAGGTTCTTCCTCCTAAAACTGTTGGTTTCCAGGGATAGAAGGACAGGAGAAGGGGGAATAACTTCCCAGTGGCAAAGAGCCAGGATTGATGGGATATTGGGAAGGAATTCCTGGCTGTGAGAGTGATCATTTGGAAGTTGTGTGTTTTTAACCAGTACTTAGGAAAAACATCTCTTGCTTTCCTTGTTCCATTTCTTTCCTTCCTCAATAAAAATTGGCCCTCCAGACAAAGCTCAGAAAAACCCCCAGACCAGGAATCTTTTTTTTTTCCTGTTGGGATAAAGCCCAAATTAATTACTTTGGTATCCTCATATTCCAAGGGCTATTGTGTTTTTATTCCTTGTGGAAGCCAATTCCTCGTTGTGGGCATCTCATTTTCTTGGAGCTGCTGCAGTGGGAGTAATTATCCGATATCTGTATTTTAATCAAGAGAAATGTGTTCCAAAGCCTGGGATGAATTTACCTGCTGGAAGTTAAATGCCTGTAACTAAAAGCAGGGAATCTGCATTAAATTGCTGCCTTAAATTGCAGCTTTAAAAGCAAACAGCTGCGTGCACATGATCCATGGACTCCTGGATCCTGCCATTTGGATGCAAATCAGGCTGTCTATTTATTGCCAAAGCTTTATAATTTTGTGGAAAAGAGTTAGAAGAAACAAGGAGTAAAGCTGCGAACCAGACGAAACTGCGGTAATCATCGCACTATAATAGAAATATGATTGACATTTGCATGAGATTGGCTGTGTTGTTCTGCCTAAAAATGCGAGTTTTGAAGGAGATCCAGTTGGAGAGAAGGAAATAAATCCCAAACCTGACTTTTGCTGCAAAATTCCTAAAATCTAGGGCTTTTCAAGCTGTTTTTTCTCTGTTTTACCCTTGCCTAGTTATGAGGCGTTGCGGGAAATTCCCGGCGCCGCGCCGTCGTTGAGTCACCTAAAGCCCGGCTTAAACTTGGTGTTCCCTGCCTGTTTTTTCCCCAGATTTGGATGATCCCATAGTCACGGTCCACCAGAGCATCGGGGAAGCCAAGGAGCAGTTTTATTATGAGAAGACCGTGTTCCTCAGGTGCGTGGCCAACTCCAACCCGCCCGTGCGCTACAGCTGGCGCCGCGGCCAGGAGGTGCTGCTGCAGGGCTCCGACAAGGGAGTGGAGATCTACGAGCCCTTCTTTACCCAGGTAGGCCCAAAACCAGGGATTTTCTTCCCATCTTGAGGCTTTGTAATGGGATCTGCCCGCTGGGTTTGTGGGGTGGGGATTGGGGATGGCCCCCAGATGATGATGCACCATCCAAACGCTCCTGGGTGTTGTTAATAGATTTGCTGGCATAAAATATATTTAGATTTTTGTAAAAAAATGTGAATTATTAAATGATGGGGGAGTGATATCTGCAGGAGGCCTTTTAAAGTGATTTTTATTGGATCCTGCAAGGCCAAACTTCTGATTTGATTCCTATTTTCCCATCCTTCCCAATCTAACTCAGTGATTCCATGCTCGGCCTAAGTAACAGCCTTAAAAATCTCTTCAGGCAGATTAAATTTTAGGAAAAAAATTCTTTATGGAAGAGATACAGGCTGCCCAGAATAGGGGTGGAGTCTTCATCCCTGGAAGATGGAGATTTTTGTAAAAATATTAATTATTAAATGATGGGGTAGTGATATCTACAGGAGGCCTTTTAAAGGGATTTTTATTGGAGCCTGCAAGCTAAAATTTCTGATTCCCATTTCCTCATCCTTCCTGCTCCAACTCAGCGATTCTGCACTCAGCCTAAATGAGAACCTTAAAAATCTTTTCATGTAGATTAAATTTTATGAAAAATGTATTTATGGAAGAGGTACAGGCTGCCCAGAAGAGGGGTGGAGTCTCCATCCCTGGAAGCATTCAAAAAGAGTGTGGATGTGGCACTTGAGGACATGGATTCATGGAGAACATGGTGGTGGTTGGTGGTTGGAGTGAATGATCTTGGACAGCTTTCCCAACCTTAAAAATTCCACGATTCCCGAATCTGTGGGAGCTCCCCATGTTGGTTTTTATGCTCCTTTTTTTCTGCCTCTCTTATCTTTAAATATAAGGTTTCATTTCACAATTCCCCCACTTAAAAATGAGGTGTCAAAAAAGGAAATAAAACCTTTTCCAAAGTGTTCCTGCTCCCATTCCCAGCCCTGAAGGAATCCTGGCTCTGTCAGATAAGCTGAGATTAATTTATCATGTACAAATTTGCACCGAGGCAGGATGAAAAAAGGTGGCAAATCCCATTGTCTGTGGCCAAAAGTGTGGGATGGTGTTTGAAGAAAAAAAAAAAAAATTAAAAGAAAGGGGAAAAAATGGGGAAAAATTGGTTTGGAAAATCTGAAGGAATAACAAGGAAAGACAGAGGTGAAAACTGCTTGGTAATTTGGTGTTCAGAGCAGAAAGCAACTGCGACTTTCATAAATAATTTTCAGTTAATGATTTGAGAGCACCTTCATTTGTGGCTTTTTATTGTACTTGACAGCTTTATATTGCTCCAACAGCTCTGTGTTTTCCGGAGAAATGTGGAGCCCGGAACCTTGCAGAGATGGGAATTAAATCACAAAGCCAAGTTATTGGTGTCCTAAATGTAATGAGATTATTTTTAATTTAACATGAACGGACTCAGTTTAGCAAATCTGGGGCTTTGCTTGGACTCGAGTGTAAACTGGAGTTTTGAAATGCTTTAATTAAAAAGGGAAAGTGGATTTTTTTTTATTTTATATTTCATTATGGAAATGCTGAGGATTGCCTTCCTTAAAATCTAAGGATTCATCTACTAAAATGTGTCGCATGAAATTAGATTCTTTTTTTTTAGGTTATTAAGATCATCCTTCCTAAAATCTCGGTGTGGGTTTAATTAATGAATAAATCAGATTGTCCTGGTGATATTCCAATCTTATCCATAACCTTTCTCCAGTTATTGGAGGGCAGCTGGAATTAGCGTGGCCTGGATCCGTGCAGGCAAGATCTGCTCTGTGTTTATGAGAGGAAAAGATGTAATTAAAGGTTCAAGAGTCATCAACATCTTCTGCTTAATTAGTTCATTTCATGGTAGGGATGCAAACAGGGAGAGCTGATGGGAAGAGGGACAGAGGGGATTTGGCTTCAGAGGATCAAGACTTGGGAATTTTGAGAGGGAATTTTTTTCTTGAGGGCTCTGAAGATGAATTTTAATCTGGAAGTGAAATGGAAGGGAAAGGGAAACAAAATTTCTCAGGCTTTTACCCCCCAAAAAGAGGTTTTATTATGATGCTTTTATTATTCTGGTAAACACAGAATCTTGGAATGCTTTGGGTGGGAAGGGACCATAAAGCTCATCCCTTTCCAACCCAGGAATCCCAACCCTGTCCAACCTGGCCTTGGGCACTGCCAGGGATCCAGGGGCAGCCACAGCTGCTCTGGCAATCCCAGCCCAGCCAGGAATTCCCAATTCCCAATCTCCCACCCATCCCTGCCCTCTGGCACTGGGAGCCATTCCCTGGCTCCTGTCCCTCCATCCCTTGTCCCCAGTCCCTCTCCAGCTCTCCTGGAGCCCCTTCAGGCCCTGCCAGGGGCTCTGAGCTCTCCCTGGAGCCTTCTCCTCTCCAGGGGAACATTCCCAGCTCTCCCAGCCTGGCTCCAGAGCAGCTCCAGCCCTTGGAGCAGCTCCATGGATTCCTCTGGATCTCTCCAGCAGCTCCAGGTCCTGCCCTGTCCCCAGAGCTGGGGCAGCTCTGCAGGTGGGGTCTCACTGAGCGGGGCAGAGGGGCAGAATCCACCCCCTCTTTCCCTTTTCACCCATGCTCTGGGATGATCCCAAAATCCAGTCAGCAATTAAATCACAGGAGACACTTGGAGAACTGGGGCGATCCAAACGAATTCCTTAAATATGATCAGATTTTTCCAGTCAATCAGGAAACATCATCCACTTGTTCCAGCACCCATGGGGAGAGAAACAGAGCAAACCTGTCCATCCTCATCCACAAAATGTTGGGAAAATGAACTTCCCAAATCCCAAATCTGGACGGAGATTTTTTTCCCTGAGAGTTCTCATCCTCCTCATCACTCATTGGAATTGCTCAGCCTGAGCACGAGATTAAATTTGCTGTATTTACGATAATTATGCAATTAGACATAATTAGGCTAATTATCCCAACCAATGAGGAAAATATGTACATTTTTTATAAATCTCTGCGAGCTGGGGACAGGATCCAGAATTCCATCAGGAGTTCAGCCCAAGTTCAACCTGGAGCTGAGGAGGGAATGCTGGGATGAAGCTGCTCCATGCTTCCAGAACTCAGTGCCTTTGGCAGCCTGGATCAGGCCCTTCCCTCTTCCAGAAAAACCTCCTAAAGCAGGAATTGGATCCTCAGGAGCAGCCTCTCCAAGGCCTAATTTTAATCCCATCATTTCCATGGGATTGTTGGTCCATAGAAACCATTTAAATCCCAATATTCCCAAAAACTCTCCACAATTTTAAGAGTTGTTTCTCATCTTTCCTGCTCAGTTTTATCTTTTTGATGGATTTATTTTTTTCCCAGTTCTGTACACTCATTTTCTCAAATATCCTTATTTTTCCTAGACATTCCTGGGCAGTTTATCCTCATCCATGTGTTCCTAAGGCTGTACCTTTCCCAGGCCCTTCCCAATTCCAAATAAACCTCCTAAAGCAGGAATTTGATCTTCATGAGCAGCTTTTCCAAGGCTTGGCCTTGCAATGGGTTTCATTTCAGTCCCATCATTTCCATGGGATTCATTGTACATAGAAACCACTTAAATCCCAATATTCCCAAAGTCTCTCCAAGGTTTCAAGGTCTGTTTCTCTTCTTCCCTGCTCAGCTGTATTTTTTATATGGATTTATTTTTTTGCCAGGTTTGTACATTCATTTTCTCAAACTTCCATATTTTTCCTAGACATTCCTGAGCAGTTCATCCATGTGATATTGTTAAAAATAATTCCATGTCTTCCTAAGGCTGTGCCAATATCAAAGTTGTTTCGATTTATTGGGACACTGAATAATGAACATTTCCCACATTTTTATTTTGGAACTTTGCAGGGGGAATCTCACATTTCCCATTTCCCTATTTTCTGTTTTCCATTTTTGAAGGAATTTGACATTCCATGTCCCTTTCAGCTGCCTGCTCCATCTCTGCTCCCTGGCTAAGAATAGAATCCATCAGCTCCTCATTTTTAAAGGAAAACAGGAGGAATTTTTTACCTTGGGATTTTTTCTTCATGAAAATTGTACCTTATAATAAATTATCCTGAACAATTTGCTACTTGAGGGGCTCCATCAAACCAATTTCCCTCTGACTTTCCAGTGTTGATATTCCCTGCATCCTTTGGAAATCCTCTGGGGGAGGATCTCAAAGCCTTTAGGTAGAATCCCTGGAAAAGCTGTTTCCATTTTGTGGAATTTCTTGTGAATTTACTCCTTTTTTTAGGGTCATCCCTTCTGGATCAGTCGGGTTGTGTCTTGTGCGTGGTGTTTTCAGGGTCTTTTGTGGCAGGAAGGAAATGATGAATCTGACTCCATGTTCTTAGAAGGTTGATTTATTGTTTTATGGTATTGTATTATATTAAAGAATGCTATACTAAAACTATACTAAAGAATAGAGAAAGGATACTGCAAAAAGGTTTAACAACATACTAATGAAAAACTCATGACCTCTTCCAGAGTCCTGACACAGCTGGACGGTGATTGGTCATTAAGTTAAAACAATTCACATGCTGGATAAACAAAACAATCTCCAAGCCACATTCCAAAGCAGCAGAACAGGGAGAAGTAAACGAGATAATATTCTTTTCCTTTTTCTCTGAGGCTTCTCAGCTTCCCAGGAGAAGAAATCCTGGCGAAGGGATTTTTCAGAAAATATGTCAGTGACACTTGGGGATGCAACATCAGGGGTCAATCCCAAGAAACCCACATGGGAATGCTGGAGGAGGATGGAAATCCCAGATCCATATCCATTTTTCCTCTGCCTCTGCCCCTTCCTGATATTCTCTCCTCCTTTTCCAGGGAGAAACCAAGATCCTGAAGCTGAAGAATCTGCGACCTCAGGACTACGCCAACTACAGCTGCATCGCCTCGGTGCGGAATGTCTGCAGCATCCCGGATAAAATGGTGTCCTTCCGCCTCTCCAACAAAACTGGTGAGCCCCAGCAGCACCCCTGCCCTGGCTGCACTCAGAGCTGGAATCTGGGGCTCTTTCCTGGAATCTGGGAATGGTTTGGGTGGGAAGAACCTTGAGGTCCATCTCATTCCCGCCCATACCATGGGCAGGGACGGCTTCCATTATCCCAGGCTGCTCCAAGTCCCAGTGTCCAGCCTGGCCTTGGGCACTGCCAGGGATCCAGGGGCAGCCACAGCTGCTCTGGCAATTCCAGCCCAGCCCCTCCCATCCTCCCAGCCAGGAATTCCTTCCTGATATCCCATCTAAATCTACCCTCTTCCAGCTTAAATCCATTCTCCCTCATCCTGGTCTTTCCAGCCAGGAATTCCTTCCCAACATCCAACCCAAATCTCCCCTTTTCCAACTAAAAGCCATTCCCTGGCTCCTGTCCCTCCATCCCTTGTCCCCAGTCCCTCTGCAGCTCTCATGGAGCCCCTTCAGGCCCTGCCAGGGGCTCTGAGCTCTCCCTGGAGCTTCTCCTCTCCAGGGAACATTCCCAGCTCTCCCAGCCTGGCTCCAGAGCAGAGGGGCTCCATGGAGCAGCTCCATCACCTCTGCAATCCCTCCAATAGTTCCTTGTCTTCCCTCTGCTGTTGAAACTTTGGAATTTTTATTCCACCAAATATTTCATGGGAAAACCCCAACCTTTCTCTGCTCTGGCATTGATTTTGGGGATTGATTTGACCTTTTCTCACATCGACCTAAACATCAATTCCTTCATCGATTCCAACCAAAATGTTTCCTTTCGGATTTAATTGTTCCAAATGGAAATATCTGAGGGTTTATTGGATATTTCCAATGTGTTGAAATCCTTTTGTGGGAAGGTCTCTAAGACTTTAGATAGAATCCATGGAAAAGTTGTTTCTATTTTGTGGAATTTGTTGTGAATTTATTCTGGTTTTTTGGGCTCATCCCTTATGGATCAGTCAGTTGTGTCTCTCCCTCTCGTTGTGGCTGTAACACCAGGGATCAATCCCAAGAAATGCACTTGGGAATGCTGGGGGAGGATGGAAATCCCAGGTTTTACCTCTCCTAAAGGCTCCGTGTCCAGGATCAGCACAGGATGTGTCTGAAACGGTTTCTGAACCTCCCACCAAAGAGCCAAACTGAGCTTGGATTTCTGACTAATCAGGAATATCAGGGAAATGTGCTTTGGAAAACAATTCCACAGGAAGTGTTGGAACTCTTGGAGACTTCAGGTTAGATTAGGCTGGGTTAGCCTTAATAATTTGTGTCTGAAATCAGGGGGAAAATGAACACAAAATTAAAATGCTGAGCGTGGCTGGGATCAACCAGGAATTTTATTTGCTCTTCCATATTTCCCATCATTCCCCTCCTCAGGGCTTTATTCCAAGGAGCTGCCTCCAGCTTTTTTGGAATTGCTGATTGGACAGCAGACCTGTGGTTTCCCACTGCTGTCCACAACCCCTGAAAGCAGCTCCACCAGGAATTATGGTTTTCTCTAAAGATATCCAGGAAAATTACTTGAAAGGCCTTAATTTACACTCACATTAATTTTTCATGGGAAAAAAAAAATGTCCTGAAGTGGGGTTTGAACTTCATGAGGAGCTCTGGTTTCATGGCAGGAGAAGCCTTTCCATGGGAGGTGGGGATGGGAGTTGGGAGCGACCCCTGAACCCTCATCCACCTTCATCCATGGCAAGAGAGGTGGGAATTGATCCTGCTCCCATTTTTTCTTGGAATTGCTTTGCTGTTGGAGCCAGCACAGTCTCAGTTCGTGTTGAGCCTCATCTTCAAAAAAATTGATGTTCCTGCACTTGGGGAGCAGCAAACTCTCATTGCCTGAGCCCAGGATGGGTGATCCTGGGGCAATTTTGCCAAAAGAAGGAATCATTACACATGCCATGGTTATTTGGAGAGAAAATTGTCTTTTCTGGAGAAATTTCCCGAGTAAACAAGCCTGGAAAATAACAAGGGTTCCCTCTTTTCCATGAGGAATTTGATCACAAGCATCAAGGGCAGGATTAGATGTGAAAAGTGATTAATGCAGGAGTTCATTAAGGACAGGGACTGAGGTGGGGGTGACTCTAAACCAAAACTTTGCTCATTTAATAAAACTTCACCTCACAGAACTTCTTCAGTTGAACTTCATCTGGTGTAACTTGGGAGAAATTAGAGAAATTGTAAATCCAGAGGAATCCAGGATAAATCCAAAGTAATGAAAATCAGAGCCTGAAGTTGAAGCTGTTTCAGTCCCGTCCTGTCCATGGGATTTAATTGGAAGCTGGAGGGATGGGATGGAGAGCCAGGAACATCTGAGAGGTGCAAAGATGTCCCAGATTTATTGTCACTGCTGTGGTTCTGTTTTTAATTCAGCTGCATTTTGTGGGATCAGAATGGGGGGGATTTGGCTGTTCTGCATTTGATGGAATCATGGAATGGTTTGGACTGGAGCTTAAATCCCACCCAGAGCCACCCCTTTTCCATGGCAGGGACACCTCCCACTGTCCCAGGGTGCCCCAGTGTCCAGCCTGGCCTTGGGCACTGCCAGGGATCCAGGGGCAGCCACAGCTGCTCTGGCAATTCCAGCCCAGCCAGGAATTCCCAATTCCCAATCTCCCACCCATCCCTGCCCTCTGGCACTGGGAGCCATTCCCTGGCTCCTGTCCCTCCATCCCTTGTCCCCAGTCCCTCTCCAGCTCTCCTGGAGCCCCTTCAGGCCCTGCCAGGGGCTCTGAGCTCTGCCTGGAGCTTCTCCTCTCCAGGGAACATTCCCAGCTCTCCCAGCCTGGCTCCAGAGCAGCTCCAGCCCTTGGAGCAGCTCCATGGATTCCTCTGGATCACTCCAGCAAATCCATGACTTTCTTGTGCTGAGCATTCCAGAGCTGGAATTTCCCAGGTGGAGTCTCCCAAGGACAGGACAGAGGGGGACAATCCCCTCTCTCCAGCTGTTCCATGAGACTCTGGATCCTCAGCCTCCTCCTCCAATGCTGCCACCTCCCTTTTCAGACAAAAATATTTCTTTTTTCCAGCACAAACCAATTTAAAACACAAAACCAGCCCCAAAACCCAAAGTGGCTGCTGCAAATGGAGCAGCTGAGGCCACCCCAGAGGTGGCACCATGCACAGGCCAAAGGTGACAATTAAAAACAAAACTTTGGAGCAGAAGGTAGAGGAGCTTGTTGAGAGTGATTGTGTATTTGAAGGCAGCAATTAATCTGCAAATACCTTATCTCAATAGATAAGAAATTTGAAGGGAAGCAGCCCCATGGCAGGGCTGGGATGGGATTTAAGGCCCCCTCCAATCCCAAACCATTCCATGATTTTGGGATTCTCTCTGCCTTCACCTGGACCATGCTTTGCTCAAGTTTCTGTGAGCAGCAACAAATTCCTCCCTGTGCAGAGGTCCCTGGATCTGCTGTTCCAAGCCCAGCTCAGCTGAGTGTCAAAGAGGAATTACTGACAGCTGATGGTGTCACCAGTTTTCATGGGAGGCACTAAAAAAAGGGAATTTTAGCCCCAGCTCCTGCTGAATGGCACATGCAACACTCCGAGCTAAGAATAACCTGAATGGAGCTTTTCAAGAGGGTTCATTGTTTCAAAATGCCAGAGAAAAAGCAGGATATTTACCCAGAAAACCACGGGAATTCTGGGCTCCTCAGAATAGCTCCTGTAATATGATTGAGGAAAGGCAAATCAGGCTTTTATCTCGCTCCACAAAGCAGCTTGGGTGGCACTGATTCATTTGGAAATGATATTACTTTGTCTATTAGCAGCCAGTTTAGTGCAGGTGATCATTAATCCATAAATTAAGGCTGAGTTTTGGCAGCTTCCAGGAGAAAATAAACCAGCCCAGGAACTTTTCCCGAGCAAGATGAGTCTTTCAATCCGTGATTTTTCAGCTGCCTGCCACAGCTCATTGAAATCACAGCTGAAGCTGCTGCTCTGTCTGGGGCATGTGGTGGGAGACAAATTAAAAAAGGCTTGATTCACTTTTAATCCCTCGATTAGGCTGAAGCCTGTCATGATAAACTTGCTTTGTTTCCCGTCAGTCAGACAATGCACTGCAAAGGGAATTATGGAAGGTGGAAAAAACGTTTCTCTTCACATTTCCTGGCATTCCTGAGGGGAGCTGAGTGGGATCTGCATGAAAGGGGCTGGAAATCCTGAGGGTGCTCCGAGCTGAGCACTGCAGGTGGATGATTTTATGGAATCCCAGAATGGTTTGGGATGGAAGGAGCTTAAATCCCACCCAGTTCCATGGGCAGGGACACCTCCCACTGTCCCAGGCTGCTCCCAGCCCCAGTGTCCATCCTGGCCTTGGACACTTCCAGGGATCCAGGGGCAGTCACAGCTTTTCCAGGATAATTGTTTAGCAAAAAGGAATAATAGGAAATAAAGCTGGAAGGGATCCCAAGGGATCCCCCAGTCCTGTTCTTTATTAGGTCTAAACCTTGCCCCACCAATCCTGTTATCCTGGCAGGTTTTGGCTCCCTGCAGGGCTGACAGGGAATCTGGTCCTGGCATGGAATGAGGAACTGTCCTCTCTCCCTTTCCCTCTTTCCCTTTGCAGCAGGATTTTCCCTGTTGGAGTGTGGGTGTCTTGTTTCAGGAATCCCTGAGGGAGCTGGGAAGGGGCTGGAGAATCCCTGAGGGAGCTGGGAAGGGGCTGAGCCTGGAGCAAAGGAGGCTCAGGGGGCCCTTGTGGCTCTGCACAGCTCCTGCCAGGAGGGCACAGCCGGGGGGTTTGGGTTCCCATTTTCCACGTAAAAACCTCCAGGATCAGAGGAAATGACCTCAAGTGTCACCTGGGAAAATATCCAGGTTGGATATTGGGAAAATTCCTTCATGGAAAGGGTTCCCCAGCCCTGGCACAGCTGCCCAGGGCAGTGCTGGAGAGCCCATCCCTGGAAGGATTTAAATCCCTGTGAATGTGGCACTTGGGGACCGGGGTCAGTGGTGGCCTTGCAGGACTGGGAATGGTTGGACTCAATATCTTAGAGGTGTTTTCCAACCCTAACAATTCCATGAGTGTAAAAAGAACGTTTCCTTTGCTCTCTGGGGGTCACATCATCCCAGCGTCCCCAGGTCCCGCTGATCTCCTTGGAGAAGCTCAGCCCTGTGGGAATGCAGAGCTCTCCACATCCCCAGCCCCACAAACACCAGGTCCAACCAGAGCTGCTCCCCTGCATTCCCATAAAATTCCCTTTTCATACATCCCTGGATCTCAGCTCCCTTTTCCCGAGCACATTGCTGATGTTTGTTCCTGCGTCCTCCAGAAGCCTCAGGGTCCCTCCTTGGCAGCTCCTCGTTAGGCAGCCATCCCTAATCCACTAATTAGGATGTTGCTGTTGCAGCAGGGCTGGGCTGAGGTGTCTGGAGCTGTTCAGGCAGAGCTGCACTCGGGGAATTGAGGAGCAACTCATCCCTTCTATTTTTGGAAAGCAGGAATTGGGCTCCAGGGTCCCTTAGATCCACGACCTTGGCTTGCAGGCCTGATTTTGGCATGGCTGGGATGGATTTAAACCTGCATGGATTAAATTCAACAGGGAAGGGGCAACGCCATGATGGGTTTAAGCTGCCAAAGGGAGGATCCTGCTTCCCTCAGCACCTCTGGATCAAATCCCCACTGTTGGGAAGGATGAAAGTTTGACCAGAAAGTCTCACAGATGTGTGTGCTTGGCAGAAAGATTTTTAAATGCAGAATCTGATGAAGGAACAGAGATGGAAGCGAGTTTTGATCTAGAAGAAAAGAATTGCTGAGCCAGTCTCACTGGATAACCAAGGAGACAAAGGGTGTGTTGGTCAGAAGGGGTTTCATGGCTTAGAGCAAAGGATAAACCCACCCCAAACAAGAAGATGTTTTCACCAAGCAGAAAGAGAGCACAGGCAAACAAGGCAGCAAATGTGGCAAGTAGAAAAAAGGTCTCAGAATTTTCCACTGCAGGAAAACTGAAAAACAACTTCTAGCTGAAACTGCAATGTACTGACTGTTAGTGATTGGAGAGCAGTACCATGGATATGGTAATTACAGTAGTTATGGTGGGCTACAGGTAAAAGTTAAGGGATAGATTGGTTCTGCTGTGTGAAGATGCTCAGCAAAGAAAAGTCTATAATGCATTGTGACCTAAACTAAGGGTGTCCAGGGCTGCCTGCAGCTGGAGCTGACAGCTGTGGGCACAGCTCTGTCACCCAGGACCCTGGGCTGCTGGGACACCTTGGATCCAATAAACTGCATTTTGGATACAATAAACTGCATTTTGGATCCAATAAACTGCATTTTGGATACAATAAACTGCATTTGGAGAGCCCCTGGAGCCCCACATCCCTCATTCAGGCTCTTACACCCCACAGAATGAATCCCTCCAGTGTGGGAGCTGGGAGCTTTTGTAGCCTGTCCCGAGCAGAAGCAGCGAGGAAGCGCCTTGAAAAGCCAAGATCCTCCCCCCTTCCTCCTGCTGGAATCCTCAATGCCACTGCTGTGCCTGAATGGCAGCATGAGCCCACCCATGAGGCAGCAAAGTGCTGGGAAATGGAGAGGAAAAGCACCCAGGAAAAAAGGTGGAACCTGGGAAATTCCTCTGGCTGCCCTGGAGGGCTTGGGAACCTGCCTGGGGGGCTCAGAGACCCTGGCACAGAGCCCCAGAGCCCTGTGCCTTTGATCTTGACCCATGGAAACAATTACCAACCTTGTATGAGGATTTACAAGCCACAAAAGTTTAAATAGAATGATAGCGAATTTATCACAGGGTGAAAAATAGATTTTTGGGATTTTTTAGAATGGGGGTTCGGGAGGCAAGATGGAGGAATCTGGGCATGTCCAGCCCTTCTCTTTCTTCTTCTTGTGCTCCATCTTCTAGGTGATGTTGGCACTTCTGGATTGGTTTAAGGTAGAAGCTCACTGTCTAACATAGGTGATAGGTATTGGGAAGTGATGGTAAATAATGTACCTGTAGGTTTTAGTATAAAAAGACAACACCACCCTGAGGGCAGGCAGTGTGCCTCTGTCTGACCTGCTGGACAGATCTCAGCAGGCCAGAGAAAGAATGTTACGGATAAGAAATAAAAAACAACCTTGAGAACGAGAACGGAGGAATCCTGACTCCTTCTTCAACAGCAGGACTGGGAAAAGAGACTTGTACGCATCTTGGGGTCACTGTGAGCAGCAGAAATCCCGAGAAAAAGGAGCATAAAGATGTGAGTCAGCAGAGCTGCAGCCCCTCGGCTGGAAAAGCAGAGGGATTCTGGAAAAGTTCTAGAGGAGGAGGCAAAAGGGAAATTCCACCGAGGAATGGGGTAGGGATACCTGGATTGGCTTTTGTGGATATTTGGGAATGTATAAAGACTGAGCTCAGCTGAAAAACCTTCATTAGCGTGATTTATGGTTATATTTGTTTATAGTTTTTGATTTTATGGAAAGGCTCTTCCCCCAGAGGGTGCTGGCAGTGCCCAGGCTCCCCAGGGAATGGGCACAGCCCCGAGGCTGCCAGAGCTCCAGGAGCTGCCAGGGATGCCCAGGGTGGGATTGCTGGGGGTCTGGACAGGGCCAGGAGTTGGGCTCTGTGATCCTTGTGGGTATTTCCCACTCAGGAGATTCCAATTTACAATTCTCTGGTAATTCCATCCTTTATTTCTATCCTGTAACTCCCCACTCTGCTCCCTGCACCTCAGAGTTTTCAATTTTTGACCGGGTGCCCAGACAAAATGATCTTGCTCTTGCCTCAACTTTAAGCCTCTTTATTTCAGAGACAGGCTCAGGGCAGACTGAAAAATAGGATTTTTATTCTTTTTAATCCCTGTCAGGAGCAGTGGCTGCTCAGGGACCCCAGTGGGAGGTTCAGGGACACAGACAAGGGTGGCTCTGGCCATCAAGGGACACCTGCCCTGCGTGGGGGGAGCCACCCCTTTGTCCCAGAACAGATCCAGGTATTTTACCAGCTGGAAATCTCTCCTGTGTGCCAGGGAAAACCCTAAATCCTGCCTGTGACATGAAGGGTTGGAATTAGATCATCTCTGAGGTCTCTTCCACCCCAAACCGTTCCATGAGGAGCCATTCCATGATGATCCTAAAGCAACTGCAATGCTTAAAGCTGCTCTGGGAATCTTTTACCTCAGTCATTCCATGTATCAAGTCAAAAAAAGGACACAAACCTGAAAGATCTGGGATTTGAGAATCTTCTCTTTATTTCTTCTTGACCTGGAAGTGCTGGAAATTTAAAGGCAGTGAAAAGAAAATAGGAGAAAAGAGAGAGTAAGTAAAAAAAAAAAGTGAGATGTAAGATAAATATGTTTTATTTGCCTAAACACAAATTTTTAGAACTAGAACTGTTCTAGAACTCTAGAACTGTTTAGCTGAAGAATTTTTTCCCTCTTTTCACGTGGTGTGCAACTTCCACTGGGATCTCTCTGTAGCAGCAGAGGATAAACACAGAAAAATATAAAAGATTTTCATTGCTAGTTCAGTTTTAGGATTTTTTCTTTTATTTTTCCCTGGGTTTATATTTTTTAGGAGTAATTTGAGTTTTTTGATGGCCTGATGGTGAAAAGTAAGCACCTGCCCTATTGCAGGGTGGGCAAGAAAAAGTTGATTTTTCCCCTGTAAAATAACAGTAAAAAAACAATAAAAAAGATGACGGGGAATGGAGCTGAAGGAGGGGAGATTTAGGTTGGATTTATGGAAGGAATTCCTGGTTGGGAGGGTGAGGAGGGGCTGGGGTGGAATTCCTGGAGAAGCTGTGGCTGCCCCTGGATCCCTGGCAGTGCCCAAGGCCAGGTTGGACACTGGGGCTTGGAGCAGCCTGGGATGGTGGGAGGTGTCCCTGCCATGGCAGGGGGTGGAACAAGATGAATTTTAAGCTCCCTCCCACTCCCATTCTGTGATTTTCTGGTTCTAACTCAAAATCTGGGAATTCCAACCCACTCTTGTTTGAACTTTCTGGAGTAAATAGTTACAGGAATGCTGCTTCCAGCCTGGCAGGGAGCTCAAACCTTTCCTCTCTGAGCACTGCGTGTCTCGTTAGGAATATTGGCTTTGTGTTCCTGCAAGAAATGCTGGCTGTAAATGAAATGGATGCACATACAGCAATGGATATAAAAATATAATTCAATTATGTTCTATTACTTCGGTTCTGCCTTTCAAATAATGCCCCAAACTGGAGGAAATAATGTCCTTTCATTTCCATTCATCACAGCTGAGAGCCTTGTCAAGGACATGACTTGCTGCCTGTACTTTGATATTGCTATTAAATTATTGGGTTTCTTCTGCATTTCCAGTAATCCCTAAAGCCAATTGTGACATTTCCTCAATTCCATACATCCAGCCTAAATACCTCTATTTGTCTCACTGTAATTATGACACGTTGGCAGTGGATTTTTTCGGGCTGCTCCAAGAATGACGGATGGATTTTCCTCCCCGTGTGATCCCAGCCCCAGCTCCCCATCCCAGGCAGCAGCAGAGACTCCCCCCCTTTCAAATTCCCTCAACATCTTCATCAGATCCTTGAATAAATCCCACATTGGTTTGGGTGGGATGGGACCTTCAGGATTATCCCATTCCACGCCCTGCAGGGCAGGGACACCTTGCTAACTGGATCAGGCTGCTCCAAACCCCATCCAGCCTGGAACATTCCAGGGATGGAGCAACCACAGCTTCTCTGGTCCAAAGTGCTTGGCCTTAATTAGCCTGGTCTAATTAAGAGTGTTAAGGATGACTTAAAGAGTGCTTGGTTTGTGCTCAGTCTGAGAAAGCCTTGCCCCAGTCATTTATCAAACCCAGGGTGTGTTTCCTGCTGGTTTAGGATTATCCCATTCCACTCCTCTCAGGACAGGGACACCTTCCACCGAGTCAGGTTGCTCCAAACCCCATCCGGCCTGGAATATTCCAAGGATGGAGCAGCCACAACTTCTCTGGTCCAAAGTGCTTGGCCTTAATTAGCCTGGTCTAATTAAGAGTGTTAAGGATGACTTAAAGAGTGCTTGGTTTGTGCTCAGTCTGAGAAAGCCTTGCCCCAGTTATTTATCAAGCCCAGGGTGTGTTTCCTGCTGGTTTAGGATTATCCCATTCCATGCCCTGCAGGACAGGGACACCTTCCACTGAGTCAGGTTGCTCCAAACCCCATTGAAACTGGAACATTCCAAGGATGGAGCAGCCACAACTTCTCTGGTCCAAAGTGCTTGGCAGCCTGGTCTAATTAAGTGTGTTAACGATGACTTAAGGAGTGCTTGTTTTGTGCTCAGTCTGAGAAAGCCTTGCCCCAGTCATTAATCAAGCCCAGGGTGTGTTTCCTGCTGGTTTAGCACCTTGTGAGGACTGGGCTATGTTGGAGCCATTAATTATTAATTTCCTAATCAATCTCCATCCATCTGCCACCGATGCCTGGTTTGCCTTTAACACGAGGCCACAAAAATGGATGTAATTCCCATTTAAATTCTTGGTAGTGCCTGAGCAGCAGGGCTGGGCTTTGTGACCCGTTGTAATTCCAAGAGCATCTTGTCACAGTGCCATTGGCTCCCCAGGCAGCTCTGAAATCCCAGGATGTGGTGTTGGGGAAGATGCGACAGGAAAGCCTTATAAATATGATTGCCTGGCAAAAGGTTTTGAGAATATAGAAACAATAAGCGAGATTGAAATGGAAGCAAGCTTTGAGATCCCTCAGTCACTGAACAACTGGAAAACAATGGTGTGGCCAGCTGAAGGTGATCCCCTTTGGATGGAACAACACCCTCTGCTTGCAGACAGGCCCAAGGGTCAGAGCAGACCCTACAGCTTGGCAGAAGGGGCCAAAGAGGAGTTTTTAGGGTTTAAAATGTAACACAGGATGGCAATGTAATGATTCTTATAGGCTGTGTGTAAATGCTGTAGGATTTGTGTATTGTACTAGATTGGTTAGTGAGAATTAGAATATTCAGCACAGAAGAAGATTTATTGTATTGCAACAGGAATTTTGCTCTCTTTTTACTCTTCTATGCTCTCTCATCCTCTTTGCCATGCTTCTCAGAATTTCCACTGGTCAGAGTGACTCCGGGATGTGTACAAGTCTCTTTTCCCAGCCCGGCAGTTGAAGGAGGAGTTCAGAATTCTTTTGTTATGGTTCTCAAGGTTGTTTATTATTTCTCATCTCTATCATTCTCTCTCCGACCTGCCGCGGGTCTGTCTGGCAGGTCAGGCTGAGGCACACTGCCCACCCCAGAGGCAGTGCTGTCTTTTTATACTAAAACCTACGTGTACCTTATTTACCATAACTTCCCAATACCTATCACCATGTTAGACAGTGAGCTTCTACCTTAAACCAATCCCAAAGTGCCACCATCACCCAGAAGATGGAGGCCAAGAAGAAGAAGGAGAAAGGCTGGACACACCCAGATCCCTCCATCTTGCCCCCTGAACCCCCATTCTAAAAACCCCAAAATTCTACATTTTCACCCCCATGACAAACTAACCATTATTGTACTTAAACTCTCTTGACTTGTAGTTCTTCATACAAGGTTGGTAATTGTTTTTTCCAAGGCTAAATCAAAGGCACAGGGTCTTGGGCTCTGTGCCAGGGTCTCTGAGCCCCCCGGGCAGGGGCTGGAACCCTCCAGGGCATCCAGAGGAATTTCCTGGGTTCTGACACACTCTCTTGCCTTCTTTCTCTTTCCTGCTCTCTTTACCTCTCTCTCCCTCTTTGGGGTCTGCTCTGAGCTGTGGCTGGCAGCTCCCAGCAGGGCCCCTGCTCAGGGCCCTTTGCAATAATCCACCCAGGCCCTTTGCAATAATCCACCCAGGCCCTTTGCAATAATCCACCCAGGCCTTTTGCAATAAACCACCCAGGCCCTTTGCAATAAACCACCCAGGCCCTTTGCAATAAACCACCCATGCTCTTTGCAATAATCCACCCAGTCCCTTTGCAATAATCCACCCAGTCCCTTTGCAATAATCCACCCAGGCCCTTTGCAATAATCCACCCAGGCCTTTTGCAATAATCCACCCAGGCCCGTTGCAATAATCCACCCAGGCCCTTTGCAATAATCCACCCAGGCCCTTTGCAATAAACCACCCAGGCCCGTTGCAATAAACCACCCAGGCCCTTTGCAATAATCCACCCATGCTCTTTGCAATAATCCACCCAGTCCCTTTGCAATAAACCACCCAGGCCCTTTTCAATAATCCACCCAGGCCCTTTGCAATAATCCACCCAGGTCCTTTGCAATAATCCACCCAGGCCCTTTGCAATAATCCACCCAGGCCCTTTGCAATAAACCCCAAGTTCCAAGGCCTGGCTTCAGAGATCTCTGGTCTCCGTCCATCCCGACCGTCCTACCCCCGTCCGTGGCTCCCGCACGGAAGCTCTGAATGGGAGCCCCTTTCCCAAGGCTGCAGCTGCAGCGTGAATGGGAGCGGGGCGGATTCCCTCGCATCAGTAGGGCCTTGTTCTGCCAGGGGAGGAGCTCCCAGGGGCTCTGCCGCTCTCTTTGTGCCCTCTCAGAATCTCTGCTGCTCACAGTGACTCTGAGATACGGACAAGGCTCTTTTCCCAGCCCAGCCGTCGAAGAAGGAGTCAGGATTCTTTTGTTCTGGATCTCAGGGTTGTTTATTGTTTCTTATCTCTGTCGTTCTTTCTCCGACCCGCCGAGGTCTGTCCAGCAGGTCACACAGAGGCACTCTGCCTGCCCTCAGGGTGGTGTTATCTTTCTATACTAAAATCTACGTGTACTTTATTTACCATAACTTCCCAATACCTATCACCTATGTTAGACAGTGAGCTTCTACCTTAAACCAATCCAGAAGTGCCAACATCACCCAGAAGATGGAGGCCAAGAAGAAGAAGAAGGAGAAAGGCTGGGCACGCCCAGATTCCTCCATCTTGCCTCCTGAACCCCCATTCTAAAAACCCCAAAATTCTACTTTTTCACCCCATGACAAACTAACCATTATTCTACTTAAACTCTCCTGACTTTTAATTCTTCACACAAAGTTAGTGATTGCTTTTTTCAGGGGCTAAAATTGAAGGCACAGGTGTTTTTGACTCTGTGCCACAGTCTCCAAGCCCCCTGCCAGGGTCTTGAGTCCTCCAGGGCAGCCAGAGGGTTTCCTGGGTTCTGACAGTCCCCTGCCAAGTCAAGCCTGATTCCAAAATGTGGGATTGATGCTGGGAAGCTCCAATTCCAAAGGGCAGGGGGGACGTGGAGCCCTCAGGGCGGGGAGTTGTTCTCGTGGTGTGCAAATGGGATGTTTGGAAAGCATGCTCCAGGAAAGTTTTGGGAGTATTTCCCAGAGCTTGCTATTGTTGGGTGATGATTTTTATTATTCCTAATGGAGTCCAAGGGAGGTTTTGACTGGGAATGTTGGCTGGCTGAGGCTCTGCTGGGGTGGAGATTGTGGTTGGGAGAAGCTTTGCTGCCCAAAGCTCCATGGCCCAGTGCTCCCCTCCTCAATCCTAGAACTCATTTAGGACAGACCTCGGCTTGGGAAGAGGCTCTGAGAGTGACAACAGACCCCGTCTAGTCCTGTCTCCTTCTGGCAGGGATGGTTTTGTGGCATTTGGAATTCTTGGAATTTATGGGATTTCATACAGGAGCCTCTCCCGTGTTCCCATGGCTGCCCCTGGATCCCTGGCAGTGCCTCAGGCCAGGTTGGACACTGGGGCTTGGAGCAGCCTGGGACAGTGGGAGGTGTCCCTGCCATGGCAGGGGTGGCACTGGATGGACTTTAGGGTCCTTCCAACCTAAACCATTCCAAGATTCCATGGTTCCCTGGCTATAACTCGTCATTCTTTTCTCCTTTAGCAGAGAAATATCAATTTAAAGGCTCATTCATGAATTTTGGGAATATTGGGACTATTCCCTTCATAAGAGGGGTTTGACCCTTTTTCTGCTCCATTGAGTCCTATTTGCTGAAAACCTCAACAACCTTCCTAAATTTCTTAATATTTTCCAGATTAAATCCAGCTTGCTGTGTCCATGGCTGCAGAAATCCAGGGATTTCTGTTTGCTTTTTTGGGATTAGAGCTGAAAGTGAAACTCGTGGTGTAAATAAAGGGAAACTGCTGTATCCAAACCCTCATTTCCATGTACTTTCTGTCTGGAGTGTCGGGATGAAAGGGATGTGCCCCAGCCTTTTTATCCCATCCCACTTTGTTCCTGAAGGATGGCAAAGGGCTCCCTTTCATCTGCAGGATTATGGAAATGGCCCCACCAGCTTGGGCTGACGTCGGGGCTTTTATCTTTTGCTTCAAGTTTTGAAGGATTATCCGTGGTTCCCTTGTTCCCTGTCTCAAGACTTGATGGCAAGTGGGAGCAAAGAGCAGCTCCTTGCTGGAATTGTTCAGGAAAAATGATGAAAACCAGGAGACAGGAAGGGAGAGGGAAATAGGTGCCAGCTGGGTGTTGGTGATGACCCCACAGGTTCTGGTTGTACCTGGATCCCTGTTTTTGACACCTTCTTCCAAAAATAAATCTCCTTAAGCAGAAAACATGGCACAATTCCCAGTTTCCCAGCTGGAGTTCCAAACCAGGGATCTATCAGCTGCTGGGGGCATCAGCTGATGGAAGAAGAGCTCAGAGGTTGTGAGCAAAGAGACCCTGGCACAGATGGCAGAGCTGACTGGTTTGGGGTCTGGAGTTTTCACCATGAGCCCAATTCCTTTGGTTTTAAATTACCTGCACCAGGAATTCATGCTGGGAAGGATTTGAGGAGTCCAAAAATGGGAGGAACTGGAATAGAGGGCTTGGATTGTGAATCTCGGCTCTCCTAAGGAGTTTCCTTCTGGTGACCAAGGACTGGCCTGAGGCTGTAGCTGTGTCCAGGAGGGATAGGATGGACAGCAGGGAAAGGTCCCACTATTCCAGAGGGTGCTGACACTGCCCAGGCTCCCTCCCCAGGGAATGGGCACATTCCCAAGGCTGCCAGAGCTCCAGGAGCCTTTGGGCAGCGTTGCCAGGGTGGGATTGTTTGGGGCTCTGGGCAGGGCCAGAGCTGGATCCATAATCCTTGTGGGAACCCCCCTACTCAGGACATTCCATGAATATGATGTTCCCACTTCTCCCAGTACGAAGGAAGTACAGGTACAAAGGAAGCTCTTCCCATTTTTTTTTTGTTCCTGCTTCCAAATGCAGACCAAGCAAATTCCTCCTGGGTGAAGCCCAAATGAAGCAAACTCTGATTTTATGGCTGATTCTTGTATTTGCCTCTAGTGCTTGGTTTGTATTCCTTTAATATTGAAATAAGATTCCCATCTAAAGCAGAACACCCGGGAATATCTCCCTGTAATAACAAGGATGGGGATGTGATTTTGGAATGTAACATTTTTATTGCCTTTCCCTTTTTATTACCACTTTTGCTGGCATTCTTGGCCCAGAATGTCAATCCTTCACCTTCATTCCTGGGGTTTTTTTTTGGAATTGCTGCTTTTCCTGGCCTAGCAATGGATATTTATACATTGGTTCATCATTTATGCAGCTTTAAGGATGCCTTGGAGCAAAGCCTGGATCCAGCAAGGGTGGATCCCTCTCCACAAGGGACACAGGATGTCACAACTCTGAGTGTGATTTTATATTTATATTTATATTTATATTTATATTTATATTTATATTTATATTTATATTTATATTTATATTTATATTTATATTTATATTTATATTTATATTTATATTTATATTTATATTTTCTTCATATTTTATTTTTATCTATATTCTCCAATTAATTGCTGCCCTGTCCCTTATTATTGCCCCTTATAGAATTTGCTTTTATTGCATTATTGCATTATTATATTATATATGCATTATTTGCATATATTGTCCCATATAACATTTTCTCCTCTTCTATCACATGGAAATATTTCATGGAAAAGGAGAGACAAGAAAAGAGAATTAAATTTAATCCCATCTTTCTGAGGTCAGCAGCATCTCCCCATCAACCTGTGCTGACTGCTCCCACTTCACCCAGCCATTGGATTTTATGGGAATTTTATGAGATTTATGGGAATTAGGTGTGAGCTGCAGGTTGCACATCCCAGAGAGGGAACAACGCCCCTGTCCGGGATGGTTCAGTCTCTCCATGTACAAAGAGATGATGTCCCAGGGGAGATGCCTCTCTGCATTCCAACTCCAGGGATTCATCCCAGTTGGCAGCCAAGTTCCCAGGAGTTCACTGGGGAGAAGGTGGATGGAGAGGAAGGGATGAGTGGCAGGATCTGACTTGAGGAGAACAGGCTTCCCATGCCAGACAAGTTCTTTACTAATTCCTTTTTCCAAGGTTTCCAAATCAGTGTGCTGGCACCTGTCCCACACGTGACGTGTTCTGTCCCAAAGGTGGCTGCAGGGCTGTCCATCCATCCATCCATCCTCCATCCATCCATCCATCCATCCATCCATCCATCCATCCATCCATCCATCCATCCTCCATCCATCCATCCCTACCTGCCTCTGCATGCCCAGGGAATGTGGCTGCCCCGGATCCCTGGAGGTGTCCAAGGCCAGGTTGGACACTGGGACATTGGGACACCCTGGGACAGTGGGAGGTGTCCCTGCCATGGCAGGGGTGGCACTGGATGGGATTTAAGCTCCCTCCCAAACCATTCCATGGTTTTGTGATTCCATGGCTTTAACTCTCCCTTCTTTTCTTTATCTCCTTTTCCTTTCCTTACTGGAACAACCAGTCAGAGCTGGAACAAGAAACCAGTGAGTGCCAGGACACAGGGAATGGCTTCCCATGGCCAGAGGGTAGTGATAGGTGGGATATTGGGAATTAGGAATTCCTGGCTGGGAGGGTGGCGAGGCTCTGGCACAGGGTGCCCAGAGCAGCTGTGGCTGCCCCAGTGTCCAAGGCCAGGTTGGACATTGGGGCTGGAGCAGCCTGGGGACAGTGGGAGGTGTCCCTGCCATGGCAGGGGTGGGATGGGATGATCTTTAAGATCCCTTTCATCCCAACCATTCCCTGATTCTGTGATTCCTGTTGTTCTGCAGCATCCCCTTCCATCAAGCTCCTCGTGGACGACCCCATCGTGGTGAACCCTGGAGAAGCCATCACCTTGGTGTGTGTGACCACCGGCGGGGAGCCGGCGCCCAGCCTGACGTGGGTGAGGTCTGTGGGGGTCCTGCCCAACAAGACTGTCCTGAACGGGGGCACCCTGACCATTCCCGCCATCACCTCCGAGGATTCCGGCACCTACAGCTGCATCGCCAACAACAACGTCGGCAATCCCGCCAAGAAGTCCACCAACATCATCGTAAGAGGTGAGCTCAGTGGGAAAAGCATGGACTTTTTCTCCTGGAAGATTATTCCAGTCCTAATCCAGTGGGACAGCAACATTCAGTGTTCAATGTTCCGTATTCAACATTCAATGTTCAACATTCATTATTCAGCATTCAATGTTCAATATTCAACATTTGTTGTTCAACATTCAATGTTCAACGTTCACTATTAAACATTCAACGTTCAACATTTGTTGTTCAACATTCAATGTTCAATATTCAACATTTGTTATTCAATGTTCAATATTCAACATTGAATGTTCAACATCCAACATTCAATGTTAAGCGTTCAACATTCAATGTTCAACATTCAATGTTCAACATTTAACATTAAATATCCAACCTCCCACATTGAACATCTATTATTCAACATTCAATGTTCTACAGTGGGAGTTTCCTCTGTTTCCAAGTGATCCTGGTTGGACTAAATGTTGAAGGTCTCTTTCAACCTTGATGATTCTCTCATTCTGGGATTTCTGGTCATTTCGAATCAGTTATGGGATGAATTAGTGTTGGTTTCCAAGCCTGCCAGAGTTCTTGTGCTGGGATCAAAGCCCTGAGGTGGAACAAGGGTGGTTTGGTGCCTTTTTGTGTTGGGGTGATGCAGCAGCTTTTCCTTGCAAAGTGGAGAGAAATTGGTTTGTTCAGCCTGGAGGGCATTGACTGGAGACCTCACTGTGGTCTTCAACATCCTCCTGAGGAGCAGCTCTGATTGATGGTTCCTGTGACAGGGACAGGAGCCAGGGAATGGCTGGAGCTGGGCCAGGGAGGCTCAGGTTGGCTCTCAGGGAAAGGTTCCACTATTCCAGAGGGTGCTGGCACTGCCCAGGCTCCCCAGGGAATGGGCACGGCCCCGAGGCTGCCAGAGCTCCAGGGGGCTTTGGGCAGCAATTCCAGGGATGCCAGGGTGGGATTATTGGGGGGTCTGAGCAGGGAAGGATTTGAACTCCAAGATCCTTGTGAGATCCTTCTAACTCAGGATATTCCGTGGTTCTGTGAAATCATCACCAAAGGCCTTGGATGCATCCTGAGCTCCTGGAGTTCTCATTGTCTCCTTCGTCTCTTCCTTCCTCCTTATCTGAAGCTGTTCCTGAAATTAAGGCTGGGAATGTCGTCCCTGATGGGGATCTTTGGATTGATCCCTGTGCTTTAATTCCAGGAAATATCAGGAAAAGTGTCTGTCTGAGGTGAAAATGAAAGAGGAGGGCTTGCACAACAATGGTTCCCAGCTGGAGGGAATCTTTCCCTGCTTGTTTATTCCCTTCTGGAAAACCTCTGGGACACAGGCAGTTGATTTGGATACAGAGCTGGATTGGCATCATCAGAGAGGATTCACCTCCCTGAACCAAACACTTCTTCTGAGCCTCATTTTCCACAATTTAATCTGGGAATGGAGGTGAAACATAAACTCCAAGCTATAGGAATTTGAAAGAATAACCTGGGTTAATCAGACTCAGGAAAAGCTGATGGATAAAGAGCCAGTGTGGGAATATTTCATGGGAGCCACAACCCCTGCTCACTTCTTACTGCTCAGCATCTCCTGCTCTCCAGCAGGATGAGGAATTGGGAGCTATTTCTGTCCTGGGGGTCAGGGAGGGAGCATTGGATCAGCCTGGATTGGATCAGGAGATGGGCATGGATTTATTTGGAATTTTGTGTTGGAATTTGAATTTCTGACATTTGGCTCTGAGGTTTTGTTGTCATTCCTCAGCTCAGGAATATTAATTGGCTGGGATTTACATGGGGATGAGGTGGGGAAGGGGAATTGGGAGTGGAAAACAGCTCGGAATAAGGAAAAGGAGAGGAGCAACGTGGTGTGAAAAGAAACCTCAGTGTTTCAATTGACTCAGCAGACAGTGCCAGCCAGCCCTGAGGAAAAGCCACATCCCTAAATCCCTGCAGACACAAATTCCATGAGTCATGGCATCATAATAAAAATAATAACAATATCTCCTCCAATTTTTATTTATAGAAGATGATGCCTGGGAGCTGCTAAATGTTGAATGAAGTCTCATTAAAATGCTCCAGGTGTTTTTTTTTTTCCTTTTCCCTCTCTTTTCTGTGGCCCTGTTAAGGCTGAGAAGGGACCACAATGAGGAGAAACCATTAAATAAATGAAGCTCAGCTCCTTCCTAGCCCCAGTTTTATTATTTCTGTTAAATGGGAAAAACTCCTTTAGAAGGAAAAAAAATCTCCATCCCAGTCCTGGGTTTATCTCTGCTGCAAGTGACGCTGAGTTGAGGAGTGAAATGTGAGAGAAAAGCAGAGTTTGGGTTGACTTTGTGTGTTTATTTCTCAGCATTTTGCCTCATTTCTCTCTCACTTCAGCTCATTTTGCTGTTGTGGGTCAGGATTTTCACACAGCAGCTGAGGAGAGAAGGGAATTTGCTGGAAATAGAAACTTCCATGCCAGGCAGGAAAAGCATTTGGTAAATGGAGTTCCCATCTTGTGCCAGGTGCACCCCGAATCCCAGGATTCAACAATAATCCCCCAGTCTGACCCAGAAATAAATCTTCCCTCAAAGCACCAGCAGAGCTCCGAGGAAAATTTTTTCCCTTTAAATTTCTCTAAATTTCAGTGGCTTTATCCGAGTCTGCCTTTGTTGTCTGTGCTTAATTTCATGAATGAAATATCTCCATTAATTTTTTCTGGATGTTTTCCTCTTTTTGTGGCTGCTGGCCACCCACACCTGGCTGCAAAGGTGGAGAGGGACTTGGGACAAGGAAGGTGTGGATATGTTGGAGGAGGCCACGGAGCTGCTCCAAGGCTGGAGCTGCTCTGGAGCCAGGCTGGGAGAGCTGGGAATGTTCCCTGGAGAGGAGAAGGCTCCAGGGAGAGCTCAGAGCCCCTGGCAGGGCCTGAAGGGGCTCCAGGAGAGCTGGAGAGGGGCTGGGGACAAGGGATGGAGGGACAGGACCCAGGGAATGGCTCCCAGTGCCAGAGGGCAGGGATGGATGGGAGATTGGAAATTGGGAATTCCTGGCTGGAGTGAACGGGACAAGGGGAAATGGCTTTAAACTGGAAGAGGGTGGATTAAATGGGATATTGGAAAGGAATTCCTGGCTGGGAGTGTGGGGAGGGGCTGGGATGGAATTCCCAGAGAACTTGGGATCCAGGTACCCCTGGATCTCTGGAAATGCCCAGCAGACAGGTTGGACAATGGGGCTTGGAGCAGCCTGGGACAGTGGGAGGTGTCCCTGCCCATGGAAAGGATGGGAATGGGATGGGATTTAAGGTCCCTTCCACCCCAACCATTCCAGTTTTCTCTGCTTCCAAGGTGGTTCCTCCATCCAGCAAGAGAGGAAAATGCTGGATGACATCCTTGAGGGACACCTGCACATCAGATTGGGACACAGGGAGAGCCACAGAAACGTTTCCCAGGGCTTCAAGTGGAGAGCTCTGACCGGGTTGGGAAGGGTGTCAGGCTGTGTGAAAACCACGGAACCACAGAATTGCTGAGCTTGGAAAAGTCCTCCAAAACCATCGAGTCCAACTCTCCCCCAGCACTGCCAAGGCCACCACAGCCCCGTGTCCCCAAGTGCCACATCCACAGGGCTTTAAATCCCTGCAAGAGTGGGGACTCCATCCCATTCCTGGACATCCTGTTCCATTGATTCCCTCCTGAGGGAATCCCATTCCCATCTTTTACGGGATCCCTCCTTCTTTGCCGTTGTAACAGCAGCACATTTTTAATTCCATTGGACTCTGCCTGTGTGACTTTCACCTTCTGGGAAGAGGAAACCTCATCCTTGGAGTTAATTTTTCCGAGGGGTGGGATTCCCTGTCAGTTGAAATAGAAAATAATGACCATGCTCAGCAGCAGCACAAAAGCTCTTCCTGGACAAAAAGCTCTCCAGGGAAATCCATTTTTAAGGCCAGGATTGCTGGAAGTACCTCTGGATTATCCCTTTAAAAACTGTGTGTGAACTGTAGGCGTGGCTGCTAAAAAAATAAATTAAGGAGTAAAACAGAAGGAGGAAGTTCAGATTGGGAAATTAATGAACTTTTGTTGCTTTTTTAATTAAATAAAAGTCCTGGGATTTTGTTCTCTACACCTGCCTTCTTTCTGCTTTCCTGTTCTTTATCCCAAAGCTATTTTTAGGAATTTCCCTTGGGGTTTAGAGGAGTAAAGGATAAAATTAAGCCTGGTTGGACATCAGCACCTCTGGAATGGCTCCAGATTGCATAAATTGAAACGTGAGCAGGGCCCCCATGAGCTGCGGAGCACCAGAGCCTGGGAAAGGCTCTGGAATTTTATCCCACATGTGGAATTGGGGTTTGGTCACCCAGCAGGTTACTCCTGGCAGGAGGGTGAGCCATGGCGCATCTGGACTTGTAGTCACTGCCTGGAATTTTTTGGGATTGGTTGGGAATTCTAATATCCTAAAATGTTGGATTTCCCATGAAACAGGCACAAGGATCTTTTTTTCATTCTTTCTTTCCTCTCAGTATCCTGGGAAGGGCTCCCAGGAAACAGAATTGAATTTCTGGATGTGGGTCTGGCACATGGTCACTGCCTGGTGTTATCTGGGGCTGGTTGGGAATGCTCAAATCCTAAAATGTTCATTTTTCCATGGAATTGGCAGAAGGCTTTTGGTTGTTTTTTTTTTTTTTTTTTCCCATCCTTTTTTTTTTTTCCTTTGTATTCTTGGAAAAGCTCCCAGCAAGTGGGAGAATGGAATAAATTTAGGGATGGGGGTCTGGCACGTGTGGTCATTGCATGGAATCATCTGGGGTTGGTTGGGAATTCTAAAATCCTAAAATGTTGGATATTCCATTATATTGGAGAAGAAGGTTTTTTTTTTTTCCCATCTGTTTTTTCCTCTCTGTATCCTGGGAAAAGCTCCCAGCAAGTGGGAAAATGGAATAAATTCTGGGATGTGTGTCCATGGTGGCCTTGGCAGTGCTGGGATAACACCTTGGCTCGATGACCTCCAAGGGCTTTTCCAGTCTTAGCAATTCTGATTTTCCATCTTTTCTCCTGGCTGGAGAATTCCAAAGGCCTTGGCAAATATCCTCAGGCATCTCCTCCATGGAGAGACGCCCTCTGTGTTGGGATTTCAAAAGGTTCTAACCAAGCAAACGTGATTTCCTCATCCAGGGTGTTCCTACAGCCATAAATTCCCAGTGTGCTCCGTAAAAGTTTACAGCTCTGGGGATGAACGTGGGGAAAAGGGGAACTTTGGAGTTGAAGAAATCCATTTATTTTTATTATCTGCCACAGGCTCAGGCCTGTGAGCTCTTCCCAGGCTGGAGGGTCATGGATGAGTTCATAAAAGGCTCTCCAATAAAAACAGAGATGGTTTATTGATCCTTCTGCCCTTTCATGAGGACTTCCCGGAATTTTTGTGAGCAGGAATTTGATTTTGAAGGGAGTTTGCTGCTCTGGAGGACATCATGAGGAGCCTGTTGGGCACCACCTGTCTGGAAGGATTTATCAGAAGGGATTTCAGGAGACGGGATTCATCTGAGCCCTCTCCTTGTGTTCAGAGGGACACATTTTTCCACAGTTTTGTCCTGGGGGTGCTGGGGACAGTGGCTGGACATGAGCCCAGGTGTGGCCAGGTGGGAAAGAGGCCAAAGGCACCTGGATTGGATCAGGAATTGTGTGGGAGCAGGAGCAGGGAAGGGAATGTCCTGATTGTCCCCTGTGCTGGAACTGCTGGAGCACCTCAAGGGCTGTGTCCAGTTCTGAACCCCTCAGCTCTGGAAGGACCTGCAGAGTCTGGAAAGTGTCCAGGGCTGGGAATGGAGCTGGGAAGGGGCTGGAGAATCCCTGAGGAGCTGGGAAGGGGCTGGGGAATCCCTGAGGAGCTGGGAAGGGGCTGGAGAATCCCTGAGGAGCTGGGAAGGGGCTGGAGAATCCCTGAGGAGCTGGGAAGGGGCTGGAGAATCCCTGAGGAGCTGGGAAGGGGCTGGAGAATCCCTGAGGAGCTGGGAAGGGGCTGAGCCTGGAGCAAAGGAGGCTCAGGGGGGCCCTTGTGGCTCTGCACAGCTCCTGCCAGGAGGGCACAGCCGGGGGGGTCGGGCTCTGCTCCAGGGAACAGGGACAGGAGCAGAGGGAACGGCCTCAGGCTGGGCCAGGGCAGCTCAGGGTGGGCACAGCAGGAATTTCCCCATGGAAAGGGGGCTCAGGAACTGCCCAGGGAGGGTTGCAGTGCCCATCCCTGCAGGCGTCCCCTGGAGGTGGCACTCAGAGCTCTGGGCTGGGGACAAGGTGGGCATTGGGCACAGCTGGGACTCTGACCTTGGAGCTCTTTTCCAGCCTCAGTTATTCTGGGATTCCACTGGAGACAAGGATAAAGGTTATTCTTACTCTTGTTTGGCAGGAGTTATTAATTACTAAAGCTGATAATTGTTTTGGCAGGGTTTGTGCTGTACTTTAAATATTGTTTTAGATCCTGGCTGATAACACACGACAAGATCTGGGGACTTTTCCCAACATTTTCTTTTTGGCAGAGAAAAAGTTGAATTTTTCCAAGTTTTTTCTCCTCTTGGAGGGGGAGGAAACCAAGAGGAGAAGGATGAGCTCACACTGGTTTCTTTTGAAAGTGCTTTGGTGGTTCCCAAGGTCCTTGACTGTCCTTGAAATGTATTTTAAGACCCTTTTCCTGCTGCATCAAGCGACTGGGACTGGGATTTTAGATCTCTGTCCAGTCTGATAAGTAATTTTGGGAATTTTTACAGGATCCTGATGTACTTTTGAGGTGTTTAAGAGTGGGATAAAAAGTGTTGGAGGGAAATGCATCCCATATTAGAAGAAATCCAGGTCCTAGGGAAATCCTGAACTCCAACAAAGCTTCCGGGCAACCCCAAAAGGAGGAATGGGGATAATCCAGTGTGGAAACCTTGGGAATGAGGATTGGGAGAGAGAATGGCTGAGTCCCATGTACAAAGAGGGAAGATTTCCAGTGGAGCACTTTGGGGCAGGAAAACTCAGCATGGCGCTTTTTTTTTTTCCTTTTTTTTTTCTTTTTTTTTTTTTTGTTTTTTGGGTTTTTTGGTTTTTTTTTTTTTTTTGTTGTTGTTGTTGTTTTTGTTTTTGGTTTTTTTTTTGGACTGCTTTGGCACAAGAATTAAACTTTTTAAAGGCCCCTGGAAAACACCCAGATGCAACATTCCATGGATTTAAAATTCGTTTGGCAAGTGCAGAGCCCACTGGGGGTTGTGGCAGCTTCTCTGAAGGGTTTCATTTATATCCCGATCCCTTTCTGGCTTGTGACAAGAGTCCTGAATTCCCATTTTCTTATGGGATGGGGCAGCTCCCATCAAGCTGGCATCTTGGGGCTTAGGAAATATTTGGACCTTTTTCCTCTTTTCTTCTGCTTGGGATTTTCAAAGTGATAAAATTCCAGCTGCTAAGTTGTCCCTGTTTCTTCTTGGTTAAATTCCTGCAGTTTTTGGAAATTCCACCCTCACTTGAATGTGTTGGGATCTCATCCATGATCCATCATCTCTATTCCCTAAAAATCAGGGAGGAAGCATCTTTCCATCAGGAAAAGTGGAAGGACACAGCAATTCCCACCTCCAAACCCATTGACACCACTGGCACAACTCCTGGTTTTTCCTGGGAGCTGAGGGGGGGAGGTTGTGAAATTTCCACCCCTGGAGGTCTTCAGTCCTTGGAAAACCTGTGGTGTGAGCTGGAGATTGGGGAAAGAGCCTCCTGAGCTCAATCCCACCTGGATATTTCTTGGAATTACAGAGAGGATTGTGCTGGAAGAGATCTTAGAGATCATCTATTCCCAACCCCCAACGTTTTTTTTCCTCCCGGTGCCGCCGATTTCCGTAGAATCTTTCCTTCTAAAAGAGGAACCACGCTGAGTTTCTCCCCCTTTGATCTCCCCTTCATCTCTTTAACGGATCAGATTTGGAGCAAGTTGTAAACTGAAATTTTCATCATTCAAAGGGATCCAAACCTCCCCCTCCTTCAAAAGAGCAGCTCCGAAGGAGCCGGGAGCTAATTAAGCCGAGCACACGGAAAAACAGGAATAAAAAACCCTTTTCTTTGCAAAATTAGCAGCAGTTTCTAAAAGCAGAGACAAAACCTGAAGTCTCTCCGTGGGATTTGCATTTAAATTGGAGGTGGGAATGCATCTGGCCTTGGAAATGCCAAATAATTACTTGATATTAAAAAGTTTGGAGATGCTTTAGGAGAAGACGTTTGACATCTTAATTGTTCGGAGAGCTGCTGGAAGTTGGGGATTTTAAAATCTTCCAGCTCAAACCATGTTGACAGGAGCAGAACGAGCTGGTGCTGAAATGTTGGGAATGTGGAGCTTTTTTTAGCAGGAATTTGCTTCAAGCCTGTCTTGGGATGCGAAGGGAACTCTGGGGAAGCAGCATTTTCTCAGCTGCCTCAGAGTCTTTTCCTCATGGATCGGGAAGTGTTGGAAGAGGCTGCTCGGGGTGGGATGGAGTCACAATCCCTGGAATTGTGCCCAGAATGTGTGGATGAGGACAAGGTTTAGTGGTGGCCACAGAGCTGGTACTGGTCTGTGGTTTCACTTGGTGATCTCAGAGGACTTTTCCAGCCTGAACAATTCCATGATTCTAAATGCCCAGTTTAAGGAATTTGAATTTTGTGCGTGGTCCAAGTTGGAGTGTCATCCCTAAAAACTCGGGCTATTTATTACATTACTCTCTTTTTTAATGTTTTTGGAATTATTTTTTATTTCCGTCCAACCCAGACTGGTCCTTATGACTGGAATTGCATCCTGGTCTGGGCTTCTCAGGACAAGGAAGGTGTGGATGTGTTGGAGGAGGCCACGGAGCTGCTCCATGAGCTGGGAGTGTTCCCTGGAGAGGAGAGGGCTCCAGGGAGAGCTCAGAGCCCCTGGCAGGGCCTGAAGGGGCTCCAGGAGAGCTGGAGAGGGACTGGGGACAAGGGATGGAGGGACAGGAGCCAGGGAATGGCTCCCGGTGCCAGAGGGCAGGGATGGGTGGGAGATTGGGAATTGGGAATTGCTGGCTGGGCTGGAATTGCCAGAGCAGCTGTGGCTGCCCCTGGATCCCTGGCAGTGCCCAAGGCCAGGCTGGGCACTGGGGCACCCTGGGACAGTGGGAGGTGTCCCTGCCATGGCAGGGGTGGCTCTGGGTGGGACTTATGGACACTTCCAGCCCAAATAATTCTGGAATTCTGTGCTACACTTTGATTATGCTGAGCTGATATCCACAAACTCTGTTTGGGGTGTGGTTTTGCTCTTGCGTTCATAATGAAGTTTTACAATTAAACCAGAAATCTGTAATTTCCTCTCCATTGTTTTCCTCTCCAATATTTTCCTGGTCCATGACAGCAAATGCGAATTTTTGGCAACCACAAGTCCGAGTTTTTCCCATTTTTTATCCACAGAACAATGCCAAAATGTATTTTCATGTAAAGAATGAAGTTTAATGACTGCACTGGGATAATCACCAGTGAAAAAGATCTTTTGGACAGTTGTTAAAGTGTCTGGATAAGGGAATTTAGGGGAATCCTGGAGAATGTTAAAGACAGACCCAACTTTATTGCCCACAGCCAAAATAAACAAAAATTTGGTTTCTCTTCAGAGCTTGAGATAAAAACTTGGATTTTCCTTCTCTTGATCTGATAGCAGTGGACAAGTTCCTGCCAAGACAGGAGGGAAGGATTTCTGTGGGTTTTTATTCAGTGGGAATGAGGGTTTTGGGCAGCAAATGGATCCATTTAGGCTGGAATTCCAGATAAAAATAAAGACGGACTGCAGGGCTCTTCCCATGTGGGATACAGGAGCAGATTTTGTTTTTCCATCCATTATCACCTCATTCCAGGATGGTTTGGCCAGGCTGGATGGGGCTTGGAGCAACCTGGGATAGGGGAAGTTGTTTCTGATCATGGGGTTGGGACTTGACAATCCTGAAATTTGTTTTCAACCCAATCCATCCAGGAATTCTGGGATCTTTGGCCATTTCCTTGCTGTGTCTCTGTAGTCCATTGTCCTTAAAAAATAAGTGAATAATTTTTCCCAGGATCACAAAATCTTTCTCCCACATGTGAGAAGGAAACAGGAAGGGATCAGGAGCACCTGGACACCAGGAAAGGTTTCCTGGCTTCTCTGACCCAGCCCACAGTGAGATCCAGGAGATCACAGAATTCCCAGTGATTTTGGAGGAAGTGAGGTGGGGCTGGGCATGACATTATTGGAATATGGGAAATTTCCTGCTCTGGGTGCTCAGGAAAAGGGCCAGGCTGGATTCTGAGCTCCCCAAAATTCCAGCATCTGCTCCAGGACTGTGCAGGGCTCCACATCTGCTTGGGTGAAGTTCTCCTCTTTTTCACTGTGAATGGGTCAAAACAAAATCACTGACAAAAAGTGAAGGGAAACAACCAAAATTACTCCAAACCAAACAGAAGGTGCCTCAAGGGGCCTCTGGCTGCTCAAAGAAGGTTAAAACCAGAAATTTGGAGTTTTGCTGCTCCATGGCCCTGTTGCCGCACATTAACCACGGACAGAACCATCAGCAACCACAAATCCGAGCATTCCCTGTGCCCTGCATCCACCTGGGAAGCAGCCAGGGGTCCATAATTCTCGTTTCAAAGCCTAAAAATGGTGCAGAAAATCGTGCAGAACTTGGTGTATTTAGTGGTGCTGCTTGAGCCATTGGAAATTGGCGAGGCAGGAACATTCTGAGGCATTAAAGGAAAATTTGGGGTTGATCAAGGAGGGGGTGGGAAAAAAAACAGCTGAACTTGATGAATGCAAATAGGCCTTGCTTGAGATCCTGAACTGCATTTTATTACTTTGAAAACATAATTAATGAGGGAGGGCAGGGACTCTTTGTGAGGAGTTTGAGGACAAAAGTTGTTTCATCTCGGGTTGTTTGATCACATCCTCGTTCTTTGGGGCCTCTTTGGAGTGAGGCTGGCACTTTGCTGAGTCTCAGAGAACAGTTTCAGATTTATTTGCACATTTGCTGCTCCTTTGCAGCTCCGTGGGCTGGTGGCGTTCCCAAAAATCCGCTGGGAGGGGTCTGCAGCAGCATCTCCCACGTTTTGCTGGTTAATCTGAGACCCCTGGAATGATTTGGGTGGGAAGTGACTTTGGAGATGATTCCATCCACCCCTGCCATGGCAGGGACACCTCCCACTGTCCCAGGGTGCCCCAGTGTCCAACCTGGCCTTGGGTCTGGCAATTCCAGCCCACCCTTCCAGCCAGGAATTCCTAATTCCCAATATCCCATTAATTTTATTTAAGTTTATAACCATTCCCCCTTGTCTCTGCCTGTGTAAAAACCCCTCAACCTTTAATTTCTCTTCAATTTCTGTGTCGCGCCCCATGAAAACGTCTCAGCACATAACTGATACCACAGAGACAAAATCCATGGCATGGCTCAATTTTCTTGGCATTTTGGAATGCCCTCCCGGAAATTTCCTCCTGGAAACGGAGGAAACAACTGAGGGAAACCCAAGCCACTGTTTTATGGGATTGCTGGGTGGAGGAAATGATACAAAAACCCCTTTTTCCTTTACCTGGTGGGTTTGTATCGTGCTCAGCTCAGGTGTTCCCAACGTGGTGGAAGCCAGGAAGGTCTGAAGGGACTTTGGAGACCTCATCCAGAGTCATGGAATGGTTTGGGTTGGAAGAACCTTAAAGACCATCCACTTCCAACCCCCTTCTGCTTGCAAGAAACAGCTTTGACTCAAACTTTGAGGTTCTGCCCCCTTTTCTTACCTTGGAATTTGTGCTTTTCCACAAAGGAAAGTTACCCTGACTTCCCTGCTAGACTTTGTTCAGTTCTAGGCAGGAGAAACTGCTGAAAATTCAGAAATAAAAATAGTTTATTGAGGTTATGAGCAACTAATTTGGGCTGAAACGTCGTGCTGGTCGTGCCCATCGAGTTCTTTTTTGGTTTTCCCCTGCCTGAAAAGGATCTGCATAAAATATCGAGGGGGTTTTGTGTGTGTAAGCATTGTTTGCGCTGTTATTTCCACACACAACAAAAAAGCTCAGCTCGTGCCTCAGAGTTTGATTCTGTGGCAGTTTCCAACTGGTTCATCCTCGTGATTCCAACTTGGTAGCGCTGATTCCTGGGAACTGGCTGAGCATTTCCCAAGGGAAGGAGAGCTGCTCGGCAAAGGGGAGCGCAAAAAATTCCATTCTTGATGAAAGCCATGGAACTCCCCTAAATAAATATAAGTAAATGAATCATGTAAATAGATTAAATAATTAATGAATAAATAAAATCAACCGGTTGAATGCTTTTAAGATGGGGTTGGAACTGAGGAGCAGCCTCCGAAATGACGCTTTTCCTAGAAAAATACCAAAATTTCCATTCTCTCCTTAAAAATGTTGCCTTCCTCAATGGAAGAAGCCTCTCCTACCCTGTGGGACTGAGGGTAAATAGCTCAAATTTAGGTTTTTCCCCTCCACTTTAAAAAGACAACCTAATAAATAAATAAATAAATGGGAATTCTTCTCAGAGCTCTGGAAGTGTTAATTCTTTTCCAGGTGGTGGGAGAGCTCCTTCAGCGTGGGATTTGCAAGTCCTAGTTTAAGGAGCTACTGAGTTACCAAAATTGAATCTGAATTACCAAAAACTGAGTTGGAATTTGCAAAATTGAGTTGGAATAAGCAAAACTGAATCTGAACTCACATTTTCACCACTCGTGGATGGAGCGGACAGATTTTTTTTAGTATGTCCAAAGTATGGGAACTCTAGAACCTTCCAGGGCCTGAAGGGGCTCCAGGAGAGCTGGAGAGGGACTGGGGACAAGGGATGGAGGGACAGGAGCCAGGGAATGGCTCCCAGTGCCAGAGGGCAGGGATGGGTGGGAGATTGGGAATTGGGAATTCCTGGCTGGGCTGGAATTGCCAGAGCAGCTGTGGCTGCCCCTGGATCCCTGGCAGTGCCCAAGGCCAGGCTGGACACTGGGGCACCCTGGGGCAGTGGGAGGTGTCCCTGCCATGGAAAGGGTGGAATGGGATGGGATTTAAGGTCTCTCCCAACCCAAACCATTGTGGGGTTCTGTGAAATGGATCCAGGACAGAGAGAAGGAGGAGAGGAACCCAGGGAATTGTGAAACCCCTCAGTAGAAATCGCCATAAACGGTGGATATCAATATTTATCTTTAGTACCTCTACCCAGCCTGGGGATTTGTACCATTTCTAACCAGTATTTTTGGTTTGAGTCGATATATATGGAAAAAACCACTTGGATGAACCCATAAACATCCTTTGGCACATCTCTGTAGGGAAAAAAAAGGGATTTTGGTATTGTGTCAGGAGCATTTTGTGTTCAGTTCATCAAAAAATCTCTGTCCTTGAAAGGTTAAATGCCTGATCCTGAAGCATTCTCCTAAAAAAAAAATCAGGATCATCCCAATCCTCAGTTGGTGTCAGTGGAGGTAGAGTTTTGGAGAGCTTTAGGTTGATTTATAGAAAATTGAGGTGAGTGACATGCAGGAATATTTCATTCCTGGAGACTGAGGATGAAATGACAGGATAACATGCTCCTTTATGAGGAAGATGGTGGGAAATGAGGTTTTCCAGAGCTGCCGTGTCCCTGCTCTGGAGGTTATCCCTCAAAAAATTCCCATGTGGAACCCTGAGATTTCCTTATCTCTGGTGGGAGGAGGAGTATTAATTGGATTTGTACTGGAGGTTTGGATAGTCTTGGATGCAGGAGAGATTCCAGATGTATTGGGGGTGACCCCACTGGTTGTGCCAGTGATTTTAGGGTGATATTTCCCTTTTTCTGGTGTTCTGACAGGACAGGGATGAGGAAAAGCCCGGAAATCCCTCCAGAGATGGAAAACAACCCCTGAAATATCAGGAATTATTTTGGTTGGCAGCAGCTCAGCCTGATTTAGGTGCTGGGACTTTGTAGTTTTCATTGTGGAGGTGACGGCACTTCACAGCTGCCTTATCCATCATGGAATTTAATCAGGATTTGGGATCCTAGGAAAAATTATCCATGTGTTTAACATGTGCTTTGGAAGGTCCAAGGGTTAGGATTAGGAATCCCAGAATTGCTGGGGTGGGAAGAAACCTTCAAGTTCATCCCATTCCATCCCAGGAGCAAGGACAACTCCCACTATCCCAGGTTGTTCCAAAAAAATAAACCTGGCCTTGAGTTTTTCCAGGGACAGAGCATCCATTGGCTCTCTAGGGAACCCATGGCATTGTTTCATCCTAAAAATCAGAAAATCGTATTTCATATATAAAAATATTATATAGAATATTATATATTTAATGTATAAAAACCATATAATCAATTTCTGCCTGATATCTCATTTATTTCCACACACACAAAAAAAAAAGCTCAGTTTGTGCCTCAGAGTTTAATTCTGTGTCAGTTTCCAGCTGGTTCATCCTCATGATTCCAAGTTGGTGCCGTGCAGATTCCTGGGAGTAAAATCAAATCCTGTGCCTGGTCCCCTTTAAAAATCATATTTAGGCCTCCAGTGTGTCTCACTGTTTTTTTAAGATTTTCTAAGCCTTATGATGTTTACATTCTTGTAACGAACTTTCTCAACACTTTTTGTAAATAACTCATTGCTTTGCATTCTTTTCTGGAGGAGGAGAAATTTGATGGACTATTGGTTGGTCCAGTGTCATTGGAGAGGTGGCACTGTCACCCTCCAATCCACTGTCACTTTTGGAAATCTATAAATGTTGGAGTCAAAATTAAACTTGCCTTTCTTTTTACCTTGGAGAGTTGAGTGTTGTCTGGGTCGTTTTATTTCATGTCCTACAGCAACACCAGCGAAGCCAAATTTCTGCTCTGTTATAGAAAAATTCACTTTTTTTTGTGTGTGTGTGTGTGTTCCAGCCTTAAAAAAAGGACGCTTTTGGATCACCCCCGACCCGTACCACAAGGACGACAACATCCAGATCGGGCGGGAGGTGAAGATCTCGTGCCAGGTGGAAGCCATCCCCCCGGAGGAGCTCACCTTCAGCTGGTTCAAGAACGGGCGGCCCCTGCGCAGCTCGGAGAGGATGGTGATCACCCAGACCGACCCCGACGTGTCCCCCGGCACCACCAACCTGGACATCATCGACCTCAAGTTCACGGATTTCGGGACCTACACCTGCGTGGCGTCCCTCAAGGGAGGCGGCATCTCGGACATCAGCATCGACGTCAACATCTCCAGCAGCACGGGTGAGGAGGAGCTCCGCGGTGGCTCTGGGGGGATGAAGGCACCTCGTGGTGGAGGAGGGCTCCCAGCACATTCCAGGGGCTGCAGGGAGCTGGAAAAGGAAACTTCATCCGGAGCTGGTGGCAGGAAACGGGGAGTGGGTTCTAATGGAAAGAGGGGAAATTTAGGTGGGATGTTGGGAATTGGGAATTGTGACCGTGCTCACAGGGGTTTTCAGATGAGGGAAGAGACAAGGATCTCACTCCATGTTTCAGAAGGTTTGATTTATTATTTTATGATATATATTACATTAAAACTATATTAAAAGAATAGAAGAAAGGATTTCATCAGAAGGTTAGTTAAGAATAGAATAGGAAGGAATGATAACAAAAGCTTGTGGCTCAGCTCTCTGTCCAAGCCAGCTGGGCTGTGATTGGCCATTAATTAGAAACATCCAACATGGGCCGATCAAAGATCCACCTATTGCATTCCACAGCAGCAGATAATCAATGATTACATTTTGTTCTTGAGGCCTCTCAGCTTCGCAGGAGGAAAAATCTTAAAGAAAAAATTTTTCATAAAAGATGCCTGCGACAGGAAATTCCTGACTGGGAGGGTGGGCAGGGTCTGGCACAGGGTGCCCAGAGCAGCTGTGGCTGCCCCTGGATCCCTGGAAATGCCCAATGCCAAGTTGGAGCAGCCTGGGACAGTGGGAGGTGTCCCTGCCCACAGCAGGGGTTGGAATGAGATCAGTTTTAATTCCAAACCATTCTGGGATTCCCTGACCCTTGATCAGGGAATCAGAGAAATTCTTGGGTTTATTTTCTTCCGGTTTTTATTTTCTCCTCAATCCTTTCGAGGTGGATTGCTCATGGAGACACATCCCACGTGCCCAGGCTGCCAGGGCCTGCTGTGTTACTGTTCCCCAAAATCAGGGATTTGTTTTTTCAGCCTGTTGCTAATTCCAGCTGCATTTGCCAGTGGAACAGACAGCTCAGAGATAATTAAATACCTGTGAGGTTGTGACAACAAATAGCTGGGCTGGAAAGGGGAAACCCTGCCAAAAACCCTCCTGTGCAAAGGCCTGGGGATTTTTCTCCCTTAATTAGAGAGTGGAGATTCCTCCTAATTGAAGAAATTAGAGGGTCCAAATTTAGGGGGTCTGGGGCAATAAATGGGGTGGGGACAGAGAAATTCTTGGTGGGACCTCATTGTTTTGGTCACGGTTCCTCAAATGTGATCAGGGGCTGAGTTGCTTTGATCAAACAACAGAAACCTGGGGAAGTTCCCTGTTGGATCATTTTTGGTCATGGATGTGCTCCAGAGCTGGAGCCCCTCTGGAGCCAGGCTGGGAGAGCTGGGAATGTTCCCTGGAGAGGAGAAGGCTCCAGGGAGAGCTCAGAGCCCCTGGCAGGGCCTGAAGGGGCTCCAGGAGAGCTGGAGAGGGACTGGGGACAAGGGATGGAGGGACAGGAGCCAGGGAATGGCTCCCAGTGCCAGAGGGCAGGGATGGGTGGGAGATTGGGAACTGGGAATTGCTGGCTGGGCTGGGATTGCCAGAGCAGCTGGGGCTGCCCCTGGATCCCTGGCAGTGCCCAAGGCCAGGCTGGACACTGGGGCACCCTGGGACAGTGGGAGGTGTCCCTGCCATGGCAGGGGTGGCACTGGGTGGGATTTAGTGTCTCTCACATCCCAAACCATTCCATGATCCCGTGATTTTACTATCAGGAAAAGAACTGGGAGGATTCTTAGAGGAGAAGAGCCAACTTTGGAATGATGGATGAGCATTCCATGCAGACTTTGTCACCTGCCTGCCCAGGTGGAACAAACAGTGCTGGGTGTGCAGTCATGTGTCCAATAACTACTGAATTCCCTGGACTTCCTTGGGAATCCTTGGGAAAACGAATGGGATTTCCTGGAGACATCCATTAGTTGGCCATTCCTATCAGCTCGCCACAATCTCTGCAGGAAATTATGAATTCTGTCACCCCTTAAACTTCCTGTCCTGGAACACTCCAGAAAATCAGGAAAGGGGGAAGAAAATGTGGAATTTGGGCTCAGCCTTTTGCAGCATCCTAAAAGAATTCTGCTCTTGGAATGACTTCATTACCCAGCCAAGTGGAAGCTGAAATAGTTGCAGTGCTTTGAAGGTCATTACTGATTCATCAAGATTCATTACTGCTCTGCTAATTAGGAACAGAAGGCCCAGGCACAAACACATTTCCCAAATGCCACGACTTGCAGGGCTTTATTAACATCCCTCTGGATGTCTGGGATGGGGGGGAATTTCCTCTTCCTGATGTTTCTGCAGCTCCTCCTGGAGTGGGGCTGTCAAATCCTAAGGATGGAGGAAATCCATGAATTCTCCAGGAGGCTGGGAAGGGACGTGTGGCTCTGGAATTGCCCTTGTTTAGCTGGAATATTTTTTTTCCCTTGACATTTTCAGCAGGAAAACCCACGGATTTATGTCCTGAGTATCTTACATAAATGGACCTGAAGTAATCCCTTTGCTGCTCCCCCCATATCTCAATAAAATAGGTCAGTGAAGAGTGGGAATCGAGACTCAAACGTGGAATATCTGCCCTAGAAAAGCCCTGTCATCCATAAAACCCACCCTGGGCAAACGTTACTGAGAGCCAGGCTGGGTTTTTCAGGACATGTGGGATCATGCCATGGAAACCTGGAGGCAGAAGATGCTAAAAAAGCAACAAGATGTTAAAAAAGCAACGAAAACCTCAATAAAGTGGGTTTGTGGTAAGCGAAAAAAAAGAGGTGGATTGGAGGGTGGCAGCCTGGGCAAGGGATTTTTTCTCTGCCTCAAATATTGGATTTAAGCAGGAAGAATCAGCTTTGGGATTGGGATGCTTTGGTCTATTCAGGACACTGTTTTTATTCCCAAAAATCAGCATATATCCCTGCTGGCTCATTCCCTTTCCACCTTTTCCTTGGAGACATCTTTGAGCAGGAAAGAGATCTGTTATTTTGGGGTGTTTTCCTTTATTTTCTGGTTCTGCTGCTTTGAATTGCCACGGGAAGGTCTGGAGGAAGTGCTGATCCCTCTTTTCCTACGGGAGTCCTTTCTGTGGCTCATTCCCACCCTGTGTGGGCACAGCCAGATGTCTCACATGGAAAAACATCAGAAAAATTCCTGCCCTTGGGATGGGCCTGAGGATGTGCTGAGCTTGTACCACCTCAGCATGGGAACATCCCGCAGCAGGACATGGATTTTGGATGAGCACAGGGTGGCCTGGAGGCCTCCAGATCTCATGGAATCATGGAATCATGGAATTATGGAATCATGGAATCACAGAAGTATGGAATCATGGCATCATGGAATCATGGCACCATGAAATCATGGGAATTACAGAATTATGGAATTCCAGAGCTGTTTGGGTTGGAAGGGATCTTTGAGTTGGAAGGGCCACCTTCCGCTATCCCAGGTTGCCCCAACACTTCCAGGGATAAATTTGGCTTTGCAGAAGTTCTGCTACATCCAGGCAGGGAAATTCCTGGAGAGCTGCTCCGTGTGAGGCTCTGTGATATGAAAAGGGCTCCCCTGTCAAGCTAATCAGCTCTCCATTAAATAATGAATTAATTAAAGCTCCAGGCTGCTGTTCCAGGACCTGCAGCCTTGATCCGGTGGTGCCACAGGGGTCCTCTGGTCATCCTGTTCCTGCTTTGATGAGACATGAAAGAGACCTTGATTCCAGCTCCAAATGTTTATTGGAATCACAGGCGTTGCATAAGGAGGATGGGGGGTTTGGGAAGCAATTAGTGGCTAATTGAGATATTTGTAAACCTTAAGTACTGTCCAGAATGGTCGTTGATGGCAGAGGCCTTTGGTTATTGCAGCAAATGGATGGGTTTGGTGAGCTGTTATCCTTGGGATTTATCTTGGGGAGGAGCAGGGAGCAGAAGGGACAGAAAAACGCTGTATTTTGTTACAAATCTCTGTCTTTTATAGTTCTGGTTTCGTGCCTAATGTGCAGAGCTTTTCTTGTTGATTCCATCTTTGGGAGCCCCTTCCTGTCCTGCTCTACAGCACAATCCCCTGGGGAATCTGATTTCTCTGGGATAAATCCACCCTCCGTGGATTGATTCCATCCGGATTTCCGTAATTTCTGGGATTTCCACACCCTCTGTGTGGCAGAATCCCTTTGTCCTTCTCCAGAGGGCTGTGGATCGACTCCTGATCCTGTGGTTCTCCTCATCCATGGGTGGCTCCTCAGCACGGCTCCTGCAAAAGCGCTGGAATTCATTTCCCTAATTTCCCGCTGGCTCTGCATGTTCCGGGTTTTAAATGTTCCTCTTTCCTCTGGCTGAAGAACAAGGTGCTGGTTTAGGGCTTTAGTGCTCTGTTCCAAGCACTGATCTTGGAATTATTTCCCTGCTGAGCAGAATTTTTGTCCAAAAATCAGGATCATCCCAACCCTCATGACTGGAGCCTTTGTCCAAGGCCTCACCATCACTTCAGGGTGAGAGGAAACAGCCTCAGAGGGGATTTAATCGGATCTTAGGGAAAATTCCTCCTCAGAAAGGATGGAAAAGGCTGTCCAGGGGAGTTCCCTTCCCTGGAAATGTTTAAAAAATGTGTGGATGCGGCACTTGGGGCCATGGGTTGGAGGTGACCGTGGTGCTGGTTGATGGTTGGACTTGGTGGTCTTGGAGGGCTTTTCCAATTTAAAGGGATTCTGTGGTTCCACAAAGTCCATGGTGGATATTGTGTCCTCATGTGCAGTTAGGAGTGGTTTGTGCCCCAGAAAACCTGGAATTTCCCCTTTGGAATTGGGACCTTGCCTGGGGGACACAGGAGCTGGAATGATGGGAAAGCACCTGTGAAATCCAGCCAGGAATTCCTGACAGGCTGCTCCATTTCCTTCCCCACCAGGGCCTTGATGGACCCTCTTCCATGGGGATGAGAGGGTAAAGGAATTTCTCCTAAGTTTTTCTAGGCGTCAGCTGCTTTTCCAATCATTTTCCTGGATCAGTAAATCCCCCCTGGGCTCTTCTCTCTCCTCTGGGTCCCTTCCAGCAGCAGCTCCTCGGTGTTCCCCAACATTTCTCCCAAAAACCCAGAGCAGCTGAGCAGTTCCAGCCTCTGTTACAGACAGAAGGAGCATAATTATCCCTCAGGAATAATTATCCCTTGCTGCCCTTCCTGGGTGGAATGATCTTGCTCAAATCTATTTTGTGCCCCGGCTCAGCCCTGTCTTAACTCCAGCATCACGTCAGGGGCATGAATCATGGGCTGGGCCCAAACTGCAGCTCTCAGGCAGCGGATGATTAATCCTGGCCACTCAGCCCTTCAAATTCATAAATATTGCACAAGTAGGACACACAAATAACTTTGTTCTCCCTTCCAGCCGGCACAGCGTGGATTCCTCAATATTCCTGAGCCAGGCTGGCTTGAATTCCTTGGATAATGTGAATTCCAACAGCTCCTTGGGGAGATTCTCTCCGGGTGATCTCCAGTTTTGGATGATTTCATGATGTGCTGCTCAAAAACTCCTTTGCTGTGCTTGATCCTAATTATCAGGATGAGTCCATGTGGAGCAGCCTGGCCGTGTTTTCCCAGGATTTTTCCCTGTCGCTGACAGGGATCTCTCCAAGGAAACGTTTTCCTGAGGGCTCCCAAGGACACAGAAGTGACAGCAACCCCCAAAATCCCCAGGGAAGAGCTCAGCAGTTGTGAGGCCACCACTTGTGGGGGCTCCTTGTCCCCCTCTGATTGTCCTGGAATCATGGAAATCATGGAATTCTTTTTAGAGCCCGTCCAGGCTCCATGGGCAGGGAGGTTTTAATGGGATCAGAGCGCCTCTGAAGGATTTCTCTCCCTGCAGCTTCTTGCCTCTGCCAGCGGCTCTCTGGCATTTAATTAATCTGTCTGATCCGTTAATTAAGCTGGAATTTGATCCATCAGGACTTCAGAGAGCTCGAGTAGAACTAACAGCACCCTGAATACACAAGGAATAAACATATAAGGCTCAGGAATTTTTTGGGTTTTTTTTTCTTAGAAATAGCTGTCTTGTCCTGTCCCCATTCTCCTCTAGACAATGCTGGATCAAGGATCATCTGGAATTACACTGGAACTGCCACAGGAGAGCAGCTGGAAGAGTTCCTGTCTGGTTTTACTCTCTCCAGCAGCAGGAATGTCTGTCTGGGGAGCAGAACAAAGACTCAGAGGGCAGGAGAGCAGTGACCTCCTGCCTCCTCACCTCGTGCTGGATCAGCAGCCCAGGGAGGCTGAGCTGTCTCAGATATTTTATTTAAAAATAAAATGGTTGGGCAGAGATCAGCAGAATCTGCTCACCACGGGCCACTGCCCACTCACAGGGTGACAATGTGGCTTTAAATTGGTGCTACCAAAGTGTCACCAAGGCTGTTTGTTCTCCAGGTGTCACCAAAGATTTGTGTTCTCCAGGTGTCAACAAAGCTTTTTGTCCTCTGAGTGTCACCAAAGCTTTTTGCTCTCCAAGTTTTGATCTCCAAGTGTCACCAAAGCTTTTTGTCCTCTGAGTGTCACCAAAGGTTTTTGTTCTCCAGGTGTCAACAAAGCTTTTTGTCCTCTGAGTATCACCAAAGGTTTTTGTTCTCCAAGTTTTGATCTCCAAGTGTCACCGAAGCTTTTTGTCCTCTGTCACCAAAGCCTTTTGTTTTCCAGGTGTCACTTTTCCAAGTGTCACCAAAGCTTTTTTTCCTCTGAGTGTCACCAAAGTCTTTTGTTCTCCAGGTGTCAACAAAGCTTTTTGTCCTCTGTCACCAAAGCCTTTTGTTCTCCAGGTGTCACCCTCCACTTCAGGAAACTGCCGAGGGTGTGAATTTATTTTAGATAAAGCCCCTTGGTGCAGGAATTAGGGAACGTTTATTGTTTCCAGTTAGGACCAGGAAAAAGCATGGATTTGTCCTTTTCCAGCCCGGGCAGGGGACTGCAGGAATGAGGGAACATTTCTTGTTTCCACCTAGGATTTGGGTGCCTTTTCATTCTGCAAGGCAGGGGCAGAGCTGCCCGTTCCTTGGAGCAGCCTCTGGAGCTGCCTCGGGAAGAGGCTGAGCCCTCCAGGGCTCTCCTGGTGCCACAGCAGCACCTGCTGGGAGACAGCAGCTGGCACAGCTGGTGACAGCCTGGTGACACCCGCCTGGCACCCCTCCCTGCCCACCCCACCTTGGCTGGCACAGCCTTGCTTCATCCCAGCTCCTTTCCTCATGGATCCGAGCCCCTGGAGCCTCCTGCGCCTGCTCATCTTGGTGCAAGGGCTGGAAAGAGAGGAAACGGCCTCAGGTTGTGCCAGGAGGGGTTTAGTTGGATGTCAGGGAGAATTCCTGCCTGGAAAGGGTTTAGCTGGATATCAGGGAGAATTCCTTCTTGGAAAAGTTTACTTCTGTATCAGGGAGAGTTCCTTTCCTGCCTGGAGAGGGTTTAATTGGATATCATGGAGAATTCCTGCCTGGAAAAGGTTTAGTTGGATATTAGGGAGAGTTCCCACCTAGAAAGGGTTTCGTTGGATGTCAGGGAGAATTCCTTTCCTTCCTGGAAAGAGTTTAGTTGGATGTCAGAGAGAATTCCTGCCTGGAAAGGGTTTAGTTGGATATCAGAGAGAATTCCTGCCTGAAAGTGCTTAGTTGGATATCAGGGAGAATTCCTTCTTGGAAAGGTTTACTTCTATATCAGGGAGAGTTCCTTTCCTGCCTGGAGAGGGTTTAATTGGATATCAGGGAGAATTCCTGCCTGGAAAAGGTTTTTTTTGGATATCAGGGAGAATTCCTGCCTGGAAAGTGCTTAGCTGGATATCGGAGAATTCCTTCTTGGAAAGGTTTACTTCTATATCAGGGAGAATTCCTGCCTGGAAAAATTTAGTTGGATATCAGGGAGAATTCCTGCCTGGAAAAGGTTTAGTTGAATGTTAGGGAGAGTTCCCACCTAGAAAGGGTTTAGTTGGATGTCAGGGAGAATTCCTGCCTGGAAAAATTTAGTTGGATATCAGGGAGAATTCCTGCCTGGAAAGGGTTTAGTTGGATATCAGGGAGAATTCCTGCCTGGAAAAGGTTTAGTTGGATATTAGGGAGAGTTCCCACCTAGAAAGGATTTAGTTGGATGTCAGGGAGAATTCCTGCCTGGAAAGGGTTTAGCTGGATATCAGGGAGAATTCCTGCCTGGAAAGGTTTACTTCTATATCAGGGAGAGTTCCTTTCCTGCCTGGAGAGGGTTTAGTTGGATATCAGGGAGAATTCCTGCCTGGAAAATGTTTAGTTGGATATTAGGGAGAGTTTTCACCTAGAAAGGGTTTAGTTGGATGTCAGGGAGAATTCCTGCCTGGAAAGGGTTTAGTTGGATGTCAGGGAGAATTCCTGCCTGGAGAGGGTTTAGTTGGATATCAGGGAGAATTCCTGCCTGGAAAGGGTTCTCCAGCTCAGGGCAGGGGTGGAGTCCCCATCCCTGGAGGGATTTAAAATCCCTCTGGATGTGGCACTTGGGGCAGTAGTGGCCATGGAACAGTTGGACTCAATGGTCTCAGGGGCTTTTCCAACCTGAACAATTCCAGGATTCCCTGTTCCTAACCTTGCTCACCCAGATTCACCATTCCCTGCTCTGGGGTCTCCCAAAATCTTTGGGGGGAAAAAAATACCAACCAATTTTTATTTTCTCCTCAATCCTTTTGAGGTGGATTGCTCATGGAGGCAAATCCCAGGCTGCCAGGGCCTGCTGTGTCACCCACCCTTCCCCAAAATCAGGGATTTGTTTTTTCAGCCTGTTGCTAATTCCAGCTGCATTTGCCAGTGGAACAGACAGCTCAGAGGTGATTAAATACCTGTGAGGTTGTGACAACAAATAGCTGGGCTGGAAAGGGGAAACCCTGCCAAAAACCCTCCTGTGCAAAGGCCTGGGTTTTTTTCTCCCCCTAATTAGAGAGTGGAGAATCCTCCTAATTAGAGGGTCCAAATTTGGGGGAACTGGGGCCATAAATGAGATGGGGACAAAACAACTCTTGGTGGGACCTCATTGTTTTGGTCACTGTTCCTCAAATGTGACCCAGAGGTGCAGCCAGGCTTTGGATTGATGGCATTGCCCCTGGGATTTTTAATCTTTGAGCAAAGATTTGGGGCTTTTCTCCCCCTAATTAGAGAGTGAAGAATGCCCCTAACTAGAGAGTCTAAATTTGGGGGAGCTGGGGCCATGAATGGGGTGGGGGACAGAGAAATTCTTGGTAGGACCTCGTTGTTCCTCAAATGTGACCCAGAGGTGCAGCCAGGCTTTGGATTTATGGCATTGCCCCTGGAATTCTTCATCCCTGAGCAAAGATTTTGGGTTCTTTCTCCCCTTAATTAGAAAATGGAGAATTCCCCTAATTAGAGAGTCTAATTTGGGGGAGCTGGAGCCATAAATTAGGTGGGGGACAGAGAAATTCTTGGTGGGACCTCATTGTTACTCAAAAGTGACCCAGAGGTGCAGCCAGGTTTTGGATTTATGGCATTGCCCCTGGAATTCTTCATCCCTGAGCAAAGATTTGGGGCTTTTTCTCCCCCTAAGTAGAGAGTGGAGATTTCACCTAATTAGAGAAATTAGAGGGTCCAAATTTGGGGGAGCTGGGGCCATAAATGAGATGGGGACAAAACAACTCTTGGTGGGACCTCATTGTTTTGGTCACTGTTCCTCAAATGTGACCCAGAGGTGCAGGCAGGCTTTGGATTTATGGCATTGCCCCTGGAATTCTTCATCCCTGAGCAAAGATTTTGGGTTCTTTCTCCCCTTAATTAGAAAATGGAGAATTCCCCTAATTAGAGAGTCTAATTTGGGGGAGCTGGAGCCATAAATGAGGTGGGGGACAGAGAAATTCTTGGTGGGACCTCATTGTTACTCAAATGTGACCCAGAGGTGCAGCCAGGCTTTGGATTTACGGCATTGCCCCTGGAATTCTTCATCCCTGAGCAAAGATTTGGGGCTTTTTCTCCTAATTAGTGAGTGGAGATTCCACCTTATTAGTGGGTCTAAATTTGGGGGAATCTGGAGTCATAGATGGGGTGAGGGACAGAGAAATTCTTGGTAGGACCTCATTGTTACTCAAAAGTGACCCAGAGGTGCAGGCAGGCTTTGGATTGATGGCATTGCCCCTGGAATTCTTCATCTTAATGGATGGCCTTGTCTCTCCTGTCCCCTGTGCTGCTTCCAGGAACAGCAGGAATAAATCCTGGGAACCATAACGAGCTCTCAGCTGCCTGGCAGTGACAGGCACTGCAAAATGCCACGGGAGACGAGGAGTCAGGGATTGGAGGGGATCTTTCCATCTGGGACACTGACAGAGCCTTCCTTATCAGCTGTCACCACCCTCGTGGTGGTGCTCCTTATCTCAGCGAGGTGCAGCTTTTTCTGCTGTGCTGTTATCTCTGCTTTTTCAGGGAAAACTGGTGGGAAAAGAGCGGGAACGATTGCGCTTGCACAGGGGATTTTTGTCGCGGATCTGCTTTTTTTCCCGCTTCCAAACATGGACGTGCTTCTTGTTTTTTTACCAAGTTCCCTGCCTTGTCCCAGCTGGAATGGCTGATTCCCAGGCTGGGATTGGACAGCTCAGACTGGGACTGGGTAGCTCAAACTGGGACTGGATAGCTCAGACTGGGATTGGACAGCTCAGACTGGGATTGCATTCCCAAACTGGGATTGTATAGCTCAGACTGGGACTGGATTCCCAGGCTGGGATTGGATAACTCAGGCTGGGATTGGATAACTCAGGCTGGGATTGGATTCTCAGGCTGGGATTGGATAACTCAGGCTGGGATTGCATTCCCAAACTGGGATTGTATTGCTCAGGCTGGTATTGGATTCCCAGGCTGGGATTGGACAGCTCAGACTGGGATTGGATAACTCAGGCTGGGATTGGATTCTCAGGCTGGGATTGCATTCCCAGGCTGGGATTGGATTCCCAGGCTGGGATTGGATAACTCAGGCTGGGATTGGATTCTCAGACTGAGATTGGATAGCTCAAACTGGGATTCCATTCCCAAACTGGGATTGTATAGCTCAGGCTGGGATTGGATTCCCAGGCTGGAACTGGATAGCTCAAACTGGGATTGTATAGCTCAGACTGGGATTTCATTCCCAGGCTGGGATTGGATAGCTCAGACTGGGATTGGATAACTCAGACTGGGATTGGATAGCTCAGACTGGGATTGGACAGCTCAGACTGGGATTGGACAGCTCAGACTGGGATTGCATTCCCAAACTGGGATTGTATAGCTCAGACTGGGATTGGATTCTCAGGCTGGGATTGGATTCTCAGGCTGGGATTGGATTCTCAGGCTGGGATTGGATTCCCAGGCTGGGATTGTATAGTTCAGACTGGGATTGAACAGCTCAGACTGGGATTGGATAACTCAGACTGGGATTGCATTCTGAGGCTGGGATTCCATTCCCAGGCTGGGACTGGATAATTTTTTGCCCACTCTTTGCTCTCACGTGGCCTGGAAATGTGGGGATCTGGAAGAGGCTGCCAGCAGCGCCTCTCCAGGGGTAGCTCCACAGGGACAATTCCCAGAGGGAGAATTCCCATCCTGGCCCCAGCTGGGGCTGCAGCAGAGCTGGGTGGGCTGGCCCAGGGCTTTTCCCTCGGGATATTGGGATCACAGGGAGCTCAGGATAGCGGGGATCTCATCCCAGTGACCCCTCAGCTCCGGAGGGCAGTGAATCCCTGAGCCAGGGCAGGCTGTGATTCCCAGGGAAGCCTGAGGAGCCTCCAGCATCCATCCAGCTGGGAAAGGCCTGGATCCCGACAGTCCCAGCCAGGAGCAGATCCACTGCACAGGCTGGGAAAGGACAGATCCAGGATTTTTCCTGATGCACACAGGGCTCTGTCACATCTGCCCTCATCTGAGAAGCCACAAGCCAGGTGAGCTGGAAAATCCTGGCTGCAGGCAGGCACCTTTCCCTATAAACTGTATTTTCCTTCTTGGAACAGCACCTTTCTCCCACTTTGGTCCATGATTTCACAGTGCTCCAGCTCCCCTGGGAATTTTCCTGTGCTCAGAAACTGCTGTGGCACAAAACCACATAACTGAGAATTAATAATGTTTTATTCATAGTGGAAATGTTTTATTAAGCAGCTGTTGTTTATTTCTTTTTAATTTTTCCTGATTTTTTTTTTTAATATGAAATCATTTTTCCTTCCCTTCCCTGTGGAAAAAGCTCTTCCCATGTCTGCCTGTCCCACCTGACAGGAGCTATTAAAGCCTTCAAAACAGCTGAAAGCAGCACTTTGGTTCCTGTGAAAGCCCCAGATTTCAACTCTGATTCCTACCAGGCTTGTCAGGGCTGGAGACAGGGAGCAGATCCCAGGGGAAAGCTGGAATTGCTTCTCACTGGGACAAGTTTGTTGTTTCTGTCCCTTGGGGGTTGAAAATGCCTTGGGAATATTTTTCCTGCAGACAGGAGGGAGGCGCAGGCTGGGTTTTGCCAGCCCTGGCATTCCAGGAAAGGAGCTGAGGGAAGGACAGGGAGGAGAGGAAAAGCTCCTGGAGGGGCTGTGTTCCCACAGGGAAAGTCTGTCCTTGCTTCAGGACAGGGGATCCATGAGGAAAGATGAGTTTTCAGGAGGCACCAAAGGAAAAGGAGGGTGGGCAGTGTTTAAATCAGGATTTTCCATCTCTCCACCCACCACACAGCATTCCAAGCGTTTTCCAAGCAAGGCAGGGACACCTCCCACTGTCCCAGGGTGCCCCAGTGTCCAGCCTGGCCTTGGGCACTGCCAGGGATCCAGGGGCAGCCACAGCTGCTCTGGCAATCCCAGCCCAGCCAGGAATTCCCAATTCCCAATCTCCCACCCATCCCTGCCCTCTGGCACTGGGAGCCATTCCCTGGCTCCTGTCCCTCCATCCCTTGTCCCCAGTCCCTCTCCAGCTCTCCTGGAGCCCCTTCAGGCCCTGCCAGGGGCTCTGAGCTCTGCCTGGAGCCTTCTCCTCTCCAGGGAACATTCCCAGCTCTCCCAGCCTGGCTCCAGCCCTTGGGGCAGCTCCATGGGTGCCTCTGGATTTGCTCCCCCACATCCACATCCTTGGTGTCCTTGGCCATCACCAGCTCACTGTGAGGTGCCCTTGCTCCATGGGGGTGCCCAACTCCTGCTGGGAATAACTCCAGTATCCCATTTGGAATTGTTAATCCCTGTCCCCATGGAATAAACACCACTTGGATGAGCCCCCCATGACAGACCCCAGCAGCATTTTGGGGTCAGGCCTCCAGTTCTGAAGTGATTTCTCAGTTGCCACAACCTTTCCTCACCCACAGCCATTTATCCACGGGCCGGATAGAAAATCAGCAGCCAGGCTGTTATAAAAACCAGGATTTAGTGCCAAATGATCCTTTAAAGGAAAGCAGAACTGGCAGTGGGGAAGTGAGCAGTGGTGGGAGGGCACTGGGAGCACTGGGAGAAATCCCCTCTGAGGCTCTCCAGGCCGCTGAGAAATCAATGTGGGAGCTCCCAGAGAGCACAACCCGCGTGTTGCTGTGGATGAATCCCTTCCCGTGGACAATCCTAGCAGGAAATCCACGCCTGGTGCCTGACTGCTGACCCCTCTCCTCTCGCCTCCCCAGTGCCCCCCAACCTGACGGTGCCGCAGGAGAAGTCCCCGCTGGTGACGCGGGAAGGGGACACCATCGAGCTGCAGTGCCAGGTGACGGGGAAGCCCAAACCCATCATCCTGTGGTCCCGGGCTGACAAGGAGGTGGCCATGCCCGACGGGGCCCTGCAGACCGAGAGCTACGACGGGATCCTGCGGATCGTCAACGTTTCCCGGGAGATGAGCGGGACCTACCGGTGCCAGACCAGCCAGTACAACGGGTTCAATGTCAAACCCAGAGAGGCCTTGGTGCAGCTCATCGTGCAGTGTGAGTAAAGCCTTGGTTTCCCTCGGTTTCCTCTTTGTTGTGCTGAGAAAAAGCTGATTTATCCCTCACCTAAACAAACAGCGGCAAGAGTCTTATGGCTGTTACATATTTGATGTGGGGTTGTTTGTCTCTGTAGTTCCCTGAATCCATGAATTCCATGTAAATGGGGAAGTAAAAATGACATAGGAGTCTCATTTCTGGTTAAAAAAAACCCAAAAAAAACCAAAATAACAAAACAAAAAACCCCCAACCAAGTGTGAGGCAATCATTATTTTCCCCACAGCTTTGACTTCCTTGACACACGAACAAGCAGATGAGATGGGAGCACATATTTCTCTAAATGCTGAGCTGATCCTGCGCTCATTTGTTGCTGCTGTGTAAAACAAGGAGGGGAAAAGGAGGGCGAGAGCTGTTCCCTGGGAGCTGATCCGCATCCAGATCCAGCCTGCTCTGCTCTGCCAGCCAGCCTCGGGAATGGGGAGGGAAAAGGGGGGGAATCAGTTATTTTTTATTTTGGAAACGTGTGGTGTTTGTTGTCAGAGCACTGGTTTGAGGTGGCTTCTGGGGATTAACGGGGGGATAATGAGCCATTCTTTGGGCTGAGTGACTTCCCTGCCTCTGCTGCTCTGTCAGGACTTAATTTGGGTGTTTTATGAAGTGCAGCCCTCATTTATTCCACTTCCAGACACCCCAATCTTCTGTCACTTGGCTTTTTAGCAGCGCTCTGTGCTCAGCACAAGTGACCTCTTTTGGGGCCTCCAGGGAAGAGCTGCTCCTCACACGTCCTCAGTGCTGATAAGCAACTGATTTGTTTTTCCTGGCTCTGCTTTGTAACAGATTATGGATGCATTGATTACATGGCTGGGATCTGCAGGACTTCCACCCCAGCTTTTTCCTGCTGCTCCAGCTTTAAATCCCAAAGTCGAGGCTGAAGGGAGGATGGAATCTTCCCCCCTGTGGGTTTCTCTCAGTTGTGTTAGGAGCGGGTTCATCCCACTGGAACTTGAGGGTGAGGGATCTGTGCCTCCTGTCCTCGGCTCAATCATTTTTTCCTGGAGCAAAGGAGGCTCAGGGGGCCCTTGTGGCTCTGCACAGCTCCTGCCAGGAGGGCACAGCCGGGGGGGTCGGGCTCTGCTCCAGGGAACAGGGACAGGAGCAGAGGGAACGGCCTCAGGCTGGGCCAGGGCAGCTCAGGGTGGGCACAGCAGGAATTTCCCCATGGAAAGGGGGCTCAGGCACTGCCCAGGGAGGGTTGCAGTGCCCATCCCTGCAGGTGTCCCCTGGAGGTGGCACTCAGAGCTCTGGGCTGGGGACAAGGTGGGCATTGGGCACAGCTGGGACTCTGACCTTGGAGCTCTTTTCCAACCTCAATGATCCCAGGATTCTCTGAATCTGGGAATGAGAACCACCACAGAAACAGTGGAGTGTTGATCCTTCTCAATAAGGAGGGGAGGAAGTAGATTCTTTCCCCTTTTTCTGGCATGAATTTGCTGAGAAGAGTAGAAAATATTTTGTGGATGAGGAATTCCAACAGCTTCCCACTTCCTCAGGACCTGAGGTAGTTCCTGGTGGATCCCATGGGATGATGCTGCTGACTCTTGGATTCTGGGGATGCCTTGCTGGGGTTGCCGTAATTTTCCCACCTTTTCCTGCTGCCAAACCCCTTCTTTTGATGCATTTTTGTTCTGCTTGAGATGCAGAATTCTCTCAATTCTGAGAGAAGAGGCACAACCTGAAAATGCTTCCAAGAAGTAGGAGTTCAACAGGTATTTCCAGGCGTTTTCCCTTTCATCTCTCCATGTTTAGAATTCTGCTCCCTTTGTTCACATCCTGGCAAGTGACAAATTGGAGATGAATGGAGAAAAATTATGGAAAGCTTTGATTATTTTTCCTGTGGGAGGAAAGTTTTTGTTCCCAATGACTTGAGCAGCATTTCTGTACCGACGGTGGCATTTAACCAATTGTCATAAAAACCAGTTCTTTTCAGAATTTTGGAATATTTATCCTGGATGCTTCCAGCAGTGATGAACGGGGAAAGATTTTTAATGGAACACTTTTATTTAGAGAATAACTCATGGCTTTCACAGTGGATGTGCTGAGTGAGAATATTCCCATTCTTGGGAAGGTTCTCCTTGTGACAGCAGGACCTTGTCTTACTAAAAGTGGTTAATTAATCTATTTTCAAGGAATTATGGGATGTCCTGAGTGGGAAGGGACCCAAAAGGATCACAGATCCAACCCCTGGCCCTGCACAGACACCCCAACAATCCCACCCTCTGCAGCCTTGGGAATGTGCCCCTTCCCTGGGAATCTGTTCCACGGGGCAAATCCTTCTGTGGAATCACTGCTCCAGGTCACGTCTGTTGGGTCAAGCTAAAGAAAAATGAAAAGTGAATTCAAATGTAAAGGATTTATTTTTAATTTGACCCCCTCATCTAATGTGTTTTTTTGTTTTCCTCACCTCTCTTCTCTGCTGCCATCCCTTTATCCCATCTCAGTGATGTCAGGATCCCAGCCAGGGAGTTCTCCAGGAAAATTATGGATTTTTGGTCTTGGTCACAGTTTGTCCTTGAACCATGGCTTAAGATTTTTTGCGTGTCTGTGTTTACCTTAAATCCTAAAACTTCTCTAGGAAAATGAAATCCTGGAGTCACAGAATGGTTTGGGGTGGAAGGGAATTTCGAACCCATCCCATTCCAACGCCCTCCATGGGCAGGGACACCTCCCGCTGTCCCAGGCTGCTCTGAGATTTCTCATCATGGATTGGATGGGAGATTGGGAATTGGGAATTCCTGGCTGGGCTGGAATTGCCAGAGCAGCTGTGGCTGCCCCTGGATCCCTGGCAGTGCCCAAGGCCAGGCTGGACACTGGGGCACCCTGGGACAGTGGGAGGTGTCCCTGCCATGGCAGGGGTGGCTCTGGGTGGGATTTAAGGTCCCTTTCCAACCCAAACCATTCCATGATTTTATTTTATGATCTTCCAGCTGCAACTGTGGATAAATGAATTTTTAAGGAATAAATCAAACCCTGCTGGTGGCAGACTGGGCTTGACCCATGGACAATTTGCCAGCCCCACTTCTCCAGCTGCAGGAGAGGGTGGGGACATAAAAGTGCCACCAGGTGCCACCTAAGGCAATGTTTCCATTGTGTCCCTTCCCAAGTGATCAGAGCGGTGAGGACAGGATCATTTTCCCCCGTTCCTTTTCCTTCTGCTCTCCATAAAATCCTATTTACAGCACAAACCCCTTCCCAAACTCATCCATCTCCAAACCCTTGGAAAGCCTCTTAAAACATCCAAGATACTTCATGGAAGCCTGGCTGGCAGAGCTTTGCTGGCCACATTGGGATGCTCTAGAATTTCCTTATCTGTTGGAGCTCAGCTTTATTTGTGTTGTTCTTCCTTGGTAATAAATCCCAAATAACTCTGGAAAAGGGGCTCATCCTGCAGGGATTAGATTGGGAATGGAACAGAGCTAATTTAGGAGAACGATGAGGGCTGAGTGATGATCTCAGGTGCTGAGTGGAGGAGCAGAAATGCATTATTCCCATTTTGCATCAGCTGGAGAATCCAACGCTGAGTCCTCTTTCCTTGATTTTCGATTTCTTTGCAGTTGGGAATGGGAAAAGGAATTTTTCTGCCTTGGAAAGGCAATTTGGCAGCTCAGGAATGTGCTGGGTCTACTCTGGAAATATCTGCCTGATGAAATATTTATATGCAAATATTGTATTAATAATGAAATGAAAAATTGTGAGAGAAGGAAGAGTTCCCCATCCCAAATGGGACTGGGATTAGTGAGCTAAAAACTCTTGGAATTTTAGGGGAGTCATTAGGAGAAGATGTTTGAACAGGTAGGGTGGCCAGTCCCTGTGGGAATTTACCAACTTCATGGAATTGTCTTCTGAATGCAGATCAGGAGTGTGGTAAAACTCCCAAAGAGTGAAATCTTCCAGATTATAAAATTTTAATTATGAAAACTCATTAAAAAGGGATAACCAAGGAATCTGAGAAATCAAGTGGGGCAAATATCTGGATTTTTAAACAAATCTCTTATAAATCTATGCTTAGGCAGGCTGGAATGATGAAGGAAAGCAGAATTTGCATTTAATATTAATATTATTTACATCTCTTTTTTTCCCTCTTATGATTGAAGATTTGAGTGGGAAAAGCTGATTAATATTCAGGACAAATATTACATAACCCAATCCATTCCCAGGCTGTTGCATTTATCACTTTCTGAATGAATTCCTTCTCTGGAGATAAAAGTTGGGTTTAATTTGGGCTGTTTGTGGTGGGAAAAAGGACAACCTAAAAGCAAGTTTGGAACAGGGTCATTTTTTAAAATTCTGAGCCATTTTTACCCCTTCTCTTCCAATCATGTAATGACCTTAACAACTTGAAAATATCAAAATAATGGTGCTCCCATTGCTTTGATAATTTTGATTTGCTTTCCAAAGTGTTTTTTTCCACCCTGCTGGTTGTGTCTGAGGAATTCCACGTTCCTGCCCAAAAGGATTTTCCCAGGATATGGCAGAGGTTGATGCTGCTAAGCTGAGCTTTAAGCTTGGACCTTCCTGTGGAGATATTTATTGTTACATTTATTTTATATATAAATACAGAGAGATTGAGGCACTCCAGAGGGATAATTCCCATGTTGTGGTTTTTAACCTATGGATCATTCCCTGCTCCTTAATTCCTAGTCCAGAAACTTCCCAGAAAACTGTAAACCAGCAAATTCTATTCTCCAAGATCCTCATCTGATCGAGGCTGATTTCAGAATAACCCAGAGACAAGGATGGCTCTGGGTGTTATTTATCCACATGGAGCAAGGCAGGGAAAAAATTAGGGAAATCACGGATGGCTGGGCCAGGAAAGAGAAATCCTGGGAGCTTTTTGACATTTAGCAAGGTCAAGGGCAGCATGAGTTTGGTGATCCAGGGAGGTGATGAATATGCAAACCCTGGTGCTGTGGAAAATTTAGATGAGAACCAGATAATTTGAATTTTTTCATATTTTTTTACTAAAATTATTATCAAGGACAGGCCTTCCTGTCAGAAATTCCAAAAAAAAAAACCAGAGCACTCCAGAACTTGAATAAACAGAGATGTTATTGAGGGAGGCAAAATGGAATTTTTTTATATTTTTGGGGAATTTTTTTTATATTTTTTGGGATTTTTTTGGGAATTGGTCTTGGAGAGGGTAATCCTGCACCGTCTGAGGGCAGGAGCAAAGAGTCTTCCAAACAAAAACGGTTTTGGAAAAAGAAAAAAAAAGAGTGGAAAGAGATGTAAACATTCCATATCCCTATTTAAAGGAGGAAGGATCAGAGCTTTGGCTATTCCAAACCCCATCCAACCTTGAACATTTCCAGGGATGAAGCAGCCATAGCTTCTTCTTCTATTCCCAGTTGGTAACAGGTTAAGAGGTTGGATTTGAAGGGAAAATGGGAATTCCAGCCCAAAAGGGTTAAGGAAATCCTGTGAGATTATTCCCTAAACCGTGTGGAATTCAGGGATATCAATCTCCACAGTTATCATGGGGAGAAGGTGAGCAGCAGGATGAGAGGGAATGTTGTGGCTGGAATATAAAGGAGTCACAAAAACCAAGGGCAGCTCAACACCAGCGAGGGAAAGGTAAATTGGAATAATTAACTTGTCCGTGTAGTTAATTTTTAACAGCAGAAGATGCTGAGTAAATATAATTCCTTTGTTGTCCTGTAATACTTAGGAGATTAATTCCCATAATTACACAAAATATGGATTTCGACAGAACTCTGCTTGCAAAGTGCAGCATTAAAAATTAAGATTATTTGGACTGACACAGGACACAAATAAGGCTGTCCATGGATGCTGCTGGAATTCATCCCAGCTGATTTTTTAGCTCCATAAATCCCTCTCCTCCTGTCTCACTTTCCAATATTCAACTTTGTACCTGTAATTGCCTCATAAAACAGAGTTTGGAAGGCAGTGCACAGATTTGAAGACAAGCTGCTGCTTTCCCCGTGCTGCCTCCCAAATCCTTTGGATTTTATTCCCAATTCCACTGTTATTATTCAGGCCTGTCTGCAGCTGTTAATAGGGAGGTTTGCAAATCACTTTGCCTGTGGAGCTGGGAACAGTGTCAGCAGGAAGATTCCTTCCAGCCGGAATGAAATTAGAGCTCTTTGTGTCCCACAAAATCAGGTTTTCCAGCGGAGATGGGCCACAGGATGTTGGATTCAGTATTCAGTATCCAGGAGGTCCTGAATGCAGGGAATGCCGGGAGGATTGGTGGGAATTTTGGAGAGATTTTCTTTGGGTTCCACCAGGCTTTGAGGAACCGCATCAGGAGTGAAATCACTGAAGGCAAGAGGAGTCTTGAGTGGAATCACTGAGGTTGGAAAATCCCTTTGGGGTCTTCAAATCCAACTGTTCCCAGCACTTCCAGAGCCACTACTGACCCTGTCCCCAAGTGCCAAAGGGCTTGGAAATCCCTCTAAACCTCCCAGGGCAGTTCCTGAGCCCCCTTTCCATGGGGAAATTCCTGCTGTGCCCACCCTGAGCTGCCCTGGCCCAGCCTGAGGCCGTTCCCTCTGCTCCTGTCCCTGTTCCCTGGAGCAGAGCCCGACCCCCCCGGCTGTGCCCTCCTGGCAGGAGCTGTGCAGAGCCACAAGGGCCCCTGAGCCTCCTTTGCTCCAGGCTCAGCCCCTTCCCAGCTCCTCAGGGATTCTCCAGCCCCTTCCCAGCTCCTCAGGGATTCTCCAGCCCCTTCCCAGCTCCTCAGGGATTCTCCAGCCCCTTCCCAGCTCCCTCAGGGATTCTCCAGCCTTTTCCCGGCTCCCTCAGGAATTCTCCAGCTCCTTCCCAGCCTGTTCCTTCCCTGGACACTCTCCAGCCCCTACAGGTGTTCCCACAATCTCCCCCAGGACAGGAGGTGCCCCGGTGCAGGGGGGTGAAGCAGTTGAAGGTTCTGATTCTGTGTCCTTGGCTTGGTAGGACATGGATCTCCCCCTGGGTGTTGTCCAGCTCCTCCACCTGCCTGGGGGAGCTTCCATGGACCGTCATTCCCTTGGGAATCACTCCAGTCATTATCCATCAGCCATGGAATTGCTGCTGTCGCCCCAACTCCTCTCTGTGGAGACCACAGTCATCTCCCAGGCAGGGTCTCCATGAGCAGCTTCCCTGCTGGAAATTCCTGACAGGAAATTCCTTGTGACAGGATTTCTCACGCTTTCCTTGCATTCAGGAGCTCTCCACAGGATAAAGGGAACTTTCACACCTTCCATTTATTACTGGTTTGGCAAACCAAAGCAGGGACATGCTAATTCTTTTTAGAGGAATTGTTATCTCCAGGTAGTTCTGAGCCTTGATAATAAATTCAAACCATTTAAAATAGATGCATATCCCTCACAATTGATCCATACTCCTCACAATTGATCCATATCCCTCACAACTGATACAAATTCCTCATTTTCCAAGCTCCATTGCAGTTCCAGTGCCCATTAATAGATATTTTTATCATAAAGCCACTTTTCTCCCTGCTTTCATTGACTGTTTCCCTCCAGATGGGGCAGTTTATTTGGATTTATTCCATCATTCCTATGGAATAAATTGGCACATTTTATTCTCTATCAAGGAACAGACTGATCCTATCCTCCTTTTCTAATCTGTGGCAGGGCTGGCTTGCAGAGAGGGACAGAGACACAAAGAAATCCCATTCCTGGATGGGAATTCCCATTCCTGGTTGATCCCAGACTTGGGACTGATTTTTCCAAGAAAGGAAAATTTTTCTTTTTAGGAAGGTCCTGGTTTGCAGTGGAGAGGCTGCAGATTCACACTTTGCTGTAATTTGTTTTATCGGGATAATTATGATTTGTCTGGGCAATGTAAAATCATTCCAAGAAGTTTCATGAAGCCTGGTAATTTCTGGAATGATCCATTGGATGTTGGGTTTGGTACCTTCAAGACATTGGGAGCCACAAAGGAGAAGCAGCAACATCTCTACATCCCCTCTATGGAAATAATCTTGGAATATCCTGAGCTGGAAGGGATCCCAAGGATCCTCCAGTCCAGCTCCTGGCGCTGCCCAGACACCCCAACAATCCCACCCTGACCCTCAGAGCCTTGTCCAAACGCTCCTGGAGCTCTGGCAGCCTTGGGAATGTGGCCATTCCCTGAGGATCCTGTTCCTGCTGGGTTTTGTTGTCCTTTGCAAGCTGAAATCCATGACCTGGAACCGGGAAGACCAAACATGAACCCATGGAATGGCTGAGGTTGGAAAGGTCATCGAGCCCAGCAGGATATCCAGCACGGCCAAGGCTTCCACATCTCTGTTGGAATTGGAAAATCAAGAAATCCCAGGATTGTTTGGGTCAGACGGGACCTTAAAGCTCCTCCAGTTCCATCCCTGCCATGGGCACAGTTGTTACCAACCTTCAGGGCTCTCCCAACTTCATGGATCCAATTCAAGTTCAGGCTGGATGAGGCTTGAAGCCACCAGGATCCCTGCTCCGGGAATAAATCATGGATTGTAGTTGATTTCTGTCCTGTGGACTTGGGCTTTGGCTGATGTGAAAAAGAATCCCAGAATCCCAGAATGGTTTGGTGGGAAGGGACCTTGAACCCACCCAGTTCCAGCCCTGTCAGGGCAGGGACGCCTCCCACTGTCCCAGAGGACTGAGAATGGTGGGAACGCAAGGAAAACAGGGAACTCAGGGTGTTCCAGGATGATTTTCATGGCAACCCCACTGACTATGCAGAGCCCCCAAATACATCCAAGGTGGGCCCTGATGGAGCCTAGGGAGGAAATGAAAAGAGAGAAAAAGGTATTCCTTCAATAACCTTGGAAATTCAATTTTGGAGATAAAACAGGGCTTGATAAAATTGGTTGAGGGGGAAGATGAAGTCCAACAGGAGAGGAAGCAGCTGGAAGAAGGAGAGGAGCAATATCTGCACTTACTGGAAACAAAAAGGCAATTCTGTGCAAAACATTGAGGGGGAAAAGCAGACTTTGAAGCAATAATATAGAATTTTAGAGACTCCTGTGGGAGGAGGAAAACAAGGAAATGTTCGAGTTTATTCCATTCAGCATGAAATTGTTGGGCACAGAAGACAAATCCATCTGCCCTAAGAGAAGCCCCATGAATAGAGGTGATACCCCTTATTTAGGCATTTATTTATTTAGTTGTGAGGTTTTTTATTCAGTTTGAGTAGAACCTAAATACAAATCCAGGCCCAAAGATGATGAGCAAGGCCTGATTCCTTGGAATCTTCCAAATGGGATTCAATTACTCCAAGCACTCAGGACCAGGAAAATCCAAATGGACTCAAACCCTGTTTCTCTGAGGTTTTTTACATCACATCTGCTCAGGGCAGTTTCATTTCAGAGCAAGGCTCTGCTTTAATGCTTGACATTAGGACACATCTGAAATGGGGAATATCATGGAGTGGTTTTATTTTAGGAGTTGTAATTCCTTCTTTCCCTGTGGCCACATACTGGAGTGAACTTTGGGACACTTTGGGGTTGGTTGGAGGGACCTCAAACCCCACCCAGAGCCACCCCAGCCATGGCAGGGACACCTCCCACTGTCCCAGGGTGCCCCAGTGTCCAGCCTGGCCTTGGGCACTGCCAGGGATCCAGGGGCAGCCACAGCTGCTCTGGCAATCCCAGCCCAGCCAGCAATTCCCAATTCCCAATCTCCCACCCATCCCTGCCCTCTGGCACTGGGAGCCATTCCCTGGCTCCTGTCCCTCCATCCCTTGTCCCCAGTCCCTCTCCAGCTCTCCTGGAGCCCCTTCAGGCCCTGCCAGGGGCTCTGAGCTCTCCCTGGAGCCTTCTCCTCTCCAGGGGAACATTCCCAGCTCTCCCAGGAAATCCATAGGAAAGTTTTTATCCCATCATTGTTCCAGTGTCATTTGGTGCCCCCACCGACGCTCAATTTCAATGTTCCTTCCTTTCAAATAATTTGATCCCTTTTGAATGCTGGCAGTGAGGAAGGGAAGGAAGCAGGGTTTGTATTCCCAGCCTGGTCATTCTGCCTCAGCCGGGGGTTCCTTGTCCTGCTTGTCCTTCTCAGGAGACACCAGGAATGATCAGGGAGAAACTCTGGGCCGAGAATTTGCTCCAATAAATTCCCCTTTTGCCCCTGTCCTGCTGCTCTGAGCTGTTCTCTTCTGTCCCCAACTTTCTTTTCTATTTTCTTTAAACCTTCCCAAAGCTTTTTTTATTTTGGAACCTGAGGACAATTTGCCCTCTGGCTCTGAGCTGAGTCCTTCTCATTTTCCACGGATCCCAGGCTGAGCCATCCCCAGGGTTTCAATTCCTGACCCCAAATTTTCAAGCCCTGACCTTGGATGCTTAAAAATAGGGGCAGTTCAGTGAATTCCAGTTTCTGAGGTTTGTTCTAGGTGCCAGGCTCTAAAGGAGATGAAAGCCTCCCCCAGCCCAAAGGTAAATGCATAATTTGACCTAAAGCCACGACTTCTGCACATAAAACCGGCCCCAAATCTCCCAAGGACAGAGAAAGAGAGAAATTTGGGGGGTTTATTGGTAATTCTCTGCTCTGATCAACAAAAGCAAACCCCCTTTGGGTCTAAAGTGACCTTGTCCACAGGAGAAATAAAATACAGAGGTGAGAACTGATCTCAGTTTCAAGGCAAATAAAATTTGTTGCAAACACTGTCCAGAAGAGCAGTAAAAACGGGATTTTGGCGCTGTTTGAAGTCCATACATTTGTTTTATGTGCACATTTCTGTGTTTTCTGCTCTCCTCACAGCATCTCTTTGCCTCCCCTCTCCGAGTAAAAAACGCTTTTTATTTCAAGCCATCATGCTGAGATCTCCCCCAGGTGTTTCCAGTTTCTCTGCTCCCCTCCCTGCCTGGTTTTTCCATGTTTATCCCTGGTTTATTTGGCACTTGAGGCTGGAATCTCCTTGTCCATCACTTTTTGGGAGCGTGGGTGTGGTTGGGATATGGTGACCCCAACTCTGGGCTGAAGGTTGTCGCCGGCCGGGGTCTGTGCACAAATCCCCAACAGGACAGGGCTGCTGGGAACGGGCCTGGAGCTGTTGGATTTTCCAGCATCAGCCTCATTCCATGGCTCTGACAATGGGGAGATGCCACCAGCTCACATCCCAGCAGCAGACCAAGAACTCAATGTCACAACTCCCTTTATGAGCTTTGTGACCAATCCCACAAAGCAAAAGCACATTGACAGGAGTTCCACCCAACCACTGTAAGCACAGGTACCTGTGGTTAAACAATGCTGGCTTATTTCAAATACAACACCTGCTTGTGAGCCTCAAACACAATGCAGAGCTCTGTTATTAACCTTAGAACTCCCTAACATCTCACTGGATAAACTTTTCTGTAGCTTAGGGAGCTATTCCAGACAAGCCTTAATGCACAGACCATTGTTCTATTTGTCCTTGCTTTCCTACTTTTTAAATAATTTTTCTGCTGACCAATCTCATGGCTGCTGCTTAGCTCTAATCACAGTTCTGCTGCCTCTGAGGCTGCCTTTTGCAGCTTTCCCAAAACCCTTTAATTTTGTGGATTCCCACAATTCCCCCTCTCCGTTCACCTAAAAAGAAACTTTTACAATCGTGTCGTTTATTACTTGCGTTTTGTAGCCTTACTATAATATTTCTGCTTATGACCTGCTTAAAGCATTTTCTTGCTTGCACTAAGCATTGCTACATCACAACACAGCAATTTAATGCTGTGCAAGTCCAGTCAGCTCAAAGGGCACAAATTACACCTGACAATAGTTACAAGTCATTGTTCAAAAAAGTCTTGTCGATCCCAAGGTCTTAATTCAGAACCTTCCTCCATGTCCACACCTTCATCCACCATCTCTGTGAGATTTCGAGCACTCTCCATGAATCCAAAGGTCACAGAGCTCTGCTGGAGGTGGGTGGCGCTGGTGGCATCTCCAGGAGGGTGCAGCCAGGTGGGATCAGGCTCTTAGCCCAGGAAACCAGGGGCAGGATGAGAGGGAGCAGCCTCGGGTTGCACCAGGAGAAGCTCAGGTTGGATATTAGGGAGAATTCCTCCATGGAAAAGTTGTCCAGCCTAGGGAAGTGGTGGAATCCCCATCCCTGGAGGGATTTAAATCCGTGTGGAGGTGGCACTTGGGGACATGGGGCAGTGGTGGCCCTGGCAGTGCTGGGAATGGTTGGGCTCGATGATCTCTGAGGGTTTTTTCCAGCCTAACTGCTCTGGGATTCTCTCTGGAACAATGAGGCTGCTCCAGGGGCTGCAGCTCCCTTGTTTTACTGTGGAAAAGTAAAAAACTCAGAGCAGGGAGCTGTGGGAGAGGTTTCAGGAGTGGGGAGAAGGTTTAAAATGCCCCATTAATCATTAAAGGGGTTGTGTGCAGATCTGAGCCGGTGTCACCACCTGGCTCAGTGTCACCACCTGGCTCAGTGTCACCTGGCTCAGTGTCACCTGTCAGGGACAGCCTGAGGGGAACCAGGAGCAGAATGCAGCACTTCCCCTGTGCTGATAGGAGCCTTATCTCAAATTTCCCGTGTGCTTTTCTCACCTTTCTTCCCTGATTTGTCCTCCCTTTCCTGGATATTTGAGTGTCCTTGAAGGATCCTGGGAGGGTGGGGAGGGGCTGGAGTGGATTGCCAGAGCAGCTGGGTCTGCCCCTGGATCCCTGGCAGTGCCCAAGGCCAGGCTGGACACTGGGGCACCCTGGGACAGTGGGAGGTGTCCCTGCCATGGCAGGGGTGGGATGGGATGATCCCTAATATCCCTTCCATCCCAACCCAGTCTCCATCCTCTTCCCGGCCCTGTTCATGTCCAGTGGAGTTCAGCCCCACAAATAATTGAATGATTGCTGTAGGAATGAGTAAAAAAAAAAATTATTTTCCTGCTAAATATTCCAAAGGAATACTGGTGTGAGTGACTCCAGGAATGAGCCAGGATGTTGCACCCCTGGCTGGATCCATGAGGGAGGAGAGTTGGTTCAAATCCCAAATGGAATCCAGGAATGGATTGGGTTGGAAAGGACCTTAAATCCCATCCCATTCACCCCTGCCATGTCAGGGACACCTCCCACTGTCCCAGGGTGCCCCAGTGTCCAGCCTGGCCTTGGGCACTGCCAGGGATCCAGGGGCAGCCACAGCTGCTCTGGCAATCCCAGCCCAGCCAGGAATTCCCAATTCCCAATCTCCCACCCATCCCTGCCCTCTGGCACTGGGAGCCATTCCCTGGCTCCTGTCCCTCCATCCCTTGTCCCCAGCCCCTCTGCAGCTCTCCTGGAGCCCCTTCAGGCCCTGGGAGGATTTCCTTGGATTCTTTCCTTCTCCAGGTGGGCACCCCCAGCATTCCTAACCTGGCTCCATGACTTTTTAGCTGGAAAATGGTTTAAAATGAGTGCAGAGGGGTTTTTTACCCAGATCACCAGTGAGTCCCTGCTCCTCCAGAGACATTCCTTAATCCTGGATGTGGAGGAGAGAAATTTAGGATCCAGGACCTGCCCATAGAGAAGGACCCTGAACCCAGAGCTCAGTCGCAGCTCCCCTTGTTAGCTCTATAGGATTAAAATGTTGTTCACTGCTGTTCATTGATTTATATTCTAGCCAGGACAATTTAAATTCCATAAAATCCAAGGAACAGCAGCAGCAGAGCCCATAAAGGACGCTCAGAAGAGCAGACACTTTTAAAAACCCATGGATTATTCCCATTTCATGGTTTTTTAAGGAAGCTCCTCATTATTCACCCATCCCCTTCTGGCCCCAGCTGGACAAATCAAGCAAATCAAGATTTGCAGATATGGAGGGACATGAATGGTGCAGTTTTGCCTCAAAGTTTTTATTTTATCAGTTTGTTTTTATTCATCTGAGTATTTATAACTTGCAAACGCTGCACGTGCTCCAGCACAAATATTGAAGCTCAGGAACCTGGGAGCTGCTGGGTGAGGCTGGATCTGGATTTCCAGAGAAGGTAATGCCCTGTCAAGGAGCCAAACCAGGACAGAGCCACCAGCCTGGAAAATCCCAGCAAATTCTGCAGACAGGGGAGACAACTCGAAGCACAAAAATCCAAGTTAGCAAATTCCTGACAGTGGGGACTGGGATTTTCCATTGTAAATCCTTCTGCAAAGCAGGCACAGACACAGAACGCAGAAGAAAATGAAATTAATAGTAATTTTACACTGAAAGTTACCATCCAAATCCCTCTAACTTAAAATTAGGACCTTGCCAGGGATAAGATGAAAAAATTAGGAGTCCATGATGAGCATCTTTGGAGTTCTGACAGGGGATGGAGGGACAGGAGCCAGGGAATGGCTCCCAGTGCCAGAGGGCAGGGATGGGTGGGAGATTGGGAACTGGGAATTGCTGGCTGGGCTGGAATTGCCAGAGCAGCTGTGGCTGCCCCTGGATCCCTGGCAGTGCCCAAGGCCAGGCTGGGCACTGGGGCACCCTGGGACAGTGGGAGGTGTCCCTGCCATGGCACTGGGTGGGATTTAAGGCCCTTTCCATCCCAAAACATTCCTGGATTTAATAAAACAGGGATTTTCCTCACTGTACCATGGATATATCTGTGCAAGGCAGGGTTTGGAATGCACAGTTCCAGGATGGATTTGCACACCTGTTTTAATTTACTCCAGATGTGCAAATGGCTTTTTTTCTATTTCTGGCCATGGTGGTTTCATTTCACTGGAGTAAATCCATTATCCAAGGTGTGATACCCCTATTCCAAACTTTGGATGGAAAATTGTTGTTGTCATTTCACAGGGATCACAATCCCTGTGCACTGGAGCTTCCCAAAGCTCCTAAATCCCATCTTCTCTGGGCTTCTCCATGTCTCCATTCAGGCACCTCCAGACCCACCTCAGGAGCTGAAAAACCTGGAAATGAGGCTGCAGTGGAGAGTCTGGGAATAGATGGATTTGGAAGTGCTGGATAACATTCCTGTGGTGTGAATCTAGCAGTGGCCACAAACCCCATGGAAAGCGAGCAGAGGCACCACTTTTTATTGTTATTTATTTATTATTCCCCTTGCTGGAGCTGTGAGAGAAAAACTCATTATTTGTTTAGCTTAAAATGCAAATTGGAGAGGCCAAACCAGCGGGTGAAGCCTCTGCTTGGGGCATCAGGGTGAAAATAAATTCCATGAATTTTCTCCTTAACAAATCCTACTATAAAAACCAGGATTTGACCCTCACCGTGAGGAGCAGCTGTGTGATTCAAACCAAACAAGCATCTGGCTGTCATTTCTCAGGATAGCTCCAGAACTTTCCTTTTTCTGTTTCCTAATCCTTAAAACATGAATGTACTTAGGCTAAAAAACTTCATTAAACATTAATAGAGAGCCTGATTTAACTCCAGCCCCGTTTGCTTCCCAAAGATAATTGTGGGAGAGAATGAACCGTGCTCCCTTGGCAGCTTTGCTGGAGATTTTTCCAAAACTAATAGTGGAATTATGAAAGGAATAAGGAGGGAAAAAGTAAATTAAATCAAATTGCCAAAGCCTTGGGGAAGAGCTGATGTAAATGAGTTCAACGCAGAGGAGTCACAAACAACTCCAGTTTTTCTCCTGCCCATCTGGGAAGTCACAGTCCTATCAAAACAATGGAAAAAATGATGGAAAAATGAGCTGTTAACTCTGGTTGGGGCTTTTATCAGCCCTTCCCTTTCCCATTAAAGTTATTACCTGCAAAAGTGGGATTCAGGAATGAGCAGCCCGAGTTAATTTTCTCTTCCTGTCACTGGGGATCATCAGCCCCTGGATAAATGGGAATTGTGGGGTTTAAAGACTTTTTTGACCTTAAAGGCAGGGGAAAGTTTCATTTAAAAGCTGTTTATAAGGCTAAAGTAGCTTGATAAGTAAATAAAGCAGGGGGAGAAGAGAGAAGGGCCTGAATACAAATTCCCATTCAAATCGTTAAACTGAGGAGCCACGGGGAGGGGAAATCATTCCCTGGGTCTGGAGCATTCTGTGGAAGCAGCAAGGAAAACAAAGGAGGGAACGTTATTCCAAACCAGAGATGAGTTTTGGATGTTCAAACATTCCAAGGATTTATGAGCAAGGGGAGAAAATAATGGAAAAATCATCCATTAAAGGCTTTTTAACACCTCAAACACAAAGATTTGGGAATGTTCCTGTCCCAAAATTCCTGTGCTCATCCTCAAGGATTTAGGATCAAGATGTTGGATCAGGAGGGTTAAAATCATTCCCTGAAATCATTCCCTGGATTCAGAGCATTCAATGGAAGCAGCAAGGAAAACAAAGGAGACAACGTTATTCCAAACCAGAGATGAGTTTTGGATGCTCAAACATTCCAAGGATTGGAATGCTTGAACATCCAATTTATGAGCAAGGGTAGAAAATTACAGAAAAATCATCCATTAAAGGCTTTTTAACACCTCAAACATGGAACTTACTTGGTATTCGTGTCCCAAAATTCCTGTGCTCATCCTCAGGGATTCAGGATCAGGAGGGTCCTCAGCTGATGCTGCTTGAGCATCTTTTTGTTGTTATTTTAGAGATTCTTCTGTGCTTTGATCAAATTTTAGGGAGAATTTTCCCAGGATTATAAGGTGTATTTTGGTGTGGTTGGAAGGGCTGGAGAGGTGATGGATATAGAATTATCCTGGCTGGAATGGGGAAAATAATAAAGAATTTCCAATTAAAAATCAAATATTTATTTCAGATAAAATTGGCTGTGTTATAAAGATCAAATTATACCAGGAACAGCACCAGGTGCCTTGTTGTGATCATGATCCATAAAAATATGGAGAGTTCATGGAATCTTGGAATGCTTTAGCTTGGAAAAGCCCTCTGAGATCAAATCCAACCATTCCCAGAACTTCCAAGGCCACCACTGATTGTGTCCCCAAGTGCCACCTCCACAGGGCTTTAAGTCCCTGCCAGGATGGGGACTCCACTGCTCTTTTCCAATATTTTCCAACTTTTCCATGGAGAACTTTTCCCTTGGACAACTTACGGAAAAATGCCTGGAAAACAGTAAATATTAGTAAATCTGATTAATAATTCCTTTGATATCCGTTCTATGGGAGGATCTTGATTTGTGGGAAGTACAAATAATTTAAGACAGGGTGGTGAGAGGAAAACAGGAGATTTGGGAGGGGCAGCTGCACAGATCTCCCTGAAAAGGCAGCAGGGATCTGGAATATTTTCTTTCCTAAGGATAATTCCTGTCTTTAAGCCAACAGTTCCCTGCAAAGCTGCTGCCTTGGGAAACTTGGGGAAGCAGGAACATTTTCATGTTTTACATAAAACACCTCGTAAGGATACAAAACCTCCCTGTGCCGCCCGGGGACGGGAGGATTTCAGGAATTCTTCCCTCTCAGGGGTTAAAAATGAGCTGAGTTCTGTAGAGAGCCAGAATTCCCTGTTTTTCATCCCTTTAGGAACAGGTTTTCCATGCATGTTCTTGGCTCTGAAGAGCTGTGCTGACATGAGCTGAGCACGAACCATTACTAGGCCAGATTATCCTTATTTTCCATCCATGGTGAAGTTTTCCAAAGGAAATGGCAGCAGGAAGTTGGGTCTGTGCACACCCTGGATGTTGGTTATATTTTATTTATTTGGTGTTTTGCTGGAATCAAAATTCTGGGGGAGTTTGAAGCTGTGGATGTGAATTATTTAGAATCAGTTTTAATGGAGTTAGAGCAGAACAGGCTGTTCTGGGTGTGGGGAACTGGGACAGTCAAACCTCCACCAGAATGGAGAAAAAAGATCCAGAGGTGATGGTTTTTGGTGAAGCCAGATTTTTGGTGAAGCTCCTGGGGTGGGGAGCTCATGGAATCATGGAATATCCCAAGCTGGAAGAAGCCCAGCTCCCAGCCCTGCACAGACACCCCAAAAATCCCAGCCTGTGCATCCCTGGTGTCCAAACATTCCCAGAGCTCTGGCAACCTCGGGAATGTGCCCACACCTGAGGTCTCCATTTGTTATTCCCCAGATTTTTTTTTTTTAATTATTACAGATTTATAATTGTGAGTACAGAGTCACCAGCCCAGCTCTGTGCCTGGGCTGTTGCTGCCTCGTGCACTTTATCCAGAGAAAGTCCCAGAATTCCAGGCTGGTTTGGGATGGAAGAGACCTCCCAGGCCACCTCATCCCACCCCTGCTATGGGCTGGGACACCTTCCATGAGTTGCTCCAAGCTCTGTCTGAGTTAAGACAAGTTTATTGGCTTTATTCAGCGTTGTTCCAAGGGATCTCTGAATAAGAACTTGGGTTAGGCTTGTCTCCTAAGCCAGGCCCTAAACACTGACCTGGGTTGGTCCACTCTCCTGGGATGGGTCCTAAACCAGAACCTGGGTTTAACAGGTTAAGTTTTTAGGATGTGCAAAGAAGAACCCACCCAACCTCCTGCAACAGGAGTGGACCAGGTTAGTCCTGTCTCCTAGCACTGGTCCTAAATTAGAGCCTGGGTTAGTCTTGAATCCTAGGATGGGTCCTAAAGAAGGTGGGATTTAAGGTCCTTTCCATCCCAAAACATTCCTGGATTCCATGAAACAGGGATTTTCCTCACTGTACCATGGATATATCTGTGCAGGACTAACCTGGGTTAGCCCTGTCTCCTACGATGCATCTCAGATAAGAACCCAGATTAGTCTCTATTCCTAGGAAAGGTCCTAAACAAGAAGCTGGGTTAGTCTTGATTCCTATGACAAGAAACCCATCTTGTTTATGGGTACTAAACAAGAACCTGGGTTACTTTGGATGCCTAGGATGGTTCCTAACCTGGGTTAGTCCCGTGTCTTGGAGAAGTGCTAAACAAGAACCTGGATTTCCCTGAAAAAGTCTTTGTTCCTAGGACAGGCTCTAAACAAGAACCTGGGTTACTCTGGCCTCCTGTGATGGGCCCTAAATAAGAACCTGAGTTAGTTTGGACGCCTAGGATGGTTCCTAACCTGGATTAATCCTGTCTCTAGGAGAGGTCCTAAACAAGAACCTGGATCAATCCTGTCTCTAGGACAGGTCCTAAACAAGAACCTGGATCAATCCTGTCTCTAGGACAGCTCCTAAACAAGAACCTGATTCAATCTTGTCTCTAGGAGAGGGCCTGAACAAGAACATGGATTAATCCTGTCTCTAGGACAGGTCCCAAACAAGAACATGGATCAATCCTGTCTCTAGAACAGGTCCCAAACAAGAACCTGGATCAATCCTGTCTCTAGGAGAGATCCTAAACACTAACCTCACTTAATTCTGTCCCTAGGCCTGGCTCCCTCCCTCTAACCCCCTGCTGCCCTGACTGTGTCTCTGCAGACCTAGGAGAGGTCCTAAACAAAACCTGGATCAACCCTGTCTCTAGGAGAGGTCCTAAACAAGAACCTGGATCAATCCTGTCTCTAGGACAGGTCCCAGACAAGAACCTGGATCAACCCTGTCTCTAGGAGAGGTCCCAAACAAGAACCTGGACCAACCCTGTCTCTAGGAGAGGTCCTAAACAAGAACCTGGACCAACCCTGTCTCTAGGAGAGGTCCTAAAAAAGAACCTGGATCAATCCTGTCTCTAGGAGAGGTCCTAAACAAGAACCTGGATCAATCCTGTCTCTAGGACAGATCCTAAACAAGAACCTGGATCAATCCTGTCTCTAGGGCAGCTCCCACACACGAACCTTGGCTAATCCTGTCTCTAGGGCAAGTCCCACACAAAAACCTTGGTTAATCCTGTCTCTGGGACAGCTCCTAAACACGAACCTCACTTAATCCTGTCCCTAGGCCTGCCTGCCCCCCTCTAACGCGTCTGTGTCTCCGCAGACCCCCCGGCGGTGGAGCCGGCGTTCCTGGAGCTGCGGCAGGGCCAGGGCCGCGCGGTCACCATGAGCTGCCGCGTGCTGCGCGCGTACCCCACGCGGGTGCTGAGCTACGAGTGGCGCCTGGGCGGGCGCCTGCTGCGCTCGGGGCACTTCGACCTGCAGGACTCCACCGAGTTCACCGTCAGCAGCCTCTCCCGCGACTCCTACGGCCTCTACAACTGCAACATCATCAACGAGGCGGGCGCCGGCCGCTGCAGCTTCCTCGTCACAGGTAGGAGGCGTGGGGCTGGGAATGAAACAGCTCCTTGGTTTGGTTTGTTAATGGTTTTTGAAGGGGTTTTAGGCAGTTTGTTCAGGTTTTCCCAGGAGGTTGGGGTTTGTCTTCAGAACTGCATTCATGGAGTTTTGGGTCGTTTGGGTTGTTTGGGTTTTGTTGGGTGAGGCTTTGTAGAGCTCCAGCAACAAAAGGAAGATTCCGAGATTTTGAGTTTGGAATCTGTCATTATAGGAATCTGGAATCCGTCACTTATAGGAATTTAGAGTTTGGAATCTGTCACTATAGGAATCTGGAATCCATCACTATAGGAATCTGGAATCTGTCACTGTAAGAATTTTGAGTTTGGAATCTGAAGGTTTTCTTCAAAATTGTGCTCATGGAATGTTTGGGTTTTGTTGGGTGAGGCTTCGTAGAGCTCCAGCAACAAAAGGGAGATTCCGAGATTTTGAGTTTGGAATCTGTCATTATAGGAATCTGGAGTCTGTCACTATAAGAATTTTCAGTTTGGAATCTGTCACTATAAGAATCTGGAATTGGTCACTGTAGGAATTTTGAGTCTGGAATCTGTCACTATAGGAATTTTGAGTTTGGCATCTGTCACTACGCGAATCTGGAATCTGTCACTATAGGAATTTTGAGTTAGGAATCTGGAGGTTTTCTTCAAAATTGTGCTCATGGAATGTTTGGGTTTTGTTGGGTGAGGTTTGGTAGAGCTCAAGCGACAAAAGGGAGATTCCGAGATTTTGGGTTTGGAATCTGTCACTATACGAATCTGGAATCTGTCACTTATAGGAATTTGGAGTTTGGAATCTGTCACTATAGGAAACTGGAATCTGGAATGTGTCACTTATAGGAATTTTGGGTTTGGCATCTGAAGGTTTTCTTCAAAACTGTGCTCTCAGAGTGTTTGGGTTTAGCTGGGTGAGGCTTGATAGAGCTCAAACAACAAAAGGAAGATTCCGAGATTTTGAGTTTGGGATCTGTCATAGGAATCTGGAGTCTGTCACTATGGGAATTTTGAGTTTGGAATCTGTCACTAATAGGAATCTGGAATCTGTCACTTATAGGAATTTTGAGTCAGGAATTTGAAGGTTTTCTTCAAAACTGTGTTCATGGAGTGTTTGGGTTTAGTTGGGTGAGGCTTGATAGAGCTCAAGCAACAAAAGGAAGATTCCGAGATTTTGAGTTTGGGATCTGTCACTAATAGGAATCTGGAGTCTGTCACTATGGGAATTTTGAGTTTGGAATCTGTCACTATAGGAATCTGGAATCTGTCACTATAAGACATGAAATAACACGCACATGCTGCTGTTTTCAAGGTTAAAAAAGGGAAGATTACTTTCTGACTCCAACATTTATAGATTTCTAAAAGTGACAGTGGATTGGAGGGTGACACTGCTACCTCTCCAATGACACTGGACATACCAACAGTCCCTTAAATTTTTCTTCTTCTATAAAGAGTGCAAAACAATAAATTATTTACAGAAAGTGTGTGAGAAAGTTCGTTACCAGAGAACACAGTCTGCAGCTACGGCAGGGAAGGGACAGGTTGGATATTAGGAAGAAATTTTTCACCTAAACAATAATAAAGCACTGGAATGCTCTTCCCAGGGAGGTGGTGGAATCACCATCTCTGGGTGTGTTTAAAAAGCCTGGCCATGGCACTGGGTGCTGTGGTCTGGGTGAGGTGTGAGGAAACAGGTTGGGCTCCATGATCTCAGAGGCCTCTTCCAACCTCATCATTCTGTGCTTCTGGGATTCTGTGAATGTAAACATCAGAAGGCTTAGAAAATCCTAAAAAATCAGGGTGACAGGAATCTCTGGGTTGGGAGTAGCCAGGAGATAAATGGATGTGATGGGGATGACATCCCCTTGGCAGGAATTTCTCACAGCACAAACGTGCTGGGAACACAGCAAATCCCACAGTTCTGGATGGTTCTGCTCCTTCCAAATGGTTCTGCTCCTTCCAGCCTTTGGCTGACACCATTCAGAGCCTGCTGGAGGGGCTTTCACAGCCACCAACTTCTCCAAATCTTGGGATTTTAATCCCAAAGGCAGCTCTGAAGGAAACCAGAAAAATCGTTTGGCCTCAAATGAGTAAATTTGGTTCAATCTATTCATCAGGATTTGGATCCCAGACTGTGGAAATCTATTCCAAGGCAATTATTTTGCCAGGATTGGGGCAGTTGGAGTGGTTTTAGCAAACGACAAAACTGAAAATGAGCCCTAAAATGATTTTATGATGTTTCCCATTTCCCACCCCTCCCTGTGCTCATTTAGGGTTCATCCCATCCAGCTGATTTATGGTGTATTAGGGATGCTGGAAGTAACACTTTGACTTTTCTTAGCCTTTAAAGTTAAAACTGACTTTATTTAGCAAATAAATGCTTTTCCACTGCTCTCAGAGCAGCGGCTCTGTTGTGCTCCTGAATCTCAGCAGTGCAGATGGAGTCAAAGCCCTGGGGAACTGAAAACGCTGAAAAAAATGACGAAATGGTTAAAAAGGAGGCTTGGATTTCACTGGGAATGTGAATAGAGACAAGAAAATGGGCACTTCTTAGGCATGATTGGAAAAAAAAGCCCAATAAATAACTGCAAGGCAGGAATGTGGCAGTTGTGTGGAGCTTTTGTTTTGGGGGGAATAATGGGTTGTTGTAACCCATTTTTAGCTGGTTTATTTCTGGTTTTTCATGCAGGAAAATAGAAATGTGCTGGACTGGGGCTGCAGAAAGCCATTGGTATGCTCAGAGAAAGCTTTTCAGTACAGCATTTCACGTAGAATGGCTTTAAAGATTTATTCTGACCCCTGAGCCTGCAGAATCTCCTTTTTTTTTTTTTTTTTCCTGTATATTTTGAGCCAGATTGTAGGAGATGAAAGCCAAATAAATCACACATGGAAAAGGGGTTAATTTATAGCATCTGGGCCAACACGAGGCAGATGTAACCTGCCAGTCTCTTCAAAATAAATAAGAAGTGACAAGGCAAATTGTGTTTGTGGGGAAGCAGGGCTGAGTTCATGCTCCTCACAGCTTCACCACCTCGAGATTTTATTCAGGGCCAGATCATATCCAGAGAGCAACAAGAAGTCCATTCCAGGCTATGGCTTCGGAAATCCCTGCCAGGGCTGGGAGCAAATAAATCAAACCAGATCCGTGAACGGCAGAGGAGCCTCCCTGAGGGAGAGTTTGGAGAAGGAAGGGATGAGCACAGGGAGCTTCTCCCTCCCTGGAGAGGCTGCTGAGCGCCAGAGGTTCCTCCAGGACACACCTGAGCCCTGCTGGGTCACGGCCTGGCCTGGCCTGGCCAGCTGGGGACACCCAGGAGCAGCTTTGTCACCGTGGCCTGGCTTTGGCTTCTCGAGGCAGGGGGGGCTGGTCTCTGTGTTTTGCAGGTTTCCCGTTTGCAAAGGAGGGAAGAAGAATTCTTCTTCTTCTTTTTCTCTTTTTTCTTTTTCTTCTTTTTCTTCTTCTTCTTCTGCTTCTTCTGCTTATTCTCCTGTTTCTCTTTCTTCTCTTTCTTCTTCTTCTCTTTTTTCTTCTTCTTCTTCTTTTTCTCCTTCTTCTTCTTTGTCTTCTTCTCCTTCTCCTTCTCCTTCTCCTTCTCCTTCTCCTTCTCCTTCTCCTTCTCCTTCTCCTTCTCCTTCTCCTTCTCCTTCTCCTTCTCCTTCTCCTTCTCCTTCTCCTTCTCCTTCTCCTTCTCCTTCTCCTTCTCCTTCTCCTTCTCCTTCTCCTCCTCCTCCTCCTCCTCCTCCTCCTTCTCCTTCTCCTTCATCTTCTCCTTCATCTTCTTCCTTGTCTTCTTCTTTTTCCTGTTCCTCCTCCTGCTTCTCCTCCTCCCTCTTCTTCTTTGTCATCTTCTCCTTCTTCTTCTTCTTCATCTTCCTCTTCCTTGTTCTCCTCCTCCTTCTCCTTCTCTTCCTCTCCCCTTCTTCTATCTTCTTCTTTATCTTCCTCTTTTTCCTCTTCCTCCTCCTGCTTCTCCTCCTCCTCCTCCTCTTCCTTGTTCTCTTTCCACTCCATCTTCCTCATTGTTATTTTTCTCATCATTACAAGTGTCAGGACAAGAGGGAACAGCCTCCGGCTGCCCCAGGGAAGGGTAAAGTTGGATATTGGGGGGAGATTCTTCCTGGAAAGGGCTGTCAAACCCTGCCCTCTCAGTGTTTCGGTGGAGTCACAATCCCTGGAATTGCCCAAAACCCATGGATGTGGCTCTGGAGGCCATGGGATAGTGGTGACTGAAGGGGGGAGGATTGACAGCCACACTTGATGGTCCTAAAGGTCTTTTCCAACCTGAAAAATTCCATGATTTTCTGTGCCCCCAGGAAGCCATTTAGGATTAGGGTTTCCTAGAACTGAGTTTACCTGACGAGTCCTAGTTTAAAATTTCTCCTCAGTTTGGGAAGTTTGATCCTCTTGAGCTGGAATTTTCTCTGCTGGGGCTGAATTTGTCCCCAGAGTTGTGCACAAGAGGGATTTTTAGATTTTTTTTACAATATTTTGTTCCCTCTCTGTGAATTTCTTTAATCAGGGCTGGATACACATCCGTGTGGGATTCCTTCCTGAACTTCCACCAAGAATCTCTGTCCATAGCGGATGGGGCTGGCTTGGCAGGGCTGCAGATTTAATATTAAAATCCAAAATTTCAATTATTCATCACAGCCCTGGGTAGGACTAAACAAAGCTCTAATGTCATTCCATGGACTTAATTCCTTTTATCAACCAACTCCTGATCCCACCAGTGAGGGAAGACACTTTGGAATATTAATTCCGTGTTGTTCTGGCCTGTGGAATATTTTTGCCGTGGGATATTGCGTTAATTAACGAGCTCATCTTTAATTATTTACTCTGTCTTACATCACCCCGTCAGTGCTTCCAGCCAAGTGCAACATCAAGCCAATCAAGGGCTAATTGGGGAGGGTTTAATTGTTAGCTCGTGATCAGAGCTTTCCCTTCCCTTGGAGCTCTTGGAAACTCTTTGGAGCTGGTGATGCTGAAACCTGACAATCCAAACATTCCTTCCCTGCCAACACCTCCAGAAGGGATTATCCCCATCCATGGCAGGAAGAATTCAGGTTGGAAAAGACCTCGGAGATGATCCAGTCCAACCTTCCACCACTAATCCATGGGACACGCAGGTACCTCACATCTCCTGCCTTCCCTTCTCCCAGAAAATTGGGATTTGAGGAGATGGACACTGGATCATCCCTTCTGATGATCCCAGAATCCACATCTGCAAAGAGCTCTTTGGAAACTCATTTTTTTCTCTAATGAAAAGCAGCTTTTGGACCTTTCCAGGAGAAGAACCACATGGAAATACTTTGTTTTTTTCCAGGTTTTCCCTGATTTTTGGATATTTTAAGGGGAAAAATGGAGCACGGCAAACCCTGGATTGGGTTTGCCCCCATCATGTTCCTTCTGGATGGGGCAAGGATGGACCTGTTCCATGAAAGGTCTTGGAATTATGGAATGGTTTGGGTTGGAAAAGGCCATGGGAAGGGGCATTTTAAACAAAATCTGGTTGCTCCAAGCCCCATCCAAGCTGGCCTTGGACAATTCCAGGGATGGAATATCCACCCCACCCCTTGGCAAAACCTCTCTGTGGATTTAAGTCAACATGAACTCAGATTTAGTAGATTTAGGAAAGTTTTGTCCTCTCTTTGGGAAATCATCCTCAGTTTTCCCCATATTTATGAAGGATGAAGGGTCGGATGTGATCCTCCCATTTTTCCCAATTCCCTGGGAGATTCCCTTTTCAAGATCAGGCACTTCTCCTGGTGCTTCATTCAGGAATTTCTCAGTGTTTGTTCTGTGCCCCTGCCACCATCCCTGGTAGCACCATGTCCTCAGCATGGAGCTGGAATTATTTCCAAATTCCCACTGGAACAGGAATTCCAGAGAAGCTGTGGCTGTCACTTGTGTGAGCTTTAAAATTCCAACTAGAGCAGCAGCAAAAATCCTTTTCCATTCATCTGCCAGGAAAAGGGATTTTTATTTTAATTAAAAACCTTGGGGATTCCTCTCCTAAAAGTGTCCAAAAACTCCTGGAGGACAGGGAAGGCCCTGGAACTCATACCTGGAGGATTAAGGGAAGGCCACAAATGAAGGAACATCTTTAAGGTCCCTTCCAAACCAAATAATTCCCTGATTTTCGGCTTCCATGGTTATGGGGAGGCAGGAGGTGACTGGGATGATCCATCTGCAGGATTGGGATGAGGAGCAGATCCTGGAGGAGACAGATGTTGCCTTTCCCAATTGCAAATAAAGAACAAAACATCTTCTCTTTCTTCCTGCAACCTTTCCATAAAATAGAGATCCTGGAATAAAGCAGAGCACAGAAGGGGCAGCATTTTCCATAAATTCAGTGTCTCCCACTATTTCACAGAGTTAAATGCAGGGTTTTATTTAGGATTTATGCTCTCTCAGCACTGTAAAGATGGAAAGGGCTGGAGCTGAGGTTGCCACGAGGGGAAGCATTTATAAATCTCTGATTTTATTTCCTTTCCCCGAATGTGATAGAGTGGGAGCTGCTCTGCGCAGAGCTCACAGCAGTGCCACAAACATGGGACAGAGCTTCTGCAATTCCCAAAACTCCAAGGAAATGGCAGAACTCGATGGGAAAATAAGGAGGAAACAGATAAGGAAATGATTCCTTGAATGCTCCATGTCCATGCAATTCCCACTGTTTGTTCCTGCAGGACAGGGAGCCAACACCAATCCCACCCCCTGGGATCTGGGACATTTAGGGACACAGGGTTTGTGCATTGCTGAGATCCCTGTGCTGCTCTGCTCTCATCCCAGTTGGAATCTGCAGTGCCCAATCCACAACAATTCCTTTAAGGGATTCTTTTCCTCAGGGATCAATGGCTGAGTGATCCCAATGGACCACAGGATAAGGAATCCTGGCTGATCATTTTCTCTACAAGGCACCAGCTGAACCTCCTTCCTTTTATTTTAAAAACTAAAAATGCCCCAGTCTTAAAAAATAAGGAATGTGGAATCTAAGGAGGCAGAATGTGTTAAATACAGATTTTATGGGCTACAAATTGACAGCTGAGAAATGCAGGTGTCAGAAACAGCTGGTCCTGAGCCAGATTTACTGTCTGAGATCTGAGGATGAAAGGGATGGGAACACTTCAGGGAAAGTTGGAAAGTTGAGGAAACCACAGAGACAACAATGAAATCCTCTTGAAATGTGGAAAACAGCTCTGGGATTGAAGGCAGGGTGGGAAATGGTCACCGAGAGAGGGATCCTTTCATCAGAGTGAATTCAAACTCCAGCACCAAGATCTGCTAAAATCTGGAGAGCTGGGAGAGAAACCACTCTGGCTCCTGGATTTCCATCCCAAGGAATGGCAATAAATGATCTTGGAAGTTCTGCATTAGGATATTTCAGTCCATTTAGTAAATAAATGGGAATTTTGGGGATTGCAGAGCTGGAAGGGAGATGGTGTTTCCTTGCTTTGAAAAACTTCAAACCCAGGGACAGAGAGAGGGACTTTGGATAAAGGCCTGGAGTGTCAGGACAGGGGGAATGCCTCAATCCACTTCTGTTCAGGACAATTCTCCAGCTTTTAAATCCCTGTGGAGCTTGGGATGGAGCAGCTGAAGAGGCTTTTCCCCTTTGCTTGGTTTCTCTAATTCAGTACCACAGAGATTTAATCCAATTTTTGACCTTGCACTGGTACAGGGCTGGTGGAAAATGTTTGGATGTTTGGATGCGCTGCCTGGAGGGATTGAAAGCTGCACAACAAATGCGCATGACTGAAAATGTTCCCCTGGAGAGGAGAAGGCTCCAGGGAGAGCTCAGAGCCCCTGGCAGGGCCTGAAGGGGCTCCAGGAGAGCTGGAGAGGGACTGGGGACAAGGGATGGAGGGACAGGAGCCAGGGAATGGCTCCCAGTGCCAGAGGGCAGGGATGGGTGGGAGATTGGGAATTGGGAATTGCTGGCTGGGCTGGGATTGCCAGAGCAGCTGTGGCTGCCCCTGGATCCCTGGCAGTGCCCAAGGCCAGGATGGACACTGGGGCACCCAGGGCTGAGGCCCCTCTCAGCTGGGGCTCCTCTCCAGGCTGAGCAGCCCCAGCTCCCTCAGCCTTTCCTGGGCATGGAGATGCTCCAGCCCTTCCTCATCCTCATCCTCACATCCCTCCTCTGGACCAGATCCAGGAGCTCCAGGTCCCTCCTGTCCTGCTGATCCCAGAGCTGGACACAGGATCCCCAAGGATGAAACTCCACAAACTCTGAACCACCTGGGCTTTGAGGTGGGAAGCCCATTGAGAGCTGAGATCCCACAAACCTCCCCCATTCCTGTCATCCCACCTAAAAATGATCTTCCCACCCCAAAATCCACATTGTGCCAACCTCCAGGCTCCCGACCACGAGCAGACCTTCCTGTGTGACACAACCCAACTCCTGCTTCCATTCAAGGCTCTGGGAAGCCTCAGAGAAAACCAACAAACCAAGATCTTCACATCCCTCCCCTGCATCATACCCAGGAGCCCCAGGTCACTCCTCTCCTTTTAGGGAAGATGAAACAGGAAAGCCTTATAAATATGATTCCCTGGCAAAAGATTTTGAGAATATGGAAACTATAAGTGAGATTGAAATGAAAGCAAGCTGTGAGATCCCTCAGTCACTGAACAACTGGAAAACAATGATGTGGCCAGCTGAAGGTGATCCCCTTTGGATGGAACAACACCCTCTGCCTGCAGACAGGCCCAAGGGTCAGAGCAGACCCTACAGCTTGGCAGAAGGGCCCAAAGAGGAGTTTTTAGGGTTTAAAATGTAACACAGCATGGTAATGTAATGATCTTATAGGCTGCATGGAAATGCTGTAGGATTTGTGTATTGTACTAGATTGGTTAGTGAGAATCAGAATATTCAGCACAGAAGAAATTTATGGTATTGGAAAGGGAACCTCGCTCTCTTATCCTCTCTTTTACCCTCTCATCCTCTCTGCCCCTCTCTTCTCTCAGTCCTGCTCCAGCTGTGCCTGGCAGCTCCCAGCAGGGCCCTGCACTTGGCCCTTTGCAATAAACCCCAAACTCCATGACCTGGCTGCAGAGATCTCTGCTCTCTGTCCGTCCCGACCGTCCCACCCCCTGGCGCTCCTGCGCTCTCCCAAGATCCAGAGCCAAGGGATTTGGGGACAAGGGACATTTCCATGTTCCCCATAACTCCCACACTTCCAGGAGCCACCTCTGCTTTCCCTGCACTCCAAACCACATCCCTGCTTCCCGAGGTTTACAAGGGAAGCTCTCGGTGTTGTGCTGTTGAATTTCCAGCCTCTCCATTCCCGGGGTTGTTTTCACAGGGATTTGGGATAATGCAGCTCTTCAGGCGCCTCATTATTGCCCCAAAGGTGCCGGTGTTGTTCAAGCGCCCCTCCTGTGACAAGTGGCTCATTATGGCTCCTCTCAGTCCCCCCCAGAGATCCCATTATATCCAACAGCAGTGGGAGTGGGAAGAGGATAATTTGCATCCAGCATGAGCTTTTCCCATTATTCCCACTTCTCAGGAACAAGGAAAACAAATCGTCTCGACTGCTGCTCCCTTTTTATTCCCTCTGCAATTCCTTTTTGCCAGCAGTGGTTTTGCTTTGCTCCTTCTCCTTGGAATATTGTTGTTTGCTCCTCCACTCCGGGCTAATGCAAGGTCCTCCTTCCCCGGGCAATTGGGAAAAATATCTTGGCTAAAAGGGCTTTTTCTGCTTGGAAAAGAAAAGCGTGGTTGGAGATCAAAGCTGGATCAATAGGTGCCGTGTTGCTGTTTATTCCCAGGATTTTGCCTTTGTTCCTTTGCATCTGGGGGGCTTTTAAGGCATTTTTTCCTCCTCTTCTCACGGCTTTTCTGCTGATGGAAATTGTCCCTTTTGGAATTTGAAATGCCTCTCATCCCTCTCTATTTCCACCTGGGTCAGGGATAGTTTTGAGGAAAAATCCCTAAGTTCAGTGTTTGATTTGTCACAAACTCTTGAAATCCCAGTTAAGGGAAGGGAGTAATGAATCCGTACCCCTCCCATATTCCATGTGACAGGCAGGCCATGTCTTCCCAGGTTTTATCAGCCCTTTTCCAATTATTTCCACTGCCAAATCCCTGCAGAAGTACGGATGGAAGTAGAAAGATCTCAACCTTTGTATCCTGGGAATGAGGGGCTGGATCTCAACCCTGGATCCTGGGAATGAGGAGCTGGAGCTCAGCCCTGGGATCTTGGGAATGAGGGGCTGGCTGCAGTTGGATCTCAGCCTTTGGATCCCAGGAATGAGGGGCTGGATCCAGTTGAATCTCAACCCCTGGATCCTGGGAATGAGGGGTTGTATCTCAATCACTAGATTTTGGGAATGAGATGTGGCTGCAGTTGGATCTCAACCTTTGGATCCCAGGAATGAAGGCATGGCTGCAGTTGGATCTCAGCCCTTGGATTCTGGGAATGGGGGGTGGCTACAGCTGGAACCCTTGGATCTGGGAATGCCCAGCTGAAGTTATTTCCTGATGATTTCTGTGTGTTTTCCCTCTTTTTCCCGGTGGATGGGTGAATTCTTGGCTGGCTGAGTTATTCCCTGGCTGCCTGGCCATTCTGTGATTTCCAGTGATGCCTTGAGCAGGCTGCCCTAGAGCAGAGGCTGGATGGAGTTCCAGAATAAAGCAGGGATTCATTCAAAGCATCTCCTCCATGCATCCACCTTGGGCAGCACCAGAGCCCAGCCAGGGCTGCACCCAAGATGAACCAAAATGGCCCCAAAATGCACGGCCGGGCACGGGGTCTCTCCCTGGGATCAGTTCTGCTCCATTTGCACCTTGCAGTTCATTGTCCCATTCCAGCTTTAGCCCAGGCACTCCCACCCTGCTTGTTTTTCTCTCTTCAGTCACTGTTGTTTATGTTGCTGCACTTCTCTTCACAGAGAAAACCAAGGCACAATTCCTCCCAGGAATATTTCTGGGTTCCACATTCTCTGAACCTCAGAGAAAGGAAAAACAATTCTTCTCTCACTTGCTGTGCCTGTGTTTGTGCCACAGCAGAATGCACTGTGGAGATGGTTTACCCACAGTGATGGTGTTTGGCTCCTTGGCCTGTCAGGGCCAGGTGTGTGTGTGTGTGTCAGGACTGAGGGTGACAGGCACGAGATTCTGGGCAGTGTGAGCAGAGCTGAGTGCTGGGCAGATTCAGTTTAGATATCATGTTATATAGTGTAATATAGTATAGCATAATACAGTGTAATCAAGTAATTAATTAGCCTTCTGATAAGATGGAGTCAGATGCATCATGTTCTCCCTTCCACACTGATACAGCAACCTCTTGAGCTAGGTTTAATAAGCTCTTGGAAGCCTATGACACACCCAAGATGGCTCAGCTACTCTTGGAGGCATAAAAATCAGCAGGACGGCTTCTGTTGCAGTGTTGAAAACAAAGAAGTTTAATAAAAGATAAAATAACAAGCAGAAAAACTGAGCTAAGTGCCAAACATTCTTGCTCTTAGTAAAACACTTCACAAAAGCGATTGGTTTCTTTGTTCACTCCTTTTTCTGGTTAATTGCCCAGGCAGGGCTTTTTGGCTTCTGTCCAATTAGCTATCCTTAAGTTTGAGGTGAAGTCTCCTAGGCCTGTGAGGCGTCTTTTTCACCTAATCCAGGAGAGAAACTTCTGGGCTTCTTTCCTTTTTGAGGGGACAAAGGATAGTTTTGTCACTCTGCCAACAAGGGGCACACTCCTGTACCATGAGGGCCGTCCTGTTTTCATATGTTTGTGCTCTTGGGGCTCTAAGGACTTGCAGGGTCCCTGTTGCCAGCAGCTTTAGTTTTGGAGAAATCCAGCAAAGTTTGCAAATTTCTGTCAGCAATGGAGAGAGATGGGGACACTGACTTGGTGATCTGAATCTGATTTTATTGTGGGATACAAATGCTTATATACTATTTCAGGGGGACTAGTGATGTGTACTACAATGATTAGGTTAAAATCACAAACACAAACTTATGCAAATAACAACATCTCAGGCTTGCAGAGTTTAATGGGATTTTCTTTTTCTGGTAAACCTTTTTGATTTAATCTTCTTGCAACCAGGTCTAATTTTCAAAGTTCTGTTTGTTCTGGCCAAGGCATCCTGTTGTCAAATCTCTTATGTCAACCAGGTCCAAAGTGCATCACCTGTCTTGTGTCCCACACCATTCCAACAAATTTCTCACTTGGGGCCAGGGCGAGTGGCCGCTAACGGAGGCCATTTCCCATGGGAAAAAGAAGTCATTTCCCCAGGGTCTGGGTATGAGCACAGTGGTGGCCTGTGGGGCTCTAAGGACTTGCAGGGCCTAGCTGCTGGCAGCTTTAGTTTTGGAGTGGCCCCACTCCGTTAGAGTGGCCGCTAACGGAGGCCATTCTCTGTGAGAAAAAGAAGCTGTTTCCCCAGGGTCTGGGTATTGGATTAAAGTTGGCATTTGGGGCTCTAAGGACTTGCAGGGTCCTGGTTGCTGGCAGCTTTAGTTTTGAGGAAATCCTGCAAAGTTCGCAAATTTAACGCATGGAACGTCGCAGTTGGATATTGCGAGTGGCCGCTAACGGAGGCCATTTTCTGCCGTTTCCTCAGGGTCTGGGTATCGGATTAAAGGTGGCATTTGGGGCTCTAAGGACTTGCAGGGTCCTAGTTGCTGGCAGCTTTAGTTTTGAGGAAATCCTGCAAAGTTCGCAGGTTTAACACATGGAACGTCACAGTTGGATGTTGTGAATGGCCGCTAACGGAGGCCATTTTCCGCCGTTTCCCCAGGGTCTGGGTATCAGATTAAAGTTGGCATTTGGGGCTCTAAGGACTTGCAGGGTCCTGGTTGCTGGCAGCTTTAGTTTTGAGGAATCCAGCAAAGTTTGCAAATTTCTCGCTTGGCATCGCACAGTCGGTCAGGGTGAGTGGCCACAAATGGAAGGCATTTTCCATGGGACAAAGAAGTCATTTCCCCAGGGTCTGTGGATCAGATGAAAGGTGGCATTTGGGGTTCTAAGGACTTGCAGGGTCCTAGTTGCTGGCAGCTTTTGTTTTGAATAAATCCTGCAAGGTTTGCAAATTTAACGCATGGAATGTCGCAGTTGGATATTGCGAGTGGCCGCTAACGGAGACCATTCTCTGTGAGAAAAAGAAGCCATTTCCCCGGGGTCTGGGTATCGGATTAAAGTTGGCATTTGGGGTTCTAAGGACTTGCAGGGTCTTAGCTGCTGGCAGATTTACTTTAGGGCCTGAGATTGGGATCATTTGTCCTCGGTGCCCAGCTGGAGCAGGAATTGTTTGGTCTCCCTGCTCTGTGCACAGAGCTCAGAACTGCACAGCATCAGAACCATCCCCTGATATGAACCCAGACCCACACACTAAAGCAGCACAGAATGTGAAAATAGAAAAGCTCAAACCTGAGGCATCAGTGCTTTCCCTAATTCCGTCCTTTTCCCCAGGAAAAGCCTACGCCCCGGAGTTCTACTACGACACGTACAACCCGCTGTGGCAGAACCGGCCGCGGGTCTATTCCTACAGCCTGCAGTGGACGCAGATGAACCCCAGCGCCGTGGACCGGATCCTGGCCTATCGCCTGGGCATCCGCCAGGTGAGACGGGACCCTGGGGGGTTTGCCTTTTTTATTTTATTTTATTTTATTTTATTTTATTTTATTTTATTTTATTTTATTTTATTTTGTTTTGTTTTGTTTTATTTTATTTTATTTTATTTTATTTTATTTTTTCATTCCGTTCCATTCCATGTTATTTTGCATTATTTATTTTTATTTCGTTTCATTTTATGTTATTTTATTTTGCTTCAATTTATTTTATTTTGTTTTTGAAACTTCATCTTATTTATATTACTTTTTTATTTTTAATTTTTATTTTATTCTACCTTTATTTTATCTTATATATATATTATCTTATATATATATTATTTCACTTTATTTTAATTTTACTTTTTTCTTTATTCTGTTTTTATCTTATTTCATTTAGTTTTATTTTTTATTTACTTTATATTTTTTTACTTTGTTTTATTTTTTGTATTTCATTTCATTTTAATTTAATTTTAGTTTATTTTACTTCATTTTTATTTAATTTCATTTTACTTGATAAACTTCCTTTTATTTCATTTTACTTTCTATATTTTATTTTATTTTATTTTATTTTATTTTATTTTATTGTACCTTTAGTTTTATTTTATTTTACTTTATTTAATTTAGTTTTTTAAATTTTATTTTTTATTTTATTTTATTTTATTTTATTTTATTTTATTTTACTTCATTTTAATTAATTTTTTTCCCCAGTCCATTCCCACAACCCATCCTCCTCCAAGTCATCCTCCTCCATTTGCCTCCTTCCTTGGGAGCATCCTGCTGATAATTTTATGGAATTTTGCCAGCCTCCCCCTGAGTTTTTCCTTTAAATAATCCCCCCACAAACTGATCCTGAAAATCTTTCTTTGGATATTCAGCACCTGGAATAATAATTTGGGTGGGACATCGAGTGGAAGGATTCAAATAGATTTTGCAGAGGGATATTTTGAAGAATATAAGGAAGAAAATCCTTTGTTATCCCACAGATTTCCCACTAAGATGAGGTTTGGAAAACGAGTCCTCAGTTTTAGCATTTTGTTTATTGGGATTTGGGCTTGGGTGACTTTCCTGGAAGTTGTGGAGTTCCTGGGACACGCCCAGGGAAGGGCTCTGGTGCCAGGAGGGGGCTGGAGTTGGGATCTTCCTGAATCCAAGGAACTGGAGATGAAATTTGAGATTGTTGGAACCCAGGAGATCCCTCTGGCTGCCCTGGGGGACTCCAGACCCGGGCAGGGGCTCAGAGACCTTGGCACGGAGTCACAGACACCTGGGCCTTTGATTTTAGCCCATGGAAACAATTCCCAGCTCTGTGTGAGGAGTTACAAGCCACAAGGGTTTGAGTAGAATGACAGTGAATTTATCACAGGGTGAAAAAGTAGAATTTTGGGTTTTTAGAATGGGAAAGATGTTGGCAAGCTGGGAATTTCCAGCAAATCCATTGGATTTGCTCTGGGATGTGAAAAATATGGAAAGTTTTCTTCAGAATCAGTCACAAAAATTACATTTGTAGCAATTAATTCATTTAGGGAACAGGGAGAGTTGGAACTCCACATTTTTATTGGAATATTCCTCATATTATTCCCATAAAAGATTTCAATCTTTCTCCTCCAAGGGAATATTTTCTGTCCCAAATACTTCCCTGCACGCATTGATTTTGGAAATCTAAATCGGCTTTGTGTTTGGTTTGTTGTTTTGTTTTTGTGATCTGAGGGAGGAAAAGTTTGGCCAAAAAAAAGGAGATTGTGACATGCAGGGACACGTTTTTCATTGATGTTCCTGGCACTGGGAAATTAAATTAGAGCAGGAATGGTTGTGATTCCCAATTTCCACTTTTCAGGGCTGATTCCTCCCGTGCTGCTTCTTCACAGCTCTGAGGCTGCATTTGCAAACAGCAAGGTGAGGTTTGGACCAGGTCTGCTCCTGGCAACTTAAAGCTGGTTCTGAGATTCAGATGGATCAGGGAAATATTTATGGATCATGCTGAAAATTAAATTTTTGCTGATTTTACTTAAGGAGTTCAGAGCTGGGAATTGGAACTCTTGTGGAGCCAGGCTGGGAGAGCTGGGAATGTTCCCCTGGAGAGGAGAAGGCTCCAGGGAGAGCTCAGAGCCCTGGCAGGGCCTGAAGGGGCTCCAGGAGAGCTGGAGAGGGACTGGGGACAAGGGATGGAGGGACAGGAGCCAGGGAATGGCTGCCAGTGCCAGAGGGCAGGGATGGGTGGGAGATTGGGAATTGGGAATTGCTGGCTGGGCTGGGATTGCCAGAGCAGCTGTGGCTGCCCCTGGATCCCTGGCAGTGCCCAAGGCCAGGCTGGACACTGGGGCACCCTGGGACAGTGGGAGGTGTCCCTGCCCATCCAGGATGGGATTTAAGGTCTCCTCAAGTGTCCATGGGGAATATGCCATAAAATTCACATGTGACACCATCAGAACCCCTAGTCTGGATCCTCGAGCAGCTCAGGAGGTTCAAAATCCTCCTGCATGGAGCATTTATGGAAAAGGAGCTGGAAGAGATCCACCAGGATCATAGAGACCAAGTCCTGGAGTTGTCTTTGAAAGCCCTTGGGCTTTGTGAGTTTCCTGGTGGGACCTCACTTCTTCTGGGATTTGCTTTGGGATTTATTTGGTGGCCAAAGGAATCAGCCATGAAACTGGGACATGTGGCACTGTCAGGACATCCGCTCTGGATTCTAGAGCAGCTCAGGAGGTTCCAAATCCTCCTGAGTGGGGCATTTATGGAAAAGGGAGTGTGGAGCACAGGGAATTTCCATTCCGTGGGGCTCTGCTGAGCACAGCCCTTCATTTGGAGCTGAAGGATGGGGACAACCTTGGTGTCCCATGGGGGGAACTGCCTGGACTGGGTCACCCTCAGCTTCCTTGGGAATGTGCCAAGGTCTGCCAAGACATTCCTGCATAGAAGGGACATTTTCCCATCTCCTTAAGAGCCCTCTGAAGAATATTCCAACAGTAATGCATTTCATGGATGCATTTTTGCATTTCACCGATGCATTTTTGCATTTCAATGATGCATTTTCGGATTTGGCTTGGGAATCAGTGACCTAGGTTCTTCCAGGTTTTTTTCCTTTTCCCAGCATCCCTGTGTGTATTCCCTGGCCAGCCTTTGGTGTCACCAACACTCCAGGAGCTGATTTTATTAAGCGTCCAATCATGGAATATTTAGGTTGGAAAAGGCCCTCTCAGACCAGCAAATCCAATCCATGTGCCACATCCACACTTCCAGGATGGCAACTCCAGCACTTCTCTGGGCTGAAGTTCCAAGAAAATATTTTCTAAGCTTGTAAAAAAGGTCCCAAATGCCTCTCAGAGGGTTTCTCTACTCCTGGAAGTTTATCCACCCAGACAAGAAACACTTTTGGACCTTCCTGCTCCTGCCTCACGGAGCTCAGTTTGGGACAGCCATGAATTGTGTTATTCCAGAAGCTTCACGTGGAGATTCCAGAGCAGCTCCATTCCTGCAGCTGCTCCAACCACCCCTGGCACCACGTGGAGATGTTCCCTTCCCACATTTTGCCTGTCCCCAAAGCCACATTCCCATTTCATCCCAATAAACGACAACGTTTAGTGACTCCCAGCATCTGAGCAGCGCCAGGCTTGTTCCAAGAAAATATTTTCCAAGCATGTAAAAAAAGGTCCCAAATGCCTCTCAGAGGGTTTCTCTACTCCTGGAAGTTTATCCACCCGGACGAAAGCACTTTTGGACCTCCCCTTCCTGCTCCTGCCTCACGGAGCTCAGTTTGGAACAGCCATGAATATCCTTGTGTTATTCCAGGAGCTTCACCTGGAGATCCCAGAGCAGCTCCATTCCTGCAGATACTCCAACCACCCCTGGTACCACATGGAGATGTTCCCTTCCCACATTTTGCCTGTCCCCAGAGCCACATTCCCATTTCATCCCATTAAATGACGACGTTTAGCGACTCCCAGCGTCTGAGCAGCGCCAGGCTTGCTCCAAGAAAATGTTTTCCAAGCATGTAAAAAATGGTCCCAAATGCCTCTCAGAGGGTTTCTCTACTCCTGGAAATTTATCCACCCAGACAAAAACACTTTTGGACCTCCCCTTCCTGCTCCTGCCTCACGGAGCTCAGTTTGAAACAGCCATGAATATCCATTGTGTTATTCCAGGAGCTTCACCTGGAGATTCCAGAGCAGCTCCGTTCCTGCAGCTGCTCCAACCACCCCTGGCACCACATGGAGATGTTCCCTTCCCACACTTTGCCCGTCCCCAAAGCCACATTCCCATTTCTTCCAGGGTTTAGCGACTCCCAGCATCTGAGCAGTGCCAGGTGGGCACCTCCAGCTCTCTGATATTTCCTGTCAGGAGGATGAAAGCAAATGGAACCAGGGAGACTTTTCCAGAGCAGGCAGGAAGGGCGTGCAGCTCTGATCTGCGCGGTGGCTGCTCTCAGCAGGTGACAGCGGGTGACAGCCGCGTCCCCGCAGCCGCGCTGACCTAGAAAAGGAGCGGTTCTGCTGTGAAAGAGTCATAAAAATTCAGCTGGTCCCTGTAAACCAGAGAGCAGCTTGTTCCAGCTTGTTCCATAAAAGATTCAAGCTCCCACCTTTCCTTTATTCCCAGCCCCGGGAGCCTGCGGTGTCTGTGGGTTGGGAATGAGGATCTCTTCAAACAGCCCCGAGCAGGGCACGGCTCTGGTGCTTCCTCCTGGTCACCCTTTGGATTTGAGTGGATTTTTGACTTCTGCTGTCACTCAGTGCTGAGCAGGGGCAGGTGGATTCAGATATCCTGGGAAAGGGTTCCTGGGAAGGCTGAGCAGTCACTGGCTGAAAACAGAGATGGGAATTTTCTGTTGGTGTCACAGCACAGATCCCACAGCCCTGGATAAATGGCTATGGATAAAGGGGAAGTGAGGGTACATTTATTGCCCTTTCTGATTAAAGAATCCCAGAATCCCAAAATGTTGTGGCTTGGAAGCCTAAATCCCATCCGTCCCTGCCATGGCAGGGGACACCTCCCACTGTCCCAGGCTGCTCCAAGCCCCAGTGTCCAACCTGGCCTTGGGCACTGCCAGGGATCCAGGAGCAGCCACAGCTGCTCTGGCAATTCCAGCCCAGCCCCTCTCCGACTCTCCCAACCAGGAATTTCTTCCCAATATCCCATCTATCTCTATTTTCTCATAGTCTGAAGTCATTCCCCTTGTCCTGACACTCCAGGCCTTTATCCAAAGTCCCTCTCTCTCTGTCCCTGGGTTTGAAGTTGTTCAAAGCAAGGAAACACCATCTCCCTTCCAGCTCTGCAATCCCCAAAATTCCCATTTATTTACCAAATGGACTGAAATATCCTAATGCAGAACTTCCAAGATCATTTATTGCCATTCCTTGGGATGGAAATCCAGGAGCCAGAGTGGTTTCTCTCCCAGCTCTCCAGATTTTAGCAGATCTTGGTGCTGGAGTTTTGAATTCACTCTGATGAAAGGATCCCTCTCTCGGTGACCATTTCCACCCTGCCTTCAATCCCAGAGCTGTTTTCCACATGTCAAGAGGATTTCATTGTTGTCGTCTGTGGCTTCCTCGACTTTCCAACTTTCCCTGAAGTGTTCCCATCCCTTTCATCTCTCAGATCTCAGACAGTAAATCTGGCTCAGGACCAGCTGTTTCTGACACCTGCATTTCTCAGCTGTCAATTTGCGGGCCCATAAAATCCTGTAGTTAAACACATTCTGCCTCCTTGGGCTTCACATTCCTTATTTCTAAAGACTTGGGAATTTTCTAGTTTCTCAAAAAAGGGGGGAAAAGAGATTTTTTTTTAATGCATGTATCTCACAAAGCCAATTACATACATGATAAGTGTTTGTAAAGTAATGAAATAATAAAAATGAATGGGAGGAGCAGGTCCAAGAGGATTGTTGATATAATCCTGCAAGAAGAAAGTCGATTACATGCCCAGGATTGTTCTCTGGGATTAGGAAATGGTTTAAATAGGGAAAGACTGTGCCCACTGTTGAATGGGCTTTAGAGCAGGAAAGGCAGGGAAAGAGCTTTATCATGCAACTGGAATATCTTCATGGAATATCCTGAGTGGAGGGATCCCAAGGATCATCCAGCACAACTCCTTCCCTGCCCCAGACCCCAAACAATCCCACTCTGGGCATCCCTGGCAGCTCCTGGAGCTCTGGCAGCCTCAGGGCTGTGCCCATTCCCTGGGGAGCTCTTCCAGTGCTGATTCCACCCTCTGAGGGAGGAACCTTTTGCCTGAAAATCCATCCTAAACCTCCCTTGGCACAGCTGAATTTCCTCCTGTTCTCTTAGCAGAGCCCAGCTCCCACTTGGGACAACTTTGGATCAGTTTGTCCCCGGGCTCAAGCCAAGCCTCACCTGCCCAGTCTGGGCTGGGTTTGAGCTGTTGGGTTTGAGCTGTTGGTCCCAGTTGGATCCACAGGAGCTGGGAACCTCCTCTGCAGGAGAGCAGGAGAGGCAGGGCCAGTTTCCACACGAAAACACGTCAGGGGTTGGGGTTCTGCTGCTTGTGAAAATGTTAATTAAAGAGAGAAATGAGGGGAATTGTGTGAGGAGCAGCGTGAGGGCGCTGGGATGGTGCAGCTGGAGAGGAGGAGACTGAGGGGAGACCTCGCTGTGAAGAGGTCATCCTGAGAGCAGCTCCAGTTTCAGTTCCCTGGGACAGCAGGGCAGGACCCAGGGAATGGCCAGGGAATGTTTAGGGTGGATTTTAGGAAAAGGCTCTTTTCCCAGAGGGTGGAATCAGCACTGGAACAGCTCCCCAGGGAATGGGCACAGCCTCTGAGGCTGACAGAGATCCAGAGGGGTTTGGACAACATCCTCAGGGATGGTCCAGGGTGGGATTGCTGGGGGTCTGGGCAGGGACAGGGGATGCACTGGAGGATCCTTGGCATCCCTTTCCCACTCAGGATATTCCATGATTCCCTGATTCTCTGCCAGCAAGAACAGACCGTCCTTTGCAGCTTGCCTGAATCCCAGATATTTGTCACCGAGTCATTCCAAAATCCATCCTTAGGAATGAAGATGACACAGGAGCCACACCTCAATTTTATATTCTCACCTGGATAACTCTGAATTTATCCCAGTCAGAATTATGAAAGAAAAGCAGGAATAACACAAACACTCCCTAGGAGATTTTCCCTCTGTGATGTGCAAATGGAATATTTGTCCATGAACTGAACAGCCCAATTTTAGATATAAAACACTTCCAAAGAAATATCTTATTTTTTAAGGAAAAATCAATCTATGTGTTTATAAATTGGCAAAGAAAATGACTTTAAACACTGCCACCACATTTTTTATGGAGTATCCAATGGATTAGTTGACTTTGTCATTAATTTTTTTTGTCTTCAATTAATGTTGTCATTAATTAAAAGATATTTTTGTCCAGCTAGTGGAGTCACTGAATTTCTGCTGGGGAATCAATAGGCCATGAACAACAGAGTGAGGAGCTGTTTATTTTTTTATGAAACATATCTGAGCACACAAAAGAATCAATCTTTAATCAACTCCTCAGGAAATCCAGAAATTCCAAGGCTTTAAGAGAATAGAGTTTTCCAGCAAAAAGCATGGAATAAACCACCTTTTATAGGCATAAATAAAATAAAAAGAGCACCCCATAAAATAAAAGAGTACCACATAAATGAAATAAAAAAGCACCAGGGGGGTTCCAACCTTCTGGAATGAAAATATGCCCCATTAACAGCCCCTGTTTTTGCTTTTCTGTCTCCTTTGGTAACAAAGATTCCTAAATATTCCAAGGAAAAAAGGAGTCCTCTCCCAGACAAACTTTCAGTGCTCCAAATTGCCAGAGTGTGGATATTTTCTGCTTAATTAATTACAGGACAGTGCAAATAAATGCTCCAGGATTGCTTCCATTTTTCCTCAGAGCTTCATAAATATTCCCAAACCGCTGGAAAATTGTTATTCCAGTTTGGCCAAAGTCAATTCCTCACTGTTGGAAAACCAAAATTCCAGCTTGGCCAAAGGTTATTCCCCACCTGAGTTTCATCCTTACCTTTGTGAGGAAAAGGACTTTGATTATGAGATTTTTTTTTCCTTTCAAAAATTCCTTTTCCAACCAAATCCTGGTTCTTATGGATATTCCAGCTCTCAACACAAGAATTGAGGTGCGGGGTTGTGTTTCATGGTTGTTCCTTGTGGATTTTCTCTTGGAAACCTCAATCTTGGCTTTTTCATGGAAAAAGGCACAGGTTAGAGATGGGGTGTACGTGGAATTTTGGGAAGTGGTGATGAGGATTTGGCTCTTTCCCATCCAAGGGGCCAAGGTGATTCCCAGATCTCCAAGGGAAACAGTCTGGGATGCTTCCAGCTTGGAATCAGCTCGGTGCTGGGAGTTTCCAGCACCCCAGGGTGTTGTAGGAATTAAAATTCTACTTTTAGGGTGCCTGGGCTCCATTTATTTTCAATTATTTTCATATTTCTCAGCCCAGGTTGTTGGTGTTTCCAAAGTTTAGGAAGCAGCTTCTGGGATTATGGTTCCATTTCCAAAGCTGGGCTGGTTTTCCAAGTGGGAAAACAAAGCTGGGTGTGGCAGACGCTGAATTTCTTTCTTTATATCAATATATTTATATATTTATTATTTATTATTTACTTTTATACATTTTTATATTGATAAATTTATTGCATATTTTTATATTTGTTTTAGATTTTTATTTGTCAGTTTTATTTTTTATAATCTATATATCTGTAGCTTTATTTATTTATTTTAATTTATTTATTTATTCCACAGCAGAGCTGGAAAATCAGGGTTATTTTCCATCCAACACAGCGACAATTTTCTGTTGTTTTGGATATTTTTCCTCTGGTTTCCATGGTGAAAAATAAGGATTAGACCAGAGCTGGTGTTGATTGCAAGGGAAGAAAAAAAGTCAAAATCTTTGTTGTTTCCTATGGAGAAATATCAATATCCCACCCTGGTTTTGGAGGGATAATCCTGAAAGGAAAAATTAAATTGTTTTCCTTTCTGAAAGGAGAAAATAATGGAGATTTTATTGCTTCTGGAAAGAAGGGCAAGAATTCAAACAGAGGCTGAATTTGATAGAAATTCATGTCTGGTTTGGGTAATTGCAAATTTTCCTCATTAATTATTGAAATTCTTTGGGAAATCTCTGTTTCTGTGGTTCCTTATCCAAAGATGAGGTGGAATAGGGAATATTTTAAATTTTTGTCCTTTATGCTCACAGATATCATTGACATAATGACATAAAACTTGTCTTTAAAATATTAATTCTATTTGTTTTTTAAAACTTTATCACCACAAACTGGCCCTTGCTCCTTGGCTGTAATCCCTGCCTGATGAGCACCCAAAATCCTCAGGAACTGGGGTAATGCTCCACTTTTCCTGTCCCAAAACACATCCAAGGGGGCATTGGACCTCTGGAAGAAATATTCCAAATTTTTGGTGTAGCTTGTTATAGAAACTCTCCACAGTGGGATAACTCAGGAAGTTCATTCCTTGTTGCATCTCTAATTCTTCTGGAATTTTGAACGTTGCCCAGTGTCTGTTCTGCTTTCTAAGGTGAAGACAAATCCCAAAATCTCTGACCTTTGAATCCTTTGGATTCCAGGCTGGACAACAATTTTGAAAGGAAAAATTGTTTTTCCTTTCAAAAGGAAAGATCTTACAGATTTTGACAAGCCGGTTTTAAGTGTAAAACAGAGATTTTTTTAAAAATTGAGGATTTTAAATTTTAAAAATGCCACAAGACGTGCTGGGTGTTTGTGGGTCACCACAAACTGGCCCTTGGTCCTTGGCTGTAATCCCTGCCTGATGAGCACCCAAAATCCTCAGGAACTGGGGGAACTCCTGCTCCAAAACTGATCCAGCGGGGCCATCAGACCTCTGGAAGAAGTATTCCAAATTTTTGGTGTGGTTTGTTACAGAAGTTCTCCACAGTGGGATAACTCAGGAAGTTCATTCCTTGTTGCATCTCTAATTCTTCTGGAATTTTGAAGGTTGCCCAGTGTCTGCTCCCACACAATTTTCCTGCCCCCAAATCCATCCAAGTGCCGTTTGATTTCTGTGGGGAGAGGATGGGCAGCTGCTGGGAAGGAGTGGCCTCTGGAAGAAATATTCCCAATTTTTGGTGTGGTTTGTTACAGAATCATTCCATGGTGGGACAGTTCAGGATGTTCCTACCCTGTTGAATCCCTTGTTGTATTCCTTGTTGATTCTTCTGGAATTTTGAAGGTTTCCCAGGTCTGCTCTGCTTTCTAAGGTGAAGCCAAATCCCAAAATGTCTGACTTTTGGATTTTTTGGATTGCAGGCCGGCCAGCAGCGCTGGTGGGAGCAGGAGATCACGGTGAACGGGAACATCCAGAAGGGGGAGTTGATCACCTACAACCTGACGGAGCTCATCAAGCCCGAGGCCTACGAGGTCCGCCTGACGCCCATCACCCGCTTTGGGGAGGGGGACTCCACCATCCGGGTCATCAAATACAGCGGTGAGGACCCCAAACCCAAGGAAAAGGGTGCTGGGAATGTCCTGGGTCACCTGGAGTGGCACGGCCGTTCCCAGTCTTGGGACAATGTCACGAGCGTGGTCATCAAAAGAAAGGGGAGAAATGGAGAGAAAGTCACAGCCTCTCATAACAACAAAAACGCCCAACCCATAAAATTCTGAACCCCGAAATCCCATCCAATTTTTTGGTGGGGAAATAAGGAAAAGTTGGAACAAATTAATGCCAGCTTCATGAAATTGGAGATTTCAAGTTGATCCTCGATGAGTTTTGAAGAAAAATTTACAAAGGTTTTTATTTCCCCCAGAATGTGCAGGTTTTATTTTAATGTGAATTATTATGTTTAAAAAAACCCCGTTGCTTCTATGGAAGATTATAAAATCTATAAATTTATATAAGAAATAATGGAAGGGTTTTATAAATTTCCCACATCCGTCATGAGTGTGGTCATCCCAAAAGGAAAGAGAGAAATGGACAGAGAAGAAAATCTTCTCCTGATTCATAAAAATGAAAACATCCAACTAATAAAATTCTGAACTGCCAAACCCCAAAATCCCATCCAATTTTTTTTGTGGGAAATAGGGAAGAGTTGGAATAAATTAATGCCAACTTCATGAAATTGGAGATTTCAGGTTGATTCTTGGTGAGTTTGAAGAAAAATTTACAAAGGCTTTTTTCTCCCAGAACAAGCAGGTTTTATTTTAATGTGAATTATTGTCTTTTTAAAAAGTGACGGTTTGTGCTCCTATGCAAGATTATAAAATCTATAAATTTATATAAGAAATAATGGAAGGGCTTTATAAATTTCCCATGTCATGAGTGGGGTCATTCCAAAACGAAGGGGAGAAATGGAGAGAAAGGAAAATCCCATCCAGGATTTTTTGTGGGAAATAAGGAAAAAATGGAATAAATGAATGCCAGCTTCATCAAACAGCATACTTAGAGTTGATTCTTGTTTTGAAGGATGAGTTTTGAAGAAAAATCTGCAAACAAAGTTGGTTTTTTCCCCCCAGAATGAGCAGCTTTTATTTTAATATGAATTATTGTCTTTAAAAAACCAGCGACTGTTTGTCGTCCTTTGCAAGATTATATAATTTATAAATTTATATAAGGAATAATGGAAGGGCTTTATAAATTTCCCTCTAAAAGGTCACTCTGACAAAGATGAATCCACTTACATTTAAAAAGAAAACCGCAATATCCATACATCCTATTTCCCATATTCCCAGAAATTCAATCCTCTGTTAAATCCATCCAAATACCTATTTGGGGGTGTTTCTTTCATGAATAATTGAATTTCTTTTTGTTTGTTTGTTTTTGTGCTGTAAAAATTGCAATGAATGGGCAAGGAGGACCTTAAAGAGGAGGTTAAAGGATCCCTAAATGTGACACTTCCATAATTACTTGTTTACCACCATCTTCCTGCCACAAACTTCCCATGAAAATGATAAAAAACTTCCCCCTAAACCCATCCCATTTCCATCCCAAACTGCTCCAGGATCCTCCAACCTTCTTACACGTTGTCCTGCAGCTGTGCTGCTCCCAAAGTGGGATTTTTGTGGGTTTTTTTCTGGTTGTTTTTGAGAGATTTTTTCCCCAGGTTTATGATGCTGAATAAATTCAGCTTAACCACCTTCATTTTCTTGTCTGCTTTTGTGCCTGGGTGTGACACAGAGCGTTGGTTTTGCTCTGCTGGGAACAATCCAAACCGTGTGACTCGAGGTGACACCTGATGAGATTTTCCATCCAAAGCCCCGCATTTAGTTACAAATCAAGCCTCAGTCAATGCAGCTGCCAGCAAGTGCAGCTAATTCCAGGTTCAATCACTCAGGGATCCTGTAAAATTGAGGTTTTTTGGAGAATCAGAGGTAATTTGTAGGTAAAAGATGTAAAGATTGGGTTTCTCGGGGAGATGACACTGGAGCAAATCACTGCTCGTGTTTCAGATAAAGTGGTGCTAATTCAGAGCTGGTGTGGAAACTCCAGATTGAATTTAGGATTTTGCTGAATCTTAGGCTGGGATTAAAGCAAGGATGGGCAGCAGGAAAACCTGGAGTGATGCTCTGGCAATGTCAGATGTCCCCATTAGTTGGAGATAAAATTTAATTTTGGATTTTCTGTGGATAAAATTCAATTCCAGCCCTGATCTCAGCCTCCTTCTGCTTCCCAAATGTGTGGGGCTGTGGCATAGGGGCCTTTTCCTAAATCATCCATCCTCAAATTTCTCCTTCTGCAAACAGAGCCACAGAGTAATCCCTCCTTCAATCCCATTCCCAGGTTTTAGCATTGCACAGATTCCTCTGGATTAACCTGGGAAGCCATTCCCATGCTTAGGATATTGTGGACATTGTGAAGGTTTGGATTTCATTCTCTTCCAGCCTCTTAAGGTGTAAGGTAGATCAATTTCAATATTCAGCAAGAGGAAATTTAGGATAATCTGAATATTGAAATTAGATTTTTTTCTTTGCATTAATTTTATTTTCCCTCTGTTTTCCAGCTCCGGTGAATCCACATCTCCGTAAGTATTTAAGTTAGTTATTTTTTATCTACCATGCAATGAAGAACAGCCCTTGCATCGGTTGTCCCTCGCAGTTCAAAAGTAGATTTGAAGTATTTTACTCCCAGTTGAAAAGTAAATTGGAAGTATTTTGCTTCCAGTTGAAAATTAAATTTGAAGTATTTTACTTCTGGTTGCAGCCCATGGGTAGCAGGAACCACCTGAAGGTGTCATTTGGGATTCCTCTTGTTCCAACAAGGATAAAGGAAGGAAATCACAGCTCCAGCTCATCTTTCTCATTGCCCCAGAGAGTTCATCCAAAGGAAAATATCCATGGGCTAAAATTCAGATCCAGCTGTGGTGGAGCAGCTCAGGAGGTGTTGGGGATGCCACAGGAAATCATGGAAGGGCAGGGACACCTCCCACTGTCCCAGGCTGCTCCAAGCAATGTCCAACCTGGCCTGGGACACTTCCAGGGATCCAGGGGCAGCCACAGCTGCTCTGGCAATTCCAGCCCAGCCAGGAATTCCCAATCTCCCACCTAAATCCACCCTCCTTCATCTTGAAACTGTTCCCTGGCTCCTGTCCCTCCATCCCTTGTCCCCAGTCCCTCTCCAGCTCTACTGGTGCCCCTTCAGGCTCTGGAAGGTTCTCTAAGGTCTCCCCAGAGCCTTCCTTGTGGTTCTTGAGTTATTTCCATGCTTTTTGGGGCAGATTGAAACCAAAAAGAAGGAAGTTCTTCCTCACAGAGACCCAGGAATCATGGATGCATTGCACAGAGAAATGTGGAGTCCCAAAGGTGATCTTGGTTCTCCCCAAATTCTCAGGACACAGCTCCTGAGGCATGACTGGAAATGCAAACTCTGACATGAACAGGCACAGGGATGTCCCAGGCTGGAAATGCCAAAGTCACAATTTGTTCTTCCACTTTTCCATGGGCACCAAATCCCTGCAAACATCCAGGCAGGAGACTGGGATGGAGCTTTGGCACATCCCAGTAAAGCCACCCTGTTCCCACAGTGCCACCTCTCCCTACTCCATCATGTTCTCCCAAACCCCAAGAAATCCATTTTTTCTGTCACAACATATTCTTGTTTTTAATAGCACATTCTGAAATTATTCCCACCTAAGGAATGAGGTTCAGTCTCTCATTTTTCCTGCTGCAGGGTGGAGCCATCAGGCAGGAGCAGGCCTTGCTCCATCCCTCAGACTCAGCTTTAAGCTTTTGTGTAAATTTTAAACTTATTTGCAGAAGATCTTGTCCAACATGTTAATAATTAAGCAGGGCTTAGCTCAAAGCTGCTGGGAGCTGCAGGAACCTCTCCCATGGAGCCTAACGAGCGGGGAATGAGACTCCTGCTAATTAATATATTAAATCTAGGCTCTGGTGGGAAGAAAAAATACAATCCCAAGTGCTTCATGCTCCTCTAGGATTTTAAGATCTCAAACTAATTTTCCAAAAGTCTTGTAGGATCATGATGGAATGTGGGTGGCATCTGAATGGGAATAAGGAATGTGGTGGCTCAAGGGAAGGACTGGAAAGTTTTTCCACCAAAGCTGCGGTGTCCCCAAGGCCACTCCTTTCAGGTGCCCAAAGCCACGGTAGAATTCTGCTTTGCTTGCTTTCCCTGAAGACTGTTTGAGTGGAATCCCTGGGTAGGAAAGAAATCCCGGTCTGTATCCCATCCCCATTCCCCAAGGCCACCACTGCCCCATGGCCCCAAGTGCCACCTCCACATGGCTTGAAATCCTCCAAGAACGGGCTCTCCAAACCCCCCTGGGCAATTCCAAGGCCTGAGCACCTTTCCCATGAAGGAATTTTCCCTGATCTCCAATTTAAGCCTCCCCTGGCCCAGCCTGAGGCCGTTCCCTCTGCTCCTGTCCCTGTTCCTGGGATCAGATCCCAAATCCCCCCGGCTGTGCCCTCCTGGCAGGAGCTGTGCAGAGCCACAAGGGCCCCCTGAGCCTCCTTTGCTCCAGGCTCAGCCCCTTCCCAGCTCCTCAGGGATTCTCCAGCCCCTTCCCAGCTCCTCAGGGATTCTCCAGCCCCTTCCCAGCTCCTCAGGGATTCTCCAGCCCCTTCCCAGCCCCCTCAAGGATTCTCCAGCCCCTTCCCAGCTCCCTCAGCCTCTCCTGGGGCTCCAGACCCTTTCCAGCTCCCTTGTCTGTGCTTCCTACAAGATCCCCATTGTTCCTAAACCTGTTGGGCCGATTTCTGTTTCATTTATGCTGTGTGAACAAAGAGGAGGAGCTGTATCCAACCAGGACAAGATTCCTGACTGGAAACTGAAGTCGTGCTCTCCCTGCTTCACTTCTGGAATAATCCCATTCCCTAAATCCTGCCTTTAGATGCAATCTCTGCCATACCCAAGCAAAAAGCACCACAAGACTTCAACTCTGAGGTGGAGCCTCATTTTTCCACTCCATTTTTTACCGCCTAACAGAAACCATTTCATGTAAACCAGAAGGATTTTAGATCAATTTGTACAATTAGAAGTTACTACTAAATAATAGAAGAGAGGAGATGTTCGGGAGTCACATCCAACTTGGATTTTATGGGAATGGATGACACAAATCCCTGCTACAAAGAAGGGTTTCACCTCCAGAACAGCTTCAGCTTTTTCTCTAATTGGCAAGGAAATTATTAATGACCTGAATCTGCTTCCAGAGCTGCCATGTGCCCTGACAAAAACCACCACTCTCATTAATGTTAATTAGCACCATCATTAGGGCCATGGCTGGAGCACCTGTGGAAGAGCTGCTTGTTCCTCCTGCCCTCCTGCTCAGCAATTAACAGCTCCAGACCATCCAGATCCATTTAAACGTTCCTACAAAAGTATGGAGCAAAGCCTGAGGAGCTTTTCCCCATTTTTCTTCTTCTGTCATTTTTTAAGGAGTGTTCAGTGCCAAGAACATTTAGCACTAACCTTTTCCAAGGTATTCCACATGAAATCAATGTTTGACTGTTAAATAAATGGCAAACTTTGACTCTTCTTTTTTCCCCCATCTGGCTTGAATATTTATTTTATTTTTTTTCTTCACCTCAGGAAAAAATCTTTTGTTCTGCTGATGTGGAATTTCTTAATGAAGCTTTGAGGGCAGAAGACATTTATGCAGCTTTTAAGACACTGGAGGGGCAGTGCAGAAAGTGCTGAATGGCTGAAAATTCTTTCTTTTGTTCACTTTGCTCCAGGACTGGATCTGGGAATCAAAACTTTTCTCCTTCACTTAAATTTTACCTTTTGATTTCATCCCTTTGTGTAGAAGCAGCAACTTCTGTGTTGCAGGGAGATGCAAAAGTAGAAGTGGAAGCAAAATCCACAAAATGTGGGGTAAACCAAAAGCATTTGGAGCTCAGGTGGTGAAAAAAGAATTCTTGGAGAGGCACAGCTGGCACTTTGTTCAGAGAGCTTTGTTTGAGTCCTGGGACATTCCAAGAGCCTTGGGGGGTTTTGGAATTCCCTTCCTCGGGATAAAGATGGAGATGTCGACTGGTTGATGTCTCTCCTGAAGGGTTTGGATGCAATCATGGAACCATCAAAGGATCAGGGACTGGTTTGGGCTGGTGGGACCTGAATCCCATCCCATCCCACACCTCCCGCTGTCCCAGGCTGCTCCAAGCCCCAATGTCCAACCTGGCCTTGGGCACTGCCAGGGATCCAGGGGCAGCCACAGCTGCTCTGGCAATTCCAGCCCAGCCCCTGCCAGGCAGGAATTCCCTCCCTGGTGCCCAGAGCAGCTCCCACCATGCTGAGTTCCCAGGGATAACCAGAATCCCACATCCTGCTCAGGTCAGCAGGGAGGGAGCTGTGCTTGGGGAATGAATTCTCCTGGAGGATCTGGTGATGTTCATGGATTCACTGGGGAGCCAAACCAGTCTGCTCGAGGTGCTGAGAGCCAAGGAGGTTTCTGGGAGCTGCATTCCAGTGCTAACCTGGTTTTGTAGGATTGTGTTTGATACTGATGGTCCTGGAGGGGCACAGAATCCCAGGATGGTCAGGCTGGAAGGGCCCACAGAGGGTCACTGGTGCCAGTCCCTGCCCAGGGCACAGGATTGTGTCCATGTGGCTCTGGAATATCCCAGGGAGGAGACTCCAGCCCCTCTCTGGGCTCTGCTCAGGGCTGGGCACTGCCCAGGGCAGGAGTTCTGCCTCCTGTGCCTGGGAATTCCTGGGATCAATCCCTGCCCGCGGCTCTGGGGCCATTGCTGGGCCTGGAGCAGAGCCTGGGCCTGCCCTGACCTCTGCACACAGGGACAGACACAGGGACACAGGGACAGACAGGAACAGACACAGGGACAGACAGGGAACCCAGGGACAGACAGGAACAGACAGGGCCAGACAGGGACACAATGGAACACCCAGGGCTGAGGCCCCTCTCAGCTGGGGCTCCTCTCCAGGCTGAGCAGCCCCAGCTCCCTCAGCCTTTCCTGGGCATGGAGATGCTCCAGCCCTTCCTCATCCTCATCCTCACATCCCTCCTCTGGACCAGATCCAGGAGCTCCAGGTCCCTCCTGTCCTGCTGATCCCAGAGCTGGACACAGCACTCCAGATGTGCCCAGGGCTGAGCAGAGGGGCAGGATCCCCTCAGTCTCCTCCCTGATCCCCCCTGGACCCCTTTGGCCTCGTATTGTTCTTAGAAAAGGTGGGAGGAGAACCAGGAATATTTGGAAATCACTCCGAGTCCATTCTGAGGTTTGAAGTGAAATTTCCAAGCTTATTTCTGAGCCTGCAGCATCACCTGAGTGTTGCAGCACTAAGCTCCAGGTCCCTCTCTCCTCACTGATTAACAGGGAAGCTCCAGTGGCTTAAGTGGATTTAGAGTTCCCCAAAAGCCCAAACCTGCAAACATTTATCCACCTTCTCAGTTTAACAGGGATGAACAATCCCCTGACACAGGGGTTTGAGTTTCTCCTGCCAATGAATATAAATTGCACCCCTCCAAGCTGACACTGTGTGCAGGCAGCTGCCTTCTCCCTGGAGAAGGGAGATTTCCTTCTTTTCTCAGATAAATCAATGGACTTTGCAGAAAGAGTAAACTCAGCAGGAATTGTTCATGCAGTGAAATTCAGCTTTTGCGCGTTCTACTCCACAGGGCCTTGTTATGCTCTGAGTGAGAACTGAACCTCCAAGCTGGGCTTTGTTTTGGTTCTTAAACTACAGGAGGAATTTCTCATCCCATCATCACCCAGCAGGGCAGATCACTGGGATCACTGTGCTCTCACAATTCCATGCAGGAGAGGATCCCAAGAATCCTCCTTGGGGTTCTTGGCAATTTTTATTCTTTAGACCTACGTGTTTACCACTTTCTTCAAATACCTCACAGAAATCTCAGTGAAAATCCAGGAGGTGTGTCCAGGACATGATACAGTCACCTCTCCTTCCCATAAGGATTCAGATGTTCCTCCCAGGAAATTGTTATAATAATCTGGTGATGGGGACTCAATTCTCCTCCTGGTATCCCTCCATGTGCTGCAATGTCCTGATTTTTAGGTGTTTCCTTCATGTCTATCCCAAAGCTCCTTTGCTTCATTTTAGCCACATCTTCCTTTTCCATCCCTGTTGAAATGAAGGACAATTTAGGAGATGCCACTTGGAGATAATGTTTACAACTTGAAAAAACTGCTGTCTCTTATTCCTAAACCACATTAACCCACTTCCCACATTTTCTCCCCCATATTTAATGTTTTATGGGAATGATTCTGTTCTCCCCAGCTTTTTAATAATGTCAAAAGAGACAACACCTCTAAAAACCATTGTATAAATCTGAATATGTTAGGAAGAGCTCTACAAAAAGGTATAATTTCAATTTCACCAGCACAAATCAATGACCCTCTTTTTTTTTTGTTGTTTTTGTTTTTGTTTTTGTTTGAGCTTGCTGCTAAAGAAAACTGTGGATAATTGACAAGGAACTTGAAAAATAAGGATCGGATGGCAAACCTTGGCCAGTAAATTCCTGTTATTTGTTTTGGCAGGGGAGTTCCACTGTGGCTTTGAGGATGGGAACATTTGCCTTTTCACTCAAGATGACACCGACAACTTTGACTGGACAAAACAAAGCACTGCCACGAGGGACACGAAATACACCCCCAACACGGGGCCCAACGCCGACCGCACCGGCTCCAAGGAGGGTAAGATCCAGCCGTGAGGAATGTGGGATAAGGGAACTGTCCAGGACAGGCACTTCAGCCATTTCCTACTCATGGAATCCCTGACGGATTTAGATAGGAAAGGATTTAAGTTCATCTTGTCCCACCCCTGCCATGGCAGGGACACAGAATTACAGAATCACAAGGTTGGAAGAGATCTTCAAGATCATCGAGTCCAACCTGTTCCCTGACACCTCAACTCAACCCTGGCACCCAGTGCCACATCCAGGGAGGGCCTCATGCTAAGGATTTTCTTCTGTGTTGGGTTTTGAAGGCCTCATCCTAAGCGTTTCCCTTTGGATTTTTCCAGGTTTTTACATGTTCATCAAGACATCCCAGGTGTTGAAGGCCTTGTTCCAATGACTTCCCTTTGGATTTTTACAGGTTTCTACATGTACGTCGAGATGTCCCGAGTGCTGAAAGCCACATCCTAAGGATTTTCTTCTGTGTTGGGTGTTGTGGGCCTCATCCTAAGGGTTTCTCATTGGATTTTCCCAGTTTCTTACATGTACATCAAGACATCTTGGATGTTGAAGGCCTCATCCTACTGATTTCCCTTTGAATTTTTCCAGGCTTTCAAACATACACAGGTGTTGAAGGCCTCATCCCAATGGTTTCCCTTTGGATTTTCCCTTTGGATTTTCCCAGGTTCTTACATGTACATCAAGACATCTCAGGTGTTGAAGGCCTCATCCTGCTGATTTCCCTTTTGATGTTCCCAGGTTTTTACATGCACATAGGTGTTGAGGGCCTCATCCCAATGGTTTCCCTTTGGGTTTTCCCAGGTTTTTACATGTACATCGAGACGTCCCGGCCCAGGCTGGAGGGGGAGAAGGCCCGACTCGTCAGCCCCGTTTTCAGCGTCGCTCCCAAAAATCCCTACGGAGCCACCAACACAGCCTACTGCTTCAGCTTCTACTATCACATGTATGGACAGCACATAGGTGAGAGAAAGCCAATTCCTCTGGGAAAAATAGTTGGAAAAAATTCCTCTTGTTTGAAGGAAAAGCATGGGAAGAGTGCCAGTTCCTCTGAGAGCCTGGCATAACTCAGGGAGGTGCTTGAGGGCATCCAAATCATCTGTTTTCCCCGAATCAGGGATTTGTAGGAAAGAGGAATTTCCTTCTTACAGCTGGGAAGTGTTTTCTGCGTGAGTGAGGTTTTGGGCAGGGAATTGCATGGGAATCCTATTGATCTGACTGGGAATTTTAGAGCCTGGAAAGGGAAAAGCTGGTTTTAACAAGGATTTTTCCTGATTCTGACGGGATGCTCCAGGCATTTCCAACTGAATTCAGCATCAGGTTGGGAGCAGCTGCATTTCTTAGGTGTTTCCTGTGGAAAAGTCATGGAAAATTTGCTCAGACACTGCAGGAATGTGGATTTTCAATGGACATCTGTGAGTGTTCTAGGTATTCCTGATGGATTCAGGATCAGGCAAGGAGCGGCAGCACTTCTCATGTATTTCTTGTGGAAAAGCCATGGAGAATTTGCTCACAGACTGCAGGAATGTAGATTTTCAAGGAGTACCTTTGAGTGTTTTAGGCACTCCTGACTGGGTTCAGGATCAGGTTGGGAGCAGCAGCATTCCTCATATATTTCCCGTGGAAAAGTCATGGAAAAATTGCCCAAAAGCTGCAGGAATGTAGATTTACAAGGAGTACCTGTGAGTGTTTAAGGCATTCCTGACTAAATTCAGGATCAGGCAGGGAGCAGCAGCATTCCCCATGCATTTCCCATGGAAAAGTCATGGAAAATTTGTTCAAAAGCCACAAGAATTTGGATTTTCAAGGAGTAGCTGTGAGTGTTTTAGGCATTCCTGATGGACTTGGGATCAGGCAGGGAGCAGCTGCATTCCTCATGTGTTTCCTGTGGAAAAGTCATGACAAATTTGCTCACACACTGCAGGAATTTGGATTTTCAAAGGGTACCTGCCAGTCTATTTTTAATCCTGCCTCTTTCAACATCCGCATTTAATTTCTTTTTGCGGTACCAAAAAAAAAAAAATGAAGTGGGAAAATATAAAAGCCCAAACAACAAAAATCCAATATTTGGAAGTCCTTTGCGGGCCTTTCAGTGCTCCCAGTGTGCCAAGAGTTTTTCCAATGTCAAAGTGACCTGGTTTGATGTATTTTTATCTCTATTTCAAGGGCAAACTCATCCTCCCAGAGAGTTCTGGTGCTTGCTTTGTCCGAGCTCCCCCTGCCCCCAGGCAGAGCTCAGATTTTAAGCAGAGCAGACAAGAGCACTCAGGTTATTTTATTTTTTTGTCTCTGTGCTGCAGGAAGGTGGATGCAGCTCCAGGTTGGAATTCTTCTGGCTCTGTGCTGGGTTTTTTATTGGAAGGAAGGGATTCAGCCACTCCATGCTGAGGGAAAATATAGAAATTGCAATATCTGGTCATATTCTGGTCGTTTATTTGTGGTGCATTATGAAGAACAAATTACAAACATCAAGGGTCAAAGAGTGTTTCTGTATTCTAAAAGTTAGAAAGTATTCTAAAAGTTTAATTCTACTTCTTATTACTCCTCCTTTTAATTGCTATTAATAAATTTTTCTTTATACCCTTTTAAAATTTTAAACCTACTTTACCTTTCTCCTAATCCTACCTCACAGCAAAAGTAAATAAATTAATAATTAACCAGCCCTAAACCCCCCACACTCATTAATACATTAACCAAAAAATCTCAAATTAACAAACCCAAACCGCTACACATATAAATATAGAAATGAATGTAAATAAATAAAAATAAACAAAATAAATAACCTATAAATAAAATGTGAATAAAAATGAATAAATTATAAATAAATATAAATAAATATAAACATTTGGAGGAGGGATGAGGCTGAGCAGCATTCCCAGCCCTGCTCCAAACACCTGGGCTGGGGCTAAAGGAATCCCTTTGCAATCCCTTTCTGGTTTAGGTTTTTCCCTGCTTTGTGTGGAGGCAGAACCAGACTTTTCTCTCCAGATCCCATTTCCTTTGTGCCCATTCCCTGCATTCCAGGGGGGATCACAGAGCTGCTCCTCATTCTCCCTTCCCAGCTCCTTCAGGGAAGATGGATGATCCCATTCCAGTCCCATTCCAGTGCCATTCCAATTCCTTTCCAGTCCCATTCTCTCACCCTGGTAAAAAGCCAACAGGGGAATATTTCCTCCATTAAATCTCCAGCCTGATGTTTTCCAAGGCTCCAAGTTTGGCTTTTGCTGGAAATAAGAATTGCTCCTGAACAGGTGCAGCTGCCTCAGATCTGGGAGCTTTCCTTGGAATTTGTGGGATCTGCTGTGCCAGGCATCCAAAAAAAACGCTGCTCCCGTGGGAATTTGGCAGTCTGAAAGTCTCAGATTAAGAGAAATACACTGAATTTACAGAGCACAAAGAGGCCCCACTGCCCCACACACCTGCAGGCAACCATAGGATCAAAACCCCCAAACTCTGTGAATTTGTGAACCCAGAGAAATGAAATTTGTTATTTTTGGTGCACCAAGAGAATCTGGTTCTGTTCATGGCTGCAGGTGACCCTGGTGCCAAAAATGTCTGTGCTGGCAAAGATGGCAAAAATGTCTGTGGGCAAAGGTGCAGCTCTGGGGGGTTTTTCTGCACAGGGAGAGATTTTGGAGGTTTGTTTGAACTCAGAGGATGTTGAGGATGTTGTTGTCCTCCAGAAATATTCCAAGGGCATCAGATCTCTCCCTGAGATGGATCTGCCAGGTTCTGGGGAACTCCAGGAGTTCAGCAATGGGCATAGGAAAGCTGGGCAGATTTAACAAGCAAGAATTCGGCGCAAAACAACCAAACTGCTGATTTTGCTCTGGATAAGGAGGTCTAATGCCAATTTCTTGCTCTAAACCACAGAAAATTCCTTTTTGCCTGTTTTCCCTGGAATTCTCATACCTTGCCTGAGCTGCAGGGTGGGTGCTCAGTTCCCCTCTGCTGGGAGCTCCCATCACCACTTCCCAGCATTCCCAAATTTAAAAGGTTTTGAATTTACACCAGGAAACTTCCACACCTCAAATCCATGGAAAACAGGTGAGGAGGGTGCTGCAGCATCCAGGCAGAGCCTTCCCAACTCCAGTTCTCCTGCTGTTTTCCAGGAAGTTTGAATGTTTACCTGAGGCTCAAAGGCCAGACTGCCATAGAAAACCCCTTGTGGTCTTCGAGTGGGAATAAGGGACAGCACTGGAACCAAGCCCGGGTGAACATCAACCCCCCCCACCTCATTCCAGGTAAGGCTGGCACCTCCAGGAACTGGGAATTCAGGGTTGGGAGGGAGACTGGGAATATTGACCCTTTTCTTTGGGATTTCCCAGCTCTGGAGGCTGCTCATGGACAGATAATTGCTTTCCTTGAGCACCACGGAGCTTAATAATGCTTGAACTCAAAGCACCTTCCAGCCTCCCAAAGATGCTGGGAGTGAGTCCAGCAGGTTTTGATTTCAGATTAGCAAGTGGAATATAAAATTATTCACTGGGAGAAATTACTTAGGGCCCCTGTGTTAGAGGTTTTTGGAAATACTTGGGTTTTCTGTGGGAAATGAATGATCTGGGAGCATGAGACACAGGGAGTTGTGACAGGTTTTTCACACATTTCCTGCTGGGATTGACAGGGAGGTGCTGATGGACCTTTAGGGGCAGTTCCCAGGCACACTGGGAGCTGTTTGGAACTGGAACAGTCCCAAAAAAGCAGCTGCTGCCAGCAGGTCCTGCTGTGGGTGAGGCTGGGAATGTCCTCAGGGAATGTGGGAGTCACGAGTCGTGCCCCGAGTGCAGGGTTCTCCTCTGAGCCCTCTCTGGCACTTCCAGCTCTCCTACGGGAGAAAATGTATTTTTGGGAAAAAGTCACAGGCTGGTTTGGGTTTGAAATGACCTTGAATCCCATCCCATTAAATGCCATCCCATTAAATGCCATCTCATTCAATCCCATCCCATTAAATCCCATTCCATTAAATGCCATCCCATTAAATGCCATCTCATTCAATCCCATCCCATTAAATCCCATTCCATTAAATGCCATCCCATTCAATCCCATTCCATTCAATCCCATCCCACTCAATCCCATTCCATTCAGTCCCATTCCATTAAATCCATCCCATTCAATCCCATTCCATTCAATCCCATCTCATTCAATCCCATTCCATTTAATCCTATTCCATTCAATCCCGTCCCATTCAATCCCATTCCATTCAGTCCCATCCCATTCAATCCCATTCCATTTAATCCCATCCCATTCAATCCCATTCCATTAAATCCATCCCATTCAATCCCATTCCATTCAATCCCGTTCCATTAAATGCCATCTCATTCAATCCCATTCCATTTAATCCCACCCCATTCAGTCCCATCCCATTCCATCCCTATCCTATTCCACACCTCCCACTATTCCAGGGTGCTCCAAGCCCCAGTGTCCAACCTGGCCTTGGAAGATTCCTTCAGTGCAAATCCAAGCTGCTCTTCTAAAAATTTGCATTAGGTTCCACTTCCTTCATTTTCAGGGAATTCCTGATCCTGATCCTTTGTTTTTATTTCCATGCATGAGAGGTGTTGGCAGGAGAGAAATGGTTTGGTCTGTGGGATTGCAGAGCAATTCCAAGGATGGGAATTACAGGAAATTTGAGGGAGATGTGAAGTACAATGGGACACGAGAGAGCTGGGAATGTTCACCTGGAGAAGGGAAGGATTCAGGAAAACCTCAGAGCTCCTTCCAGGGCCTGAAGGGGCTCCAGGAGAGCTGCAGAGGGGCTGGGGACAAGGGATGGAGGGACAGGAGCCAGGGAATGGCTCCCAGTGCCAGAGGGCAGGGATGGGTGGGAGATTGGGAATTGGGAATTCCTGGCTGGGCTGGGATTGCCAGAGCAGCTGTGGCTGCCCCTGGATCCCTGGCAGTGCCCAAGGCCAGGCTGGACATTGGGCTTGGAGCAGCCTGGGACAGTGGGAGGTGTTCCAGGCTGGGAGTCTGGGAGGTTTGATGGGAACAAAGTGTCAGGAATGGGGAGAAGAGGAATTGCAGAGCTCAGGAACACTCAGAGCCCGGGCCAGGCACAGGAAATCAGAGTGATTGAGTTTTTCATTGGTAAAGTCAGGATAAATCCAAGAATTCTGAAGAGTGAAGGAGAGAGAAGTGATTTAATGTCTGAACATAATAAATGCCCTGGGAAAGGGTAGGAAGAGGTGGATTTGAGGGGGTTTTGGAGACCTGGGAAGGGCTTTAGAAAATCAGGGAAGAGTCAAACCCCTGGGCAGGGAAATGCAAAGGATTTGGCAGCAGCAATCCAGAGGAGTGGAGGAGGCAGATTCCAGAGGGAAGCTCCTCTCCTTGGCTGCTCTTCACCTTTTACATTGTTGTGTTTAAAGGTTTCAGCATAAAATAAATGTAAAGCTCTGACCAAATATAACAAATAAATGTCAGAGCTCTTGGAGCCTTAAATTATCTTTTTTTTTAGCATCTCTTGCATCACAGCAAATTTTATTTTCCATTTAGGAGTGTAAGTAGGAAGGAATATAAAGCTCCAAGTTAAATTTAAGGAGAGGGAATTGAAGTGGATCTTTGCAGTAAAACACTGCAGTGACATGGAAATTAAAACTTTTTATAGGGTAATTTATAGGCGTAAAAGATTTTATACCTTATCAGTCCCTGTGATATAGAACAAAGCTTTTGTCATGAGGATCTGGAAGGACTGCAGTGCTTTAAATCTCAAAAAAGGACATAAATCTACCTCAGATACTCAATATTCTTAAAGAATGAGCACCCCAAAAATAGAGAACCCCAAAAAGAGAGGGACATGTTGGTTCTGTCATCCAGAAAATGTCAATTTTCGTTCAGGTTTGAGCAGCAGGACATGGTGATTTGGATTGGATTTATTGCTAATTTAAGATCTAAATATTGCTGTATCCAAAAATAAAAATTCGAGGATTTATCACAAAGTATTGGAATCAGCAGGTCTCCTGTTTGGGTCAGTGCCAGCCCCTCGTCGTGGGGTTCAGCCCACCCAGATTTGGTCACTTTGTGTCCAAAGAATTCCAACATCAGCAGGATGGGCTGGGAACACCCAGGTTTGCAGCCCTTGGCCCTGCAGGATTCCCAATCCCAAATCACAAAACTCTTGTGGAGCTGCTTTGGGATTTGTCTCTGTGTTTGAATGATCTCAGTGCTTTCACTCCCCCATCCAAAAGGGAATATTCCCAAATTTTCAGGCTGGAGGTGTCCCAGACAGGGGGATATCAGGAGACCAGTTTGTCCCAGTTTGCCCAGTCTCCAGCAGCATTTTAACCCCTTTTTCAGGTCGATGTGCATTAAACGGAACCCTCTCATCTCCCCAGTTTTGGGGGTGTTAATGGCACCCTGAAACCCCTCCTGCACCCCCCACCTGGTGGGATTGTCCTGGGACACCCCCAGTGTCCATCAGGGAAAGGGAGCAGGGTGAGGGGGGCACACAGCGGGGGTGGAAATCTGCCTGAAATTCTGTGGAAAAATCAGAGATTGCCACACTGGTTTGGGATGGAAGGAATTAAAAATCAGCTCATTCCACCCCTGCCATGGGCACGGACACCTTCCACATCCCAGGCATATCCCAGCCCTGTCCAACCAGGCCTTGGACACTTCCAGGGATGAGGCAGAAGCTGAATCCCCCCAAAACCCTCAGGATTGGCTTTTTAGGATCATAATTCCGTTCCATTAAGAGCAGAGTGACCTTTTCTGTACCCCCTATTCTCCAGTTTGATGCAGTATTTTTAACAGCAGCTGTCCAAAAGCTAAAAGCTTTTTTTTTTTTTTTCAGGATACTGATAGGGAATTCTGCTCAATTGGCACCTCCTGCCATCTCTGGGAGCTGCAGGCTGGGTTCTGCTCCGTGCCCTGCCAACTCCTGTGCTGTGATTTGTTCTGAGTGTGGAGCAACCCCTCTCTGAGGGCCACCAAAATCGCTGCCAAATGCAGCTTTTAATTAAATGCTGCCTGTTGTGTTTGGACAGAGCCCTTTAGGCTGGAAATTGTTTTCCATTGTCAGGAAAAATTGGACTTTCAACTCCACTGATTGGTGTTGTTCCGGCTGCCAAGGGGAAGGGGCTGGATTTTGGGGGAGGAGAGGTTTTCCTCTCGAGATCCAGGCACGATTTCCTCTTCCAGCAGTTTGGTTTGAGACAAGGAATATTGGAGAGAAAAGTGCCAACAAGACTTTAAAATCCCAGTCATCCACTCAGCAGAGGTTGAAGTTTGTCTTAAATTGCAATAAAATCTCTACTGTGTCCCTCACTGTGATAAAACTCATCCCAGTTCTTCTGAAAAAACATTCCTAGACAGAATAAAAGCTTCCAAACCTGATGAGAACCCACATGTTGGGAAAAACATATCCTAGCATGGAATTTACCTCCACAATCTGAAATTAGATACTTGCATGTCTTAATTTTAAGAAAGTCCTTTCCTTTTTGTGCTGGTTTCAATTTTAAGATCTGGTCTTCTGGACATTTTTTATTCATCCCCCTCTGCTCCACTGGATGTTTTTTATTTACCACCCTCTGATATTCTTTCTCCCAGCTCATCTTTGAAGGGATCCGTGGCCCTGGAATCGAAGGGGACATTGCTATTGACGACGTGTCCATTGTGGAAGGAGAGTGTATGAAATCAGACCAACCGGCCAACAGTAAGTGCCTCTTCCCCACAATTCCTTCCTGCCTTTCCACTTCCCAAAGGGATCTTTTTCAGCAGAACAATCCCTGCTTTGGTTCAGTTGGAAGGTTTAAAGCGGAATGTTGTCCTGAGGAATGCTTTGCTCAGATGCTAGATGGGTGCAAAGCAGAGGTGAGAGTGGTGGGTGAGGTTGGGCTGGATTTGAGATACTCAGACAGATAAAACAACATCAAAACAATGCCCAGGGGGGCCCAAACAACATTGAATCCATGGAAATCACTGCTGTGATTCCCTGAGGGCTCTGTCTCACCCCTCCACCCATTAAAACAGAGGCAACAACCAGGTGGATTTTCATTCCAGTTCCTGCCCTATCCATTGTTGAGGATTGTCCCTGTCCCCTCGTGGTCGGAGGTGACTTTGGAACACTGTAGCAATGCTGAGGGGGTCTGGGCACCTCTTTAATTCTATTTTCTCCCCCTTTTTGTAGATCTACGATCAGGTGCTGTTGGGCCATTAGCACATATACGACTTCTCCCACTCCTCATCCTCATGTCTGTCTTAAGTCATCAGAGGTGACCTTATCCTGGCAGAGGCTACAAAAGATTCACCAGGCACTGGCATGAAGAAAGAGTCTTTGTAAAATGGACATTTCCAAACAAACTACCAAAGATTCCTCCACTGACTGACTCGAAAGTTAAATAAATACGTAAATAAATAATTTAAAAATTAAAAAGAAGCAGATTAAGAAAGCACTGGGGACTTGAAAAGGCATCACGGGAGTGGAACTCACTAAGAACCAAGCTTGAGACCGAGATCTGGCCTAAGTAAGGAAGAGACCTTCAGGTGCTTTTGTGGTCACTGATGAATTCAGCATCATCTGGTTGAACTCTCGGCAAAGAGCTCTAGAAACCCTTGTCAAAGCACAAAGTCATGGCTGGTTTTGTTTCAAATGAATCGTTTGCTTGTTACCATGGAAACCAAATGGCCTGCCAAAAAAAAAAAGAGAGGAAGGAGAGAGAGAGAGGAAATACAAACACAGAGAGAGAGAGAAACACCTCACTGTAAACAGGGTACGTGAAGAGCTGGCGTTCATTTTCCCTTCCCGAAGGTTTTTAGCGTAGAGTTAAACAAATGTCGGCCCTTTCTACTTCGGCTGTCACCTCCCCTCGAGGACAACCCGGAATCGGAGCTGTTTGCAGACCTTCCCGTTTCATTCCTCACGGCTCTGCTTGGTGACTGTGTGCTGTCTCCTTTTGCATGCATTCCCACCCAGGACGTGCCACCTGGGCTTACATTTGTCACAGGCTTCACTGGGAGTTTGCTCGCGGCCGCTGGAAGATCCCTCTCCCCCTCCCCACCGGAGTCATCAGCTCTACGGAAGTGAAGAAACCAAACCACCGTCTTTTATAAATTGCCATGGAAACCAAGTGCCTTCAATGAAACAAGCCTGATTTCAAAAAAAAAAAACAAAAACAAAAACAAAAACAAAAACAAAAAACCGAACAAAATATATATATATATAAATATATATATATAAAAACATTTAAAAAATTATAATAAATGTAATAACGATGATTTCGACGCGGAAGCTTTGCACCGCTGAAAACGTGGGCTGTGCAAAGTCTTTTCTAAACAAACTCTGGAGCCTGGGTGTGCAGGCAAGGAGACGGAGCCGCTTCTGGAGAAGGATGGATGGACCTAAGCTGCTGTGGAAAGCCTTTGGGATGAGATCCGTGCTGTGTGACCTTGCAGACAGCCATGGCCTTTCAGCTTCTTATCCATTCGAAACAGCTCCCGGCGGTGCTGCCCGTGGGAGCAGCACCTTTTGTTGTCGTTGTCGTCGTCGTTTCAGGTTCTCCAGTGGGTCAACCAGAGGAACAAAGGTGGTTCAGACACACACTTGGTGCAGAAGGTGGTGAAACACAGGATGATTTCTTACTCTCCCCCTCCGTTGGGATGGCTCCCAACATCTGGAGCTCCGGACGCTCCGAGGGGGCTCTGCCCTCTGCCCCGGAGCCAGACCTCGGTGCAGAGGGTGAAAGATTATTTTGTTATTGTAGCGAAATTCAAAAAACAAACAAACAAAAAAGTTTAAAAAAAATTAAAAATAATCCACTTTTACAAGGAAAAAAAAAAATAAAAGCTGTACAAAATGGGTTCGAGCTACCCGAACACGTGCCGGTTTTCCACTGCATTGTAAAGTTCCCTTCCAGTTGGTTATGAAATTTGAAGACCTTTTTCCTTAAATTAGCTCAGCTTTTAACTTCATTTAAAAAAAAAAAAAAAAGACTTTTGTCTAAAGAAGAGTATTATTATTATTATAATTATAATAATTATTATTATTATTCTGTGTTCTCTCGACACCCCTAGGATTAAAAGCAAAACCTGATATGCAAATAATTGGAGTACAAATGTGAAAACAAACAAAAGATGAGTATAATAATTGCAAATATGAGTATAAAAAGCACAACGAGATGCAGTAAAACAATGACAAGGCTTGATTTTTTTTATTCTGTAGAGAAATGTTTGTGCAAATTCAGTAATTCCACTGAAGAGATAATTTTCCAGCTCTGTTCAATAAAGCCTCTTTCCAGGTAAGGCAGCCCCGTGGTGCGTGTGTTTGTTGAGACGCTGGCAGGGCTTTCCTTGGTCAACTGGTGTCAGCTGGAGTTGTACTGGTCCATACTGGTGGTGCCTGGGGGCTGGGGCGTTCCAGGATGCTCTCGGCTCCCTGGTTTTTAGGCATTTTTGGTGTCTTTAAGTTTCTGTGCTTGGAAGACGGTGGGAGCTCCAAGTCAGGACGTTTTCAGAGAATCCCAGGATGGTTCAGGTTGGAAGGGACCTTAAAGCTCATCCCTGAATCATGGAATATTCTGGGCTGGAAGGACCTGCAAGGATCATCAAGTCCGAATCTGAACTGAATGGTCCCTGTGGGGATCGAACACACAACCTTGAGGTTATCAGCACCTTGCCCTGTTTGGAAGAAAGTGGGAACTCCAAGCCTGGATGGACTGTGGGGTTTGGAAGAAAATGGGAACTCCAAGCCTGGATGGACTGTGGGGTTTGGAAGATGGTGGGAACTCCAAGTCTGGATGTACCATGGGGTTTGGAGAACAAAGGGAGTTCTGAGTGTGGATGGACCATGGGGTTTGAAAGAAAGTGGGAAGCTCCAAATCTGGATGGACTGTGGGGTTTGGAAAACAGTGGCTCTGAGTCTGATGGACCGTGGGACTTGGAATATGGTGGGAACTCTGAGCCTGGTGGCCTGTTGGGGTTTGGAAGATGGTGGAAGCTCCAAATTTGCATGGACTCTGTGACTTGGAAGTCAGTGGGAATTCTGTGTCTGGGGATTTGGAAGAAAGTGGGAACTCTGAGTCTGGATGGACTGTGGTGTTTGGAAGACTGTGGGAACTCCAAGTCTGGATGGTCTGTGGGGTTTAGAAGGAATTGGGAACTCCAAGTCTGGATGGTCTGTGGGGTTTAGAAGGAATTGGGAACTCCAAGTCTGGATGGTTTGTAGGGGTCACATGACAATGGGAATTCAGAGTCTGATGAACTGTGGGGTCTGGAAAGTGGGAACTCCGAGTCTGGATGGACCATAGGGCTTGGAAGAAAGTGGAAGCTCCAAATCTGGATGGACCATGGGATTTGGAAGAAAGTGAGAGCTCTGAGTCTGGATGGACTGTGGGGTTTGGAAGATGGTGGGAATTCTGAGTCTGGTGGCCTGGGGGATTTGGAACTCTTGAGTCTCCATGGACTGAGGTATTTGACACCCTTAATACAAATCCCCAAATTGCCCATTGGAAGCTCTGGATTTTAAGTGTGGCTGGATGGATGGAGGAGCAGGTCAGGCATGGTGAGACCCTGAGGCAGATTTTTTTTGGAGGTTGGTGTGTCTTGGAACTCAGGATTCCAGCCTTGCTGTGCATCTTCCCATGGATGTCTCCTGAGAGACACAGAACTGAGGGGTGATCCAAGAGGCTTCCCCATGGGTGAATTTGGCAGGGCTCTCTTTGGAAGGGCTGGATCTGCTGGGAGCCAGAGTGACTGTCAGTCATTTCCACAGAATCCCAGAAGGTTTTGGTTGGAAGGGACCTTAAATCTCATCCCATTCCAACCCCACGTGCGGGGACACCTTCCACAGACCAGGAAGGAAAGGAAATCAGGAAGCATTCCATTGCCTTTAAAATTCTTCCCTGCTTTTTCCTCAAATTTCCCTTGAAAATCCAAACTGAACTTTAGGTGCCCATTGGAGATGAACTTCCCGGGCAGAGCTGTGGCTGCAGGGCTGGTGATGATGGTGTGATGGGAACTCTGTGGGAAGTTAGGATTTGGGAAGTGCCCTGTGATTCCTCTTTGATAAAGGAGTTGGTTGATAAGGAACAGGAGATCCTGCTCCACTGTTTAGATGCCAAGCTAAAACTGCAGGCTGAAATCCATCTTTCCTCTTTCCATTTGGATTTTCCTTTCCCTCGCTCCCATGGAATATTTGATAAAGAATTTTGATTGACAAAGACTACAGATGTCTTTTTTCAGGGCAGAATAATCTGCGTGTCCTGAAAATCCCAGGTTTTTGTGGGAAAGGAAATGTATTCCCATGCCTGTTCCCATTTTACTCTGGGCTGCAGGAGGTGCTAAGAAAAGCAGGATTTCTGTTCCAAATGTTGATTGTAGGAGTAGTTCTATCTTCTTTTACATTCCCAAAATAAAGCACTGGAAAGGAAATGGGATTTTACTCCAGGCCATGAATAAGAAGAACAAATTGAGATATGAATTTCCTACTCTTGGTTTTTATTTCATGTTACATTTTGGACTGAAAGTGGATGTGAAAATGTTGGAGCAGCCATCAAAGGCAGTTGGAACTGGCAGTTCCCTGGAATTTGAAACCCCTCTGATTCAGTTCTGGGGTATCCAACCTTGAAATGTCCTTGATGGATTTTTAACTGGACATCAAATACTGAATTGTGCAGAGACTGAAGTCCTGGGATGTTGGGAAAAGTGGCTGGGTTTGATGGGATGGCTGCAGGAATCATCTGGCTGTTCCCAAAGCAGAGGGTGGAGCACAGGATAAGTTTTCCAGGTTTTTTCAGTTCTTTCTCAGGCTGATCTGGGAGCATAAGGATGGCCCTGGAGAACTTCCCTTTTTCTTTCACAAAGCACATTGAATGTGAAACCATGGGATTGTAGAATTATGGAGTAGTTTGGGTGAAAGGGACCTTAAATCCCACCCAGTGCCACTCCTGGATGGGCAGGGACACCTCCCACTGTCCCAGGCTGCTCCAAGCCCCAATGTCCAACCTGGCCTGGGACACTGCCAGGGATCCAGGGGCAGCTGCTCTGGACAACCTGAATCCCACCTGAAATCATGAAACACTCGGATCTCACCGTGCTACCAACCCACCTCTTCTGCAGCCTGGCCTGGAGCCTGGATGGGACACAAGGAGGGACAAAAACATGGATTAGAAGGGAGTAAACCCATTCCAACGACACCATGGATGCACAATTTGGATTTGAAGGACAGAAATGCCTGGGAAAGTGAAATTTCCTTTTAATTTGGGACAGGAACTGCTGGTTCCTCCTAAAGTGATGGAGCTGCACCTTCCAGCCTCTATAAGCCCCAGCCTCCACTGACCCCAGAGCTTTCCTTGACATCCAGCACTGGAATTCCTGCTGCATCTAGCATGGAGACAGAATAATCAGTTCTGGGGCAATTGGGATCCCCAGACTTTAAAATAAAGTCAATCTCCAGCTTCTTGTTGATTTTCTCTTTTCCTGCCTAGTCAGGGCAGTGAATTCTCTTTGCAGGGAGCAGTTCAGGCATAAGGATCTGATTTTTGTTCATGCTGAGTGGAAGAGGCTTTCCTGGTTTTATTCTGGGAGAGTTTACCTGCTGTGAATGTTTATTTCATATATTGAAGGGTAATTGAAACTCTCTTCCTCCCCCAGAAGTGTGTGATCCATCAGGAAAATGGCTCTTTGGAGCATTTCCATTAAAAAAAGCCTCCAGTTTGGAGTTACAAGCACTCCCTGCCTCTCCCATGCTAATAAAGTTATTGGGAGCCATCTGGAATAATTCTTGGATTTTCCCATAAAACTATCAAAGGCTATAAAAAGGGTTATTTTTGCATTTCAATTTTTTTTAATGGAAAATAAGCAGCACTGCAGGAATGTTCTCCCCTGTTTACCTGCTCCACCACAATTCCAGTGTCAGTCATCACACAGGGAATGAGACCATTGGATTATCCCTTGTGCAAAGGAATTTAGGGACCTGCAGCTCCTGCAATCCCACATTCTTGGGATTCACAGTTCAGAAATTTTCTGTCATCTGTCCCTAAACCCCTGACTGTGTCACCCCCAGATTCCATGGGAATGTTGGTGTAGGCAGGGAATTGTGCTCTGTATGATAAAAGAGAGGAGAGATCATTAACCCAAACACAGGGAAACTGGGATTGTACATCCTGCTCTTCCCTGTTAAAATATGATTTCATTTTCCTTTGGATCTGTCAGACTGGGGAAGTTGTATTCAACACATCCCAGCATCCCAGGATGGTTTGGGTTGGAAAGGACCTTAACTCCCATCCAGTCCCACCCTTCCATGGGCAGAGGCCTTTCCATTATTCCAGTTTCTCCAAGCCCATCCAGCCTGGTCTTGGATATTTTGTGTGTCGTTAAAACTCAAGTGAGAACAGACTGAGGGAATAACCAGAGAACTCCATGGACTCTGTAGGTGTGAGGAGAGATTCCCTCTTCCCTGAGCACCCCTCCTCAAATTCCCTAAAACATCCCAGTTCAGCCATGACCCACCAGTCATTTCCCACTGGAGCACCATAATGGAATCATGGAATCATTTAGGTTGGGCATTAGCTCCAAGAACATCAAGTTCCAACCATGCCCCAGCACAGCCAAGGCCACCACTGATCCTTGTCCCCAAGCGCCACATCCGCAGGGCTCTGAAACCCCTCCAAGAATGGGAATTCCCTGCTGTCCTGAGCAACACCTGACAATGATAAATCCATCTCAGATTCCTGATAAGAAACTGAAACCTAAACAGGACCATCTGTGCTCCCTCTGGATGGGTCTGGATGGATGGATCTGTGCCTCTCCTGCCTGCTTCCTCTGTGACACATTCAGGTTGGATGTCACCTTGGGGAACCTGTGATGGGTGATTTACAACCGATTTCCTTCCTTTTCCAGTCTCTGTACGATTTTTTTCCCATTGAGAGGGAGACTGGAATGTTGAGTGCTTGGACAAGTGAATCTTGAGCTTTGCTCACCTCCAAGGTCATGGCTACAAGTGGAGAAACATTCCTGCCAGCCCCTGGGGATCCAGAATTTGTGCAGGCAACTTTCACCTTCCACAGATGGGAGGGAAAAACGGGATCACTGCAACAACCCCGCCTGAGGAATTGTTGGATACGACCACAAAAGGGATTGGAGAAACACAAATTCTTGAGAGTAAGGATGGAGAGCCTCAGCACCTTCTCAGGAACGCTCAGACCTGCTGCACACTCCAACTGCAAAGGGGACAAACGTGGTGTTTGTGTCTGTAAATACCCTATAAATACCTGTAATTGGATGTATTTAATGTAAATAGGACAACGAGGACATTTTAATGATCTCCACTGTTGTACAGAACCCAAACTTGCTCTCTTATTTTCCTACACCCCCACTGTAGATTGATTTTGGGTCATTGTTGGGTCTGTATCTGGTTGAGTTCCAAACTGCTCTCACTTTTACCTCAAGGGTTTCATGTTCTTTATGTACATTTTATAAAGAAAAAAGAAACCACTCTGGATTTTTGGGTACCTTTTCCATTGCCAGCAGTATTTTCTGTCTTTTTCAGTTTTTTCTGCTCATGGATCCACCGGGATGAAGGGGAGGGATGGGGTTTGCTGGGGAATATTCCTCATTCCATGTGTCCCTGCCTTCCTGGGAGGTGTGAAAATGTGGGAATGTGCTTCCCTCTCCCTCCTTCTTGTTAAGGATGGAAGGTCTTAATTAGAGCAGGAAGAGGCTGGGCCACCCTCTTCACTACTGGGGTCAGTCTTTCCCTTGACTGGTCCCAGCAGAGTTTTTCCAGCTTCATGGACAGTTGAGACTTGAAATACTTTTCTTTGGCTTTCCATAATTCCCATTTAATCCCTGGGAAGTGACCAAAACTGAAGATGTGTGTGCTCTGCCAGAGCAGGGTGTTCCCCAGAGCCCCTCCTGAGCCATGTGGGAATAGAGGGATGGGCACACAGAGCTCTCACAGCACCCCCAGATCCAGCCTGGATCACTGCATGATGATCCCAAATTTCTCCTGGTTGTTGGATACATGGGCCAGGGTAGAGGGTCCCCATCAGGACTTTTAGGGTTGACATCCATTCTCTGCTGCAGGCATGGCCTGGGTATTCCTGGTCTTGTCCAGCTCTTCTACTGGGACTAAGCCTTAGAATCATGGAATTATGTTGGGAAAGCCCTCTGGATGTAGTCCAACTATTCCCCAGCACTGCTAAAGCCACTCCTGCCCCATGTCCCCAAGTGCCACCTCCACATGGCTTTAAATCCCTTCAGGGATGGGGACTCCACCCCTGTCCTGGCATTCCACCCTTTCCATGAAGGAATTTTCCCTGATCTCCAATTTAAACCTCCCCTGGCCCAGCCTGAGGCCGTTCCCTCTGCTCCTGTCCCTGTTCCCTGGAGCAGAGCCCGACCCCCCCGGCTGTGCCCTCCTGGCAGGAGCTGTGCAGAGCCACAAGGGCCCCCTGAGCCTCCTTTGCTCCGGGCCCAGCCCCTTCCCAGCTCCTCAGGGATTCTCCAGCTCCTTCCCAGCTCCTCAGGGATTCTCCAGCCCCTTCCCAGCTCCTCAGGGATTCTCCAGCCCCTTCCCAGCTCCTCAGGGATTCTCCAGCCCCTCCCCAGCTCCTTTCCCTTCCCAGCTCCATCCCCTCTGTGTCCTGCACCTGGGGATCCCAAACCTGCCCCCAGCACTGGAGGTGCCCCAGCAGTGCCAGCTCAGGGGACAATCACCAGCCCTGCTGCCCCTCCAGCGCTGGCACAGCCCAGGTGCCACTGTCACTGTTGGTCTGTGTGGGGACAAACCCTACCAGAGCCCTTCAGGACTTTTTCTGTGGCTGAAATGAGACCATAGAAATGAAAACACACTTTGTTCCTTGTGCTGTTTTCCTGCCTTTCCTTGTTTCCTGTTTTCCCTGCCTTTATGCACCATGGAAAATGCCTCCATGATTTCCCACCATGGAAATGCATCCACAATTTCCCGCCATGGAAAATGCCACCGTGATTTCCCACCATGGAAATGGCATCCATGGTTCCCCACCATGGAAATGGCCTCCATGATTTCCCGCCATGGAAAATGTGTCCATGATTCTCCACCATGGAAAATGCCTCCATGATTTCCCACCATGGAAAATGCCTCCATGATTCTCCACCATGGAAATGGCCTCCATGGTTCCCCACCATGGAAATGGCCTCCATGATTTCCCACCATGGAAAATGCCTCCATGATTCTCCACCCTGGAAAATGCCTCCATGGTTTTCCGCTATGGAAATGCATCCATGATTTCCCACCATGAAAATGCATCCATCATTTTCCACCATGGAAAATGCCTCCATGATTTTCCACCATGGAAATTGCCTCCATGATTTCCCACCATGGAAAATGCCTCCATGTTTTTCCACCATGGAAATGGCCTCCATCATTTTGCTGATTGGATCAATGACATACTGTGGAAAATCATGGAGCCCTTTTCTGTGATGGAAAAGGGCAGGGAAAACAGGAAACAAGGAAACATGGGAAAACACCTGTCAGTGTGACCACCTATCCAAATGGATTTCTGAGGGAAAACTCAGAGTTCCCAGATGAGTCTTGTTCTCCACAGGTGGTGACAAACAGCAACACACTGGAATTTACACCTTAAAAAAGAGGAACTTTCCCATCTCCTATTTTTCAACCTAAAATATCTGATTATCCCATTGGATCTCACAGCCTGAAGTCATTCCACAGGACATTATCCCATTATCCCTGGGATATTCAGGGGTGGAGAACTTCCTTCACCCCATTGATCTGCTCCACCTTCCCTCACAGAAATCGGATTTTGGCTCCACATTGGACCTGGAAGAGACCCCAGGGCACATCCCACAGATATGAGCACAGCCTGTGTTATCCATATTTCTGCTGGAATCACAGAATCCCTGAGGGTTTGGGTTGGAAAACACCTTAAAGCTCAGCTTGCCCATGGGCAGGGACCCCTTCCACTATCCCAGGTTGCTCAAAGTCCCATCCAATTATAACAAATAATTTTTTTTTCCGTCCCTTGGAATTATAACAAATAAATTTGATTTACACCCCAAGACTTGAACCTCTCTGTTCCCACCCCACCCAGTTCCATAAAGATTTGTGGAAGTCAGACAGATTTGGGTCACACAGACATCTCAGAAAAAGTTTGATTTTGGCCTTTCTTTCCTAAAAATTTCCAAGCCAAACCAGAATTATCCAATTTGTCTTTGGGATAGATTTTAACAGATCTTTGGAAACTTCATGTGCAGAACCAGGACCAGTTTGGGATAAAATGAGCTGGGATCGAGCCTGGCCTGAAAAATGCATGGAGAAATCAATTCCTGCTCCTAATCCATTGGTTATTTTTGTGGAGTTAAAGTACTCCTGCTCTCTGGATGTAGCACTGCCAGGACTGTCAGATTTGTCTCCTCAGGGAATATTTTTTATTCCTGTTGGAGGTTTTCTTGGCACATTGCTTAATTTTTTTTTTAATTTTTTTTTTCTGCCAGGAGGCCAGGGGTGTATTTGCAAGGATTAAAGTATTACTGGAGTGGCTTCAGGCCTTTCCTAATCCCCATTATTCCCTCTAATCCCACCACAACACAATGCTTCTCTCACATTGCTTAATTATGCGGTGAAAATTAATAAAAAATAGCTGTAAAATGACATTTTGAGGAGGGATCTAAATCCCAGTTTCTTTGGGATGCAGCAAAAATTTGTACTTTTGCTGTGTTCAGTAATCCTTGACATTTCCAGCCTAATTCCTCAGGGAACAAGGATTACAAAACCTCCTGGGAATCGATTTTTGCAGGATCTCAGGCCTTTCATTTTAATAAATCTTGGGATGTGTGTCCCATTTCCAAGGGGTTTGAAGGGCAGTTGGGATCACAAGAACAATTTGGAGGTGGGGTGGGTTTTTTTGGGAATGAGGCAGTGGATAAGGGATTTTTTTTTTCCTGCTTCCTAAGGAATGTGAGTTTGTAGGGAATATTTCCTGAGAGAGGAGGATTTTTAGTGGTCACCAAAAATCCAGCCAGGAAAAATGCTTGGAGAGGGGGTTCATGGTTTAGGATTTGTCCCTGGATCTCTGGAATTGTCCCAGGCCAGGTTGGACAGGGCTTGGGACAGTGGGAGGATGGGATGGGATGGGATGGGATGGGATGGGATGGGATGGGATGGGATGGGATGGGATGGGATGGGATGGGATGGGATGGGATGGGATTTAAAATCCCTTTGAACCCAAACCAGTCTGGAATTCCATGGAGTGCCCTGAAAATGCCAAAAGCTACAATCCTGAATTGAGGGATATGAAGGAACAGTGGCCATGGAAAGGTGAGAATCCCTTGGAATTTTATTATCATTTTTTCCCCCTTTTTTTTTTTTTGCCGCCGGCCTCCTGGAATCAGCGCCCAGCATCCATCGGGAGCTGAGGATCAGCATTGCTAATTACACTGCTAATGAGGTGCTAATCAGGCACCCTAATGACTCCAGCACCACCCCATGCTCCAGCATCCTGGTAGGGCTCCTGCTCCAGAGGTTTTCTGCCTTTGGCATCTGCACGGAGAAGGGGGAAGGGATGTGGGAAGGAATCAAAGGAATTTTTCAATGGCAGGGACAAAGTCAGGGCTGAAGAAGAGGAATTGAGAGGGGTCTGGGACATCTGTGAGGGCCTGGAACAGGTGTGGGAATGATTGTCCATGTTTCCCACAATCCACAAGGAATACCTCAGCTGTAGGATAATTTTGTTCCCAAGTTTGCCTCAATGGACAGCACAAACCACGGCCCTCTGCACTGCCTGGCTGCTTTTCCTCACTTACTTCCTAGAAAATCCCACAGGCAGACATCTTCTTGTATAAAATATGGAATAGAATAGAATTATGGAATGGTTTGGGTTGGAAAGGACCTTAAATCCCATCCAGTTCCATGGCAGGGACACCTCCTACTGTCCCAGGGTGCCCCAGTGTCCAGCCTGGCCTTGGGCACTGCCAGGGATCCAGGGGCAGCCACAGCTGCTCTGGCAATCCCAGCCCAGCCAGGAATTCCCAATTCCCAATCTCCCACCCATCCCTGCCCTCTGGCACTGGGAGCCATTCCCTGGCTCCTGTCCCTCCATCCCTTGTCCCCAGTCCCTCTCCAGCTCTCCTGGAGCCCCTTCAGGCCCCACTGAGCTCACCCCAAAGCCTTCTCCTCTCCAGGGAAACATTCCCACTCTCCCAGCCTTTCCTCCCAGCAGAGCTGCTCCATCCCTCAGATCATCCCAGTGCCTCTGCATTGGCTCCAAATCGGAATTTTCATCTCTGGGATGCAGCCATGGCACCACTCAAACCCTTCCAAGGTTAACACCTGCAGGAACAAGAGCTCCTTGAGCATCCAAAGCCCTTTTTGCTGGGAATGCTGCTTCCACAAGCAGTCCCTGGCAGCTTTCCCACGTGGCTTTGGGACACCTGGAGTCCTGCAGCCCACAGAAACCACCCCACTTTGGAGAAGAAAGCTAAAAATCCCAGAATCCTCCTATTTCCCTGTATTTTCTGGAAGATTTTATCACCCAGAGTGGAAGATCCTGCTGGGAGCTGCTGCCTCCCCCCCGGCAGCCCCGTGTCCCACCGAGCTCTGCCATCCTTCTCACAGCACTGCTGTTCCCAAATTTGCATCCTGAGCTCCCCTCAGGCAGCCTCATTATTCCCAGCATTGAGCAAACTCCCCAGGATCCATGTTTCCCGCACGATGCTGTCCCAGATGTTCCCCAGACTGAATCCAATGGGAAATGCCAGCCCTGCTCTTTCCATCAGGTGTCCTGGTGAATAAATCTCTTTAATTAAAGCCAGCTCTTGATTTCTTTTTCAATCAAATCAGAGGCCTTCTCATCTCTGGAGTGGTCAATCCCCCAGCTTTAGCTCCATATCAGTATTCCTGCGTGTTCCAAGCCAGCAGGGAATGGGATCAGCAGGGAGAAAACTCTTGCTGGGTGAGCAGCAGGACCCGTAATTCCAATTAGGAAGAGCTTTAGAGGCTGCTTAAGCCCCAGCTGGGCTCTCTCTGTGCCTGCAATCATCACCCATTAGCAAGGAAGATGATTTAGGAGCAAGTTTGGGAATATTTTCTCCATTGCAAAACCAAAGGATTTGGGTTTGTCTCGTTCTCCATTTTCTGAGGAGAGAGAAGGCTCAGGACATTATTGCCCCCTTGGAAAGGACATTATTGACCCTTGGAGGGGACATTTTTACCCCCTCAGAGGGGACACTATTGACCCTTGGAGGGGACATTTTTAACCCCTGGAAGGGATGTTATCAACCCCTTGGAAGGGATATTTTTAACCCTTTGGAAGAGACACTTTTAACCACCTGGAAGGGACATTATTGACCCTTGGAGGGGACATTTTTACCCCCTTGGAAGAGATTATTAACCCTTGGAGGTGACATTATTGACCCCATGGAAGGGGCATTTTAATACCTAGACAGGGACATTATTAATCCTTGGATGGGACATTATTCACCCCTTGGAAGGGGGTCAATTTAAAAGCTGGAAAGGGACATTATTATTCCTTGGATGGGGCATTCTAAAACCTAGAAAGTGACACTATCAGTCCTTGGAAAGGACATTATCAACCCCTTGAAGGGTCTCTCCAAGGCTGACAAAATGAGGGGAAGGTGCAAAAGACCATCAGTGACTTTCCCCAAGGGAATGGGAAGATCAGCCTGGCAAGAATGTTGACAATATCCAGATCCCAGCTGGAATCCTGGCTCCAGCAGCAGGAAGGGATTGGGATTCTGCTCCTCTGCCCCTCAGTGAGATCCCAGCTGGAATCCTGGCTCCAGCAGCAGGAAGGGATTGGGATTCTGCTCCTCTGTCCCTCAGTGAGATCCCAGCTGGAATCCTGGCTCCAGCAGCAGGAGGGGATTGGGATTCTGCTCCTCTGTCCCTCAGTGAGATCCCAGCTGGAATCCTGGCTCCAGCCCTGGGCCCAGCACAGGGAGCACCTGGAGCTGCTGGGGAGAGCCCAGAGGAGGCACCAGGATGATCCATGGGATGGAGCAGCTCTGCTGGAGAGCTGGGAATGTTCACCTGGAGAGGAGAAGCTTTGGGGTGACAGTGCCTGAAGGAGCTGCAGGAAAGAGGGAGAGAGGATTTCCATTCCACACAGGGAATGTGTGGGAGCAGGGATGGATGGGACATTGGGAATTGAGAATTGTTCCCTGGCAGGGTGGGCAGCCCTGGCACAGGTGCCCAGAGCAGCTGTGGCTGCCCCTGGATCCCTGGCAGTGCCCAAGGCCAGGCTGGACACTGGGGCACCCTGGGACAGTGGGAGGTGTCCCTGCCATGGCAGGGGATGGAACTTTAGGGTCCCTTCCATCCAAACCTTTCCATGATCCTACAGTTTTAAGGTGGATGGTGTAGCTTGGGTCGCATCCCAAATCCAACCCAAATCCAGCCCAAATCCTGCTGTGATTCTGTTGAAATCCATCCCATTCCATGATCCTCCTACACTTGGGATTTGTCCTCTCTGCGACCTGCCACCCACCCTTCACGGACAGGACAGGAGATCACAGCCCTCCTTGCCCTAAACATCTCTAACATGTGCAATCTGTGATTAGGATCCAATCTCCTGGCTCCAGGGAATTGCTGGCAGGTGCCAGGAAGGAATTCCCCTCCAGACACAGCTGCCTCAACCCCTCCTGCCTGGATTTGCCTGGGAAAAGCTGAAGCAGCAGGAATTTCCCCTCTGGACGGGCTGTCCTTGCTGCTGCTCCTCTGGGATCCCTGCCAGGCTCTCTTGTTCCCATTTTCCGGGTGCTTTGGCAGATTTGCAGGTCAGGCAGGAATTTCTGGCCAGGTGGAACTAATCGGGATTGTCTGGGCCAGCCTGGCGCAGGGCAGCTCCTCAATTCCTGCCCGGGCAGCCGCGGCCTCTTGGTCTCCCGTGGCACGGAACAGCTTCTCCTCCTGCAAAGAATGAAGGATATCCGTGTCCTTCCAGCCGGGAGAGGGGATTTCCAATGGGGTTTAATGGGCTGTGACATTCCTGCTCTGATCCAGGTGATGGGAGAGTTTAATCTGCACTTCAAAGTGGGAATTTCTCCTCTGCCTCCCAGCAGAAGTTTATTTTTCAGGTGAGCAACCAGGCAGGAATTTTTATTTGTGGCGGATGAAGGCAGGGATGTTGTCAGGGAACGCGTGATGCATTCCCAATGGGAATCTGGCTTTTAGAAACCTCTGACACGAGGCCCTGCCTAGGAAGGACTTTTCTGGGTGGGTTTTTTCTACAGGAAAAGAGGGAATGGCCTCAATCTGTGCCAGGGGAGCTCCAGGTTGGACACCAGGAGGAATTTCTTTGTAAGCTCCAAAGTTCTTGATGGATAAAAAGTTACTTTAGGCAACATATTGTATCTTGGTTTTAAAAATTATTCTTTACTATGCTCTCATCCCACAAGGTGAAGAACTCAAACATTTCGTTGACACTATAAACAATAAGCAGGACATGACTGAAGTAAGATCTTTCAAATAGCTGTAACTGATTCAGTAGATGACACTGACCAAAAAAAAAAAAAATTCTGATTAAAATAATTGTAGTCTAACTTTATTTCCTGAGAGACAATTCCAACATGCAAAGCAAAAGTTTTTTATTTCTACTATTTTCACAAGTATTTGGTGGATGATATTCCAGTTCATGCTAGGCATTTTTCCTGACCTGATTTTTCCCCACAGATAGATGGGATTTTTCCCAATGGATGTCCCAAACCTGGGGACCCAGTGGGTGCCCAGAGAGACCCAAATCCTCCATGAAGGAACTCCCCAGCTCATGTCTGTGTTGTAGCTCTGCCTCTATCACTCCATGCCCAAGTTTCCTGGGAAATCTGTCTGTTGGAAGCTTCATCCAGCTTTTTCCTCACCCCTTCTGATCAGATTGAGAAGGGTAAGGTGGAAAACCTCATTTCCAAGCAGCTCTTGTGGGTGAGATGGATCTTCCTAGGAGAAGAGGTGAAGTGAGGGATCCTGGTGCCAGGAGGTGAAATCACGGCAGGAGAATTCCTGGAATGGTTGAGTTTGGAAGGGATCCCAGTGGACGATCTGGTCCCAGCTCCCTGCTCCAGCAGGGCCATCCCAGAGCTCACACCCCAGGACATTCCCTGCTTTTCGCCAAGGTGTCTTTTCTGATGATGCCTTGGAATGACTGGATTCTGCTGGAAAATTTTCTTTTTAGGACAAGTTATTTCGGGCTATTCCAGCACAGGAAGGACCTGGAGCTGTTGGAGAGAGTCCAGAGGAGGCACCAGGATGATCCAAGGGATGGAGCAGCTCAGCTGGGAGGAAAGGCTGGAAGAGCTGGGAATGTTCCCTGGAGAGGAGAAGGCTCCAGGCAGAGCTCAGAGCCCCTGGCAGGGCCTGAAGGGGCTCCAGGAGAGCTGGAGAGGGACTGGGGACAAGGGATGGAGGGACAGGAGCCAGGGAATGGCTCCCAGTGCCAGAGGGCAGGGATGGGTGGGAGATTGGGAATTGGGAATTCCTGGCTGGGCTGGGATTGCCAGAGCAGCTGTGGCTGCCCCTGGATCCCTGGCAGTGCCCAAGGCCAGGCTGGACACTGGGACACCCTGGGACAGTGGGAGGTGTCCCTGCCTGGTCTTTTCCAACCTTAATGATTCCACGATTTCAGAACGGAATTATTCCATTGGAAAAGAGCATAGAAAAGGTGTACTGGGAAGAGCTTGCCGCAGGTCAGTTATTAGAATTCTACATCTACTTGTTATAATACTCTTCTAACTATTACAATATTGTTCTAACTATTTCTTTAGTTATTAGAGTTCTTTATAATTATTAGTAATGTTAATTTCAGTGTTATTGATATTTATTAGTTACATTAGTTAAATTTACATTAATTGTAATTAATTAAATTATGCAATTAAATAAGTAAATAATTATTTATTATTTACTTAATTTCTATTATTAAATAATAAAAATTATAGAATTGAATAATTAAATTTTTACTAAGAGCATGCAATGACCCTGCAGTCTGGAAGAGGGACAATTTGTTGGCTCTATGGGATGGTCACAGCGTGGGAATCTGAGCTCCTTGAGAGCTCTCTGTGTGTTCCCAGCAAATCCCAACTTAAAATCCTGGGAAATTTCCACCACAACCCCAGTCCAGGCAGTGATGCTGATCCAACGTCCCAGACAGGGTTTGACATTCTAAGTTTATCCTCGGGGATCTGGGACAGATTCCTCGCTGTCTGCACAGCTCTGAGGGGTTTCAGAGCATGGTTACAGGCTGGAAAATCAGGAATTCTGTCATGGACAGGTGCTGCTCCTGGGATGAGTCCTGGATTTGGGAATATTCCCTGCTCAGTGCTCCCCCCAAAGTTCTCTTCACTAAAAGCTGGGACCTCAAGCAGGGACACCCAAACTGCTCCAGTTTGGATCTTCCCAAGTGGAGGAGAGCTCAAGAATCCTTGGAGTTGCAGGAAGGCCATAAATCTTTTCCATCAGCTCTGGAACAGGCGCATCTCCCAGAGCCCAGCAGAGCCAGAGGGGGAATTTTAGTGGATTGAAAGAGCAAATTCATCCCTCCCTCCTCGGGAGTGTCCAGAGCTTCCCATCCCTCACCCAGAAAATCCACAGAGCAACCACCAACAAATGGATCAGGCAGTGAAGGTTCGTATTCCAAAGGTTTTCTTGGATTGTGTGCTTGAGGTAATTCAGCACTTCCCTTGCCTGTGCTAATTCCCAAAGGAAAATCCCTGCAAGGGAAAGATTTTCCAGCCGACTTTCAGTGGGACTCAGCAAAACGTTTTAATGACAGATTCCTGCTTTTATTTCTGCTGAGGAGGCTGGGGCTGGAGACAGGCGCATGGATCAGCAGGAATTGCAGAGCTCATCAATAAACCAGGACTGAGTGGGATTTTTATTAAAAAATAGATTTTTTCCCCCTTTTTTTACTTGCTGGAGATTTAATTTTTAAATCGAAAAGAAAGGGATAAAAGCATCCCTTAATTCAGCCCCGCGATGACTTCAGCAGAGGGAGTTAAAAGGAGAAACAAGAAGACAAAATGTGATTTTTCCTCTGTATATTTGCAAAATTCCTTGAGTTTTTAAAGATTCCTAAGGCCAGGATGGTGTGATCAGAATTCCTGGCTTTTCCTTATCACTCCAGATTAGACCTGGAACAAATAAATAGAAAATTATGGACAATTCCGAATTCCTGCTGTTTCCTGGTGCTGCCTGGAGCAACACAAATTTCTGCACTCCACAGCATCCCATAAGTTGTCCTATAAATAAAGGACCAAGTCTTCCACCAGAATGACACAATTGCCAGTATTCCTGCCTTCCTGTGGAATTCAAATCCCTCCCTCAGCACAAAAACATCCAAGGGATGATTTTGTCACAGCCCAGGACAAGCTCTGAGTCTGAAGCTTCCCAAAAAAGGAAATTAAAATATTCAAGGAAAATAATTTAAGGGATAATTAGGATTTAAAGGCTGGTGCTTGTTCCTGGGAGAACAGAATTCCCACCTGGATCCAACTTCCTGTCAGGAATTGTAGGGAGCAAGACTGAATTTCTTTCTCTGACATTGCAAATGATGGGGAAGAGGAAAAATCATCTCAGATTTTGATTTTCCAAGATTTTGGATCCTAAATTCCAAGATATTTGTGTAAGAAAATTGGAGGAATACATTCCAGGGAAAAGTATGGAAACAATATTGGCAAAATTTGGCTTTTCAGGGGTTTATTTCAAGTTTGGAAAAATGTTTTCTGATGGGATTTTGCCCAGTGTCACTAAGAAAACAGAACCATGAAAGAGCCAAGTCAATCCTAACAAAAATTCCTCGGAATGGCCCTTTCCAGGGTCCAGGATGTCAGGCCAGATCTCCTACAGAATCCATTAGGGATTGTTTAATGTAAATGGAGATTATGACATCACTGTGTCCATGTCTGTGCCCATGACAGAATTCCCAATTTTCCATTGCTGCTCAAAATTGAGTCTATGGGAATTTAGTGAGGAAAAACAGATGGAAAAAAATTCAGGAAGTGGAAATGAGATTAAAAATATCCTGGTGGATTCTGTCCTGGGAAAAGTAGAGTGACTTCTGTCCTAAATTAGGGATAAAAGGGGCAAGATTCCCAAAGTTCCAGTTTAATTCCAGGGCCTGAAGGGGCTCCAGGAGAGCTGGGGAGGGACTGGGGACAAGGGATGGAGGGACAGGAGCCAGGGAATGGCTCCCAGTGCCAGAGGGCAGGGATGGGTGGGAGATTGGGAATTGGGAATTCCAGCCATGGAATATTTGCCTTGAAACAGCAAATATAAAATAAATCCAGAATTTCCAGACAACCACCACAAGCAGGAATATCATTCCTGCTCTCTGTGATGTCCCAAAGCCTTCCAGGACCTAAAAATGAGCTGGAAGTCACTCTGCTTTCCACAGGACACAATCCACCAGGATATTTTTAATTTTATTTCCACTTCCTGAATTTTTTTCCATTTTTTCTTTTTCTCTCCCACTGATGGGAGTTTCTCCACAGCAGCATTATCCAGCCTGGTTGCACAATTCCAGTTCTTTTCCGGGGTGGATGCTGCCTTGGAGCACCATGGGATTTATTTGGAGCATCATGAGGGAGCTGGGGAATGGGATGTGGGAATGAGGAGGCTGGAGCTGGGTGGGATTTTAATGGAGGAATTAAAGAACTTCAGGGATTCTGGTGAGAGCCCACCTGGAATTCTGCATCCAGCCCTGGGGCCCTGTTGTGAATGCAGGCAACCCCGACGAGGGGAGAGATGATGAATCTGATTCCATGTTCTCAGAAGGCCAATTTATTATTTTATACTACTATATTATATTAAAGAATGCTATACTAAACCATACTAAAGAATACAGAAAGGATACAGACAGAAGGCTAAAAAGATAATAATGAAAACTCCTGACTCTCTCCAGAGCCCCAACACAGCTTGGCCCTGATTGAAAGAGTGAAAAGAATGAAAGAGTGAAAAGGCCAAAGAGTGAAAACAACTCCCAGCAGAATCCAATGGAACAATCACCTGTGGGTGAACAATCTCCAAACCCATTCCACAGGAGCACAACACAGGAGAAGCAAATGAGATCAGAATTGTTTTCCTTTTCTCTGAGGCTCCTCAGCTTCCCAGGAGAAAATCCTGGGTGAAGGGGTTTTTCCAGAGAATGTGAATGCCACAGGACCCAGCACAGGGAGGACTTGGAGCTGCTGGAGAGGGCCCAGAGGAGGCTCCAGGATGATCCAAGGGGTGGAGCAGCTCTGCTGGGAGAGCTGGGAATGTTCACCTGGAGAGGAGAAGCTTTGGGGTGACAGTGCCGGAAGGATCCCACAGGAAAGATGGAGAGAGACAATTTCCAAGGGCAAGAAGGCTGAAAACCAGGAACACTTACGGATATAAGAGGCTGGATGGATGCAGAATTCCAGGTGGGATCTGACCAGGGCAGGGCAGAGAGATGGAGCAGCTCTGCTGGGAGGAAAGGCTGGGAGAGCTGGGGATGTTCATCTAGAGAGGAGAAGCTTTGGGGTGACCTCAGTGTGGCCTTCCAGGAGCTGAAGGATCCTACAAAAAACATGGAAAGGGACAATTTCCAAGGACAAGGCAGCGACAGCCAGGATATAAAGATAAACATTTTGATGGAAGGAAGGAAAGCCACAGTAAAAGAATCTGGATATCTCAACACTGTGTAAACATTTCCAGCATCCCATTTAATGGAGTCATTCCAATTTTCCATGGGCACAAACACCTGGCTGAGGGTTTATGAAGGTCTGGTTAAAATATTTGTGGATTATTTCCCCTCCCTTTCTCACCTGGAAAGCCATTTCCAGGGAATGAACAGCAATCCTGCATTCTGTGAGCACTCTGACTCCCAGTATTTATTGTCTCCCATTGTGTATTTTCCCACCTCAAACATTTACATGGACATTTAGCACAATTATTTATTCCAGAGAAAATGCTGCTCTGTTTATCCAAACGCTATTATGTGCAGGGAAAAAAAAATAAAAATCATTTTCCCAGCTGAAGCTGTGGTTTCATCCCAGAAAATTGGGCTTTTTATTTATTCCATTTTCCTTCTCAGCAGCTCCCAGGAATGTAAAATGACAAAACAGTTCTGAGTACAATGGAGCCGCTCTTGGGCTGCTGGAATAACTCCTGGCAGTGGGAAGTTTATGGAAATCTCTGCTTTGGAGGTGGCTTCAGGAATGGCAGAACATCAAAAAAGAGTCAGAATTTTGCCTCCCATGTTGCCTGAAATCCCCTGGAAGTATCCGTGGAATTTCTCCCTGAAGAGCATGAAAATGCTAATTAAAATTCAATATTTGTTTATTACCTCCCCAAATGGAAATGAAGATCTCCAAACACTTGGAAATAAATGTTATTGATCCTTGGGAGCTGCCAGGACTGTCCCTCAGCTCATGGATTAATTGTATTCCCTCAGATCCCTGGGAATGGCACAACCTCCAACCTTCCAGCCTGAGCAGGGAATTTTTCCACAAAGATAAAGCTGGAATTTTCCACAAGGACAAATCTTCCACAAAGATTTCAGTAAAAAAGATGTGGTTTATTTATTTTTTTAAATTTGTATTTATTTCATTGATTTAGAAAGGAGGCAGGTCCTAGAAAAGCAGCTGGACTCAGCCGCAGCAGCACAGGGCAGGAGCTGTGCTTCCCAAGAGAATCCTGGAATTTACAAACTGCCTGGGCTGCAATAATGCACAGGCAAAGCTGTTAAAGAGAAACCACCCAAAATCTGTTTCTACAGACCGAAAATTACATTTTAATAAACAGAAGTCCTTCAGTTATTTATTTTCCTGTTTAACTGCATGTCATGGAATCCCAGATTGGATCGGGTTGGAAAAACCTTGAAGTTCATCACATCCCACCCCTGCCATGGCAGGGACACCTTCAGTTATCCCAGGGTGCTCCAAGCCCTGTCCACCCTGGCCTTGGGCACTTCCAGGGATGGGACAACACCTGGGAAGCCACAAAATGTTGGGAAAAGACCAAACTGAGACTTTTGTAGCTGCAGGTAAAACCTCAGGAAGTCTGGGGGGAAAAATTCTAAAAATAAAAAAAAAGCAGAGCTTTGAAAGTTGGGCACTTCTGATATAAATATTTAAAAAATCTAAAATATTGAAATATTTATTTGAAAAATCTGATTTATGCTCTGCCTTAATTGAGTGGAGAATTCCCAATTCCTGGTGGATCTCTGGGATATTTTCACCACATTGTGCCACACTGGAGATGTCACTAAACCCAAACCCAAGATTTCCCTCTCCGAGTTTCAAAACTCAGCTAATGCCCCAGGCATCCAAACCCAATATTTTTATTTTAATTAAAAAGTGTTCTGCCACTGGAAATCGCTTCCCTGGGTGTTTCCATCTTGGAAACAGCAGGAGCTGGGAACAAGCCGAAGATTATTTTTATTTCAGAGTAATTCCCACTGCTGGGGGAAAGTGAGGAATTATTCCAGTGCTGCTGTGCTGGGACACACAGACCTTGGGGAAATGGGAAGAGGTTTCACTGGAATTAAACCACAAAGACACCCCAGTCCAACCCCAGTTTAATTCTGGGTACACTGGACTAAACTTTCCTGTTCAACCTCAGACCGAGTCTAAAATTAAATCATAGAAAATAGAATGAGGGAAATAATGCAGGAATTGTTCTGAACAGTTCCCTCTGAACAACCCAAAAAATGAGCGGACATGGCACTTCCCAATATGGATTAAAAGTGGGACTGGTCCAAGGTTGGGTTTGATGATCCTGGAGGACTTTTCCAACCTTGATGATTCTCTGATCACTCAGCACCAAGCTGGAAAAGAACCTTTGGAGGCTTCTCCCTCCCTGCACATCTTTTTTTGGCTGTTTCTCCTTGGAAGAGGAGCTCTGGGGCTGTGCTGGTGATCCCACAACAAAACCAGGTGTGGAGCAGATCCCTCTCCCTTCCCTCAGCAGATTTATGGGATTGCATTCCTTCTTTATTCATCTTCCACAGGGATTCAGCACACAGGAGCCAATCCTGGGAATTCCCAGCCTGGGATCCTTCCAGCTCCAGGGATCACAGGTTTGGGGTGAGGGCTGGGGAGCACCTCAATTCTCCTTGTGCTTTGGTGGCTTTTACCCCCCACAGCTCGTATTTTACTTAACAAAGCTGATTTCAAAGCAATTTTCAATGGTTTTTCAGGTGTTAAGATGGAGAACAAACTAATTAGGGCTGGTGACAAATGACCTTGTGGATCCTTCTTCTCAATCCTGCCTTCCCTTTCACCTTTAAAGCTGGGAATGGGAAAAACAGAAGAGTTCTGTAATAATTGAGGTGCAGGCTGTGGTGATTCTGGCTTGAATTTTTATGGAAAATGCAGGATTTAATTACGAGATGGGGAAGGGCAAGAGATAAAATATAAAATATTAAAATATTTAATTAAGATGTGGGGTAGGGAAAGAGATAACAAATAAAATATTTTTATAATATATAAGGTGGAGGTGAGGAGATCCTGAGAAAAGCCTCAAGAAAGCACAAATTCCCAAGGAATTCCCAAGGAATCCCAAGCCAGCTCTTGGCTCCAACCCTGGTTGGTGTCCATCTGTTTCCCTCACCCCAATCCCAGGTAGGTCCCTGGAAAAATCCCTTCAGCTGGAGCACTGGGAGCTGGAGGATGGGGATGGGTGGTTGAGTGGTCCTTAGGCAGAGCTTGGATAAAACCAACCTGGAATTTAGGGAGTCTCCAGGCTGGATTCCAGGCTTGGAGCCAGTAGAAGGAGCCACAGGGCTTTGGCTGGTCCAGAGGCAACAAGCCAGAGCTTTTCTGCTCTAAAACTTCCCAAATTTCCTTAATTTCAGTTATTTATGCCTGGAGTTTTCCCAAGGAACCTCAGCCAAGCCAGGAGTTGGCCCCACATTCTGCTCATTCATCTTAAGTGCCAAGCAAAGGGTTTGGTGGAGCTGACTTCAAAAATCAACATTTTTTGTACATAAATCAACTCCCACATTCTGCTCACTCATCTCAGGTTCAGAGCAAGGGGCTTTGATGGAGTTGACTTCAGAAATTTGGGATTTTTTGTACATAAATCAACCCCACATTCTGCTCCCTCATCTTAGGTTCAGAGTGATGGATTTTGGTGGAGGTGACTTCAGAATTTGATATGTTTTTTATGTAAATCAACCTCCACATTCTGCTCACTTATCTCAGGTGCAGAGCAAGGGGTTTTGGTGGACATGACTTCAGAAATTTTGGGGTTTTGATGGAGCTGACTTCAGAAATCTGGTATTTTTTGTGCATTAATCAACTCCCATGATCTGCTCACTCATCTCAGGTGCAGAGTGAGGGGTTTTGATGGAGCTGACTTTAGAAATTTGGTATTTTTTGCAGGTAAATGAAGTGCCACATTCTGTTCACTCATCTCAGGTTCAGAGAAAGGGTTTTTGGTGGAGGTGACTTCAGAAATTTGGAGGATTTTGTACATAAATCAACTCCCACATTCTGCTCATTCATCTCGGGTGTAGAGTGAGGGGTTTTGGTGGAGCTGACTTCAAAAATCAACATTTTTTGTTCATAAATCAACCCTTATGTTCTGCTCACTCATCTCAGGTTCAACCAAGGGGTTTTTCATGGAGCTGACTTCAGAAATTTGATAATTTTTGTACATAAATAAAACCATGTGGGAAACGGAAAGATAGAAACTTCTACAGATACAGGAGGACTTGATCTGCAGCCTTGGGAAGAGCTTGCACTTAAGTAAAAATAAAGGACACAAACATTAAGTAGAAAAATCATAAACTTGTATTTCTACAGTTGTAAGTAAAAATATACTTTAAGTAAGTAAGAAACTGTATTAATAAGATAGTGAAAAGTTTATAATGTAGGGGTGTAGCTGTATAGAGTAAATTTAGAAATTATAATAAAAGCATAAGTGTAGATGTGACAAAAACCCATTAAATAAAATATGGACAGTACAGGAAAAGTAAGTAAAAGTAGTAAGTTAGCAAAACAAATAAACTCATAAAATAATCTCTATATTAATGTAGATTTAATGTAAAATATTATGTAAAATATAATATACAATATTAAATATTATAAAATTTGATATTTTTTGTACATAAATCAAACCCCACATTCTGCTCATTCATCTCAGGTGCACAGAGCTTTGGTGGAGCTGACCTCATAAATTTGAAATTTTTTGTACATAAATGAGGTGCCAAATTCTGCTCACTCATTTCAGGTACAGAACAAGGGATTTGGATGGAGTTGTCCTTAGAAATTGATATTTTTTTTGTACATAAATCAGCCCCCATGAGGATGGGATCAGCATTCCAGGTGGGCAGGGTTCCCACCCCAGCTGCCCCCAGCAGGGCTGGAATCTGGCAGAGAAAATGGGCTCTGCTGCAGGGAAAACAGGGAAAAATGTGCCTGGCAATTTGGTGGGAATTCAGGAATCACGTGGAGCAGAAATGGTGCAGAGCCCATGACTGGGCTGAAAAATAAAAATCAAAATCTTCCATTTCAGTTCGCAATGACCTGAAAATAACGATCTCAATAAGCTCATCTTTGATATTTGGAGAAGGGTGAAATTCCCAGAGATAATTTCAGTGCTGGAAAAACAATTTTTCATTCAATTGGAATGAAATGCCTGAAAAAAAACCCCAAACCCATAACCTCAGAAAAGCTGATCCTTTGTAGCTGCCACAAGCAGGAAATCAGGAGGGAGCTGAATTTTAGGAGTGGATCAAATGTCCAGCCTGGTCTCAGGGTCAGCCTAATTTTAATATTCCTTTTTTTTTTTTTTTTTTTTTTTGTAGTTTCCTCTGCATTTTTTCCAAGTATTTTCAAAGGAAGAAGGCTGTGGGGATGAAAAGGGAAATTCTCCTTGTGCTTTGGTGGCTTTTACCCCCCACAGCTCATATTTTACTTAACAAAGCTGATTTCAAAGCAATTTTCAATGGTTTTTCAGGTGTTAAGATGGAGAACGAGCTAATTAGGGCTGGTGACAAATGACCTTGTGGATCCTTCTTCTCAATCCTGCTTTCCCTTTCACCTTTAAAGCTGGGAATGCAAAAAACAAGGAAGAATTCTGTAATAATTGAGGTGCAGGCTGTGGGGATTCTGGCTTGGATTTTTTTATGGAAATGAAGGATTTAGTTATGAGATGGGGAAGGGCAAGAGATAAAAAATTAAATAAGATATTAAAATATTTAATTAAGAGATGGGGAAAGGAAAGAGATAACAAATAAAATATTTTTATAATAGATAAAAATGAAATAAATATCATATAATAAAATAATTTCCATTATTTTTCTGGGCTCTGTGGAGAGGGCTGAAATGGAAAGCAGAGATGTGGCCATGGATGGGATCCACAAAAACACTCCAAGTTCAGCAATTCCTCTGGATATTCCTTCCCCTCTAAATGTTTATTTCCCCACTCTCCAAGACCATCAATTAAAAATAATTGTACAAAAATAATCCTGAAAGGACACACATCAACTAAAAATATTATTCCAAAATTATGATTTTTTTTCCTGGCAAAAATTGCTCTTCTGCACCCTTGGCCTGGCTGGGATTTTTCCCTTTTCCAGGTTTTTGAAGGGAAGTCACCATCCTACACTTTGGCATCCCCAAAAAAGAGATTTACAGGTTCTTCCCTTGAACTCACACCCAATCCCAGGAAAACACTGACAGCAAACCCCAGATCCTGAGGGACAGGGGACCTTGGAGGGTGTTGTTGGTATTTCCTTGGCTTCATCCATCTGGAAAAAAAGATGGAGACAATGGGATATTTCCTTTTAAAATTGGTTAATGGCATTTGGATCAAGTGTGGTGTCACTTCTGAGCTCTTTGCTGCCATCAGAAGAATTTTGTGTACTCCTGAGGGAATTCTCCCCTGGAAGCTGGTCCAGCTTCTTGGAATAAAGATTTTAGTCCAGGATATATTTAGGAAGGAATTCCTGGCTGGGAGGGTGGCACAGGTAGGGTTTCACTCCAGTGTTCCCATTGTATTGTTGATCCTGGGATGAGATTTAGGACAAAAGTTCCTCTCTGGAAGCAGGAATTGTCTCCCCAGCAGCTGTCCTGTGTTATTTAGGGGCTGCCATTCCTGAATTTTGGGAATGAATTGTTGGATTTTTCCATCCAGAAGAGAGGGATAGATCTGAGCTCTGCCTCTGTCTGTGCTGAGGGGTTATAGGATATTTGCAGGAGGAATTGTTTCCAGGGAAAAAATGGAAGTGGCTGCCCAGGGAGGGTTGGAGTGCCCAGCCCTGGAGGTGCCCAAGGAATTCCTGGAGGTGGCACTGAGAGCTCTGGGCTGGGGACAGGGTGGACACAGCTGGGACTCAGGCTGGGTTTTTCCAACCTCAGGGATCCCGGGATTCTGTGAACACCTGCTCAGAAGGGCCAAAGCACGGGGCAGTGGAGCCAGGCTGGAGTTCCCAGTGTCTCCTACCAACGTGCTCCATAAATTTGGAATCCATGGAACCTTTCCCTGTGGAGACAGCAGAGCACAGGGGCTATCCCAGAGCTTGTCCTGAAGTCCCTGCTTTGAGGAGATATTGGAATTTCAAAACCAAAGGAGATCTCTCAGATCCTCATCAGCCTCCAGGCTCAAAAAACTTCATTCCTGGCAATCCCTGGATAGTTCCCAGAGGTCCCAGGTTGGGACTATCCCAGCAGGCAGCGCTGCTGGAAGTGGTTTGGGACAGAAACACTTTCCTTTTGGAGCAAACATTCCCACGGGAATTATTGAGGAATTAAGGGATGACAAACTGGGGGTGAATCATCACAAATCACCTTGGTTATATAAAGGCAACTCTTGTACCTCGCTGAAATTGAGGCCATTTCAATTTAGGAAATTCCTGGTTATTCTTGGAAATAATGGAGCTCTTCCTGGAAAAAAAAGGGCAAGTACAGACACATTCCAGGAGCTGTGTCACAATGGAGAGCAGGGACCGGAACACAAACCCCTCAATTGCGGGAACTCCAACGTCTCAGCTGAGCTCCTGAGTTTGGGTCCAGCCCTGGGATTGCAGCACAGGAAGGACCTGGAGCTGCTGGAATGAGTCCAGAGGCAATGGGATGATCCAAGGGATGGAGCAGCTCTGCTGGGAGGAAAGGCTGGGGGAGCTGGGAATGTTCCCTGGAGAGGAGAAGGCTCCAGGCAGAGCTCAGAGCCCCTGGCAGGGCCTGAAGGGGCTCCAGGAGAGCTGGAGAGGGACTGGGGACAAGGGATGGAGGGACAGGAGCCAGGGAATGGCTCCCAGTGCCAGAGGGCAGGGATGGATGGGAGATTGGGAATTGGGAATTGCTGGCTGGGCTGGAATTGCCAGAGCAGCTGTGGCTGCCCCTGGATCCCTGGCAGTGCCCAAGGCCAGGCTGGACACTGGGGCTGGGAGCAGTGGGAGGTTGGGGTGGGATTGGATGAGCATTAAGGTCCCTCCAACCCAACCAATTCCATAATTCCATTATTTATCTTCTGAACACCACAGCAGCACTGTCGCCATGATATTTTCTGAAAAACCTTTTGCCGGGATTTTTCTCCTGAGAAGCTGAGAATCCTCAGAGGAAAAGAAAAACAATGGTTATCTGCTGCTGTGGAATGCAACAGGTGCATCTTTGACTGGTCCATGTTGGTTGTTTCTAATTAATGCCCAATCACAGTCCAGCTGGCTCAGACTCTCTGAAAGTCACGAACTTTTATTATCATTCCTTTCTATTCCTTTCTAGCCTTCTGATGAAATCCCTTCTTCTATTCTTTTAGTATAGTTTTAAAATATCATTTTCTTTTAATATAATGTCTATCATAAAATAATAAATCATCCTTCTGGAACATGGAGCCAAGATTCTCATCTCTTCCCTTGTCCTGGGACCCCTGTGAACACCACCAAAATTGGTGACCCAAAGTGAAGAAAAATTCCACACAGCACAACCAGAACATTCCCTGGACGTGCTCTGGGAAGCAATGGGAGAATTCCATAGCTCCAGAAAGTGCTGAGGAACCCATGGAAATCAATTCCGCGGGCGGTGGGGACCCAATGAATATCTCAGCACCTGCATAAATCTCCTGCTCTTTATTAAGTCCCGCAGAGATTTATTAAATTCCGTGTGGCTTGAGAAATACAAAAGAACTGCAATAAAAAGAGAGAGGGGATTGCTTGTAATTCACATTTTAATAATGGTCAAATGAGTTGATTTTATCTTTTATGCTGTGATGGATGTTCTATAAACTCATATTTGGGGGAAATTTATGCAACTCAAACTCATGGCTCAGCTGTAAATAATGAAAAGAAATCGTTTTGCAACCTAAAATATCTTTGGCATCAAGGTTTCTACTTAAAGTCCATTATTTCAATCTGAATAATTTCTTCCTTTTTTCACATAAATTTAATTTAGATGAATTTGCTGTTGTGAAGAGTGCAAAGTTTTGATTCCTGATGTACTGGACCTGCAAAAATTCATGCCAAAAAGATAATTTAGAAGTGTAAGGAAAAATAACTCCTTGGAAAAAATATGCCATGAAATTAAAATAGGGTAGAAATCAAGGTGGTTTTCCTGTTTCTTAATCTAAAAAAAAATTGGCAAGAGTCAGATTTGGCCCTCAAAGTTGATGGACAAAAGGTCTCAGCTGGTCCCTTCCAGGCAATTTAGGGAGAGGGACCTTTCCAAGATCCATGCCAGGATATTTGAGAGATGGGAATGCTCCTCTCAAATCTCTGAAAATTCCAAGCTTTCCCTTGCATCACTGACAGATTTTTACACCAAGTTAAAGTTATTAAAAATTCCTAGCAATTAAAAATTCCTTGATTTCTCTGGGACATCTTGATAAGGAGGAGGAAGTAAATTGATTGAAGGGTGAGGAAGGAGTTAGGAAGTGAAATAATGAATTTTTTATTTGCCTTTCCAGTTAAAATCCCAAATTCCTTTATCCAAGGGCACTTGTCAGGGGAGCTCAGAATGAGGCTTTGGCAGAGAGCAGTCTCTGAGGAAGCTGGGAAAAAAATCCACAAGAAATCCAAGAACAATGAACCCTCAGGAGGAAAAAATCAGAGTTTTTCAAAAGAAATCAAGTGTAAAGTAAGAGGAACTAAAGTCCCACTTGTTCTCTCAGTGATAGGATTCCCAGGAGGATCCAAGGCTGGATTCTTTAAAGGGAAGTCTAAAATATGGATATTTGCATAATTGATTGATATAATTGCCTGTGGACTGCAGAATTCCCTCTGTCCAGCACTGATAATTCAGCCTTCACTTGGTGTTTAAATATTTGAGGGAAGTGTTTTCCCTACAAGAGCTGAAGGTCGTTCCTGTTCCTTTCTTCATCCAAAAATAATGGAAAAGTGAAAATCCATGAGAGGTCACTGCTTCCCTGCCATAGTGACAGAGAGATGTTCCAAATGTTGGAGAGGAGAAGGCTCCAGGGAGAGCTCAGAGCCTGAAGGGGCTCCAGGAGAGCTGCAGAGGGACTGGGGACAAGGGATGGAGGGACAGGAGCCAGGGAATGGCTCCCAGTGCCAGAGGGCAGGAATGGATGGAAGATTGGGAATTGGGAATTGCTGGCTGGGCTGGGATTGCCAGAGCAGCTGTGGCTGCCCCTGGATCCCTGGCAGTGCCCAAGGCCAGGCTGGACACTGGGGCACCCTGGGACAGTGGGAGGTGTCCCTGCCACGGCAGGGGTGGGATGAGATTTAGGATCCCTTTAATGCAAATTATTCTGGGATTCTCTGCTGATCTGTGCTGTCACTGTGGCAGAGCTGCTCCTTTGGGTTTATGGCACTTTCAGGTCTCCAGAAAAGGCCAAGAAAGAGACTCAGAATCAAGGAACCCTCAGATCATGGAAAGACTTTCTGGAGCTCCTGAACACCTGATTCTCATCAACACCTGTAGCCATGATATTTTCTGAAAAATCCTTTCCTTAGGATTTTTCCTCCTGAGAAGCTGAGAGGCCTCAGGAACAAAATGCAAACAATGGTTATCTGCTGCTGTGGGATGCAACAGGTGCATCTGGGATTGGGCTCATGTGGTTGTTTCTAATTAATGGCCAATCACAGCCCAGCTGGCTCGGACTCTCTGTCCAAGCCACAAGCCTTTGTTATCATTCCTCTCCTGTTTTTAGCTAGCCTTCTGATGAAATCCTTTCTTCTACTGTTTTAATATACTTTTAATATAATATATATCATAAAATAATAAATCAAACATTCTGAAACACGGAGTCAACATTCTCAGCTCTTCCCTCATCCTGGGACCCCTGTGAACACCGTCACAAACACCAACTGTTAATGAAACTCAGGGAAGACAGAATTCCATCATGCTCTTGGTGCTTATTCCAGAATCTTGGAAGTTGCTTTTGCTCTCCTGTTCCCTGCTTTGGCATCTTTGATGTTCAGGATTGCTGCCCTCAATGTTCTCCTGAAATCCCTGACCTTTCCCTCAATGTTCTCCTGAAATCCTTGACCCTTCCCAAGGGACATCATTTGGAGTCTGCCATGGCAGCCAAATATTTTAGTTTATGGTTTATCCTGCCCAACTTCCGGATTCAAATTTTGATTTAAAGTCTTTGTCCCTAAAAAGAGCTGGGAGAAGTGGCTGAATCCCTGCTGTGAGCCCCACACTGGGCGCTGGACTTTGGAATGACAGGCAGAAGGAACAGATCCAGGCTGGAGGGACAGCAGGGAATCCTAAAATCCCAGCACAGATCAGAAAGGACCTTAGAGCCCACCCAGTTCCAGCCCCTGCCACAACCAGGGACACATTCCCACCCAGGAGAAATCTAATCCTATAAAACTTCTTTGAGATAAGAAACCATTTTAGCCTGAGGCTCCTCCTTGGCTTCTTTTCACTCCATCAAATGATAATAATAGCAAAATTAAGTATTGAAAAGTGCAGCGGGGAAAGGAAAATATTTCTGTTCATGGTCATTTCCAGGTTTATGTTTTCCTTTGGGAGATTTTGGAAGCTGATATTGGGCAAATGTTATGAGAATTCAGCCTTTAAATGAAGATCTGATCAGCAGCTATTTTTCTCCTCATGAAAATTCCTCTTGGATTCATGCACAGGAACCTGAGCCGAGATTTCCAGACGAGAATTTTCTCATTTATCACCTGTCATGCATTTTTCTGTTGTTATCTCTGCTGATTGCAGAGCTTTTGAATGTTTCTTTTCCTTTTTTTTTTTTTTTGTCATCAGTGCTCTTTCCACCTTATTTATTCATTAATGCCACAGCCCAGGTATGGGATCTCAGAGCTGTTCCCATGGTGACAAATGGGGCACAAAAACTGGGTTGTAATGGAAGTGCATGGGCAGGGAATTCTGGGAAGCAGGGAATGGAAAAGCTGCTGGCTCCCCACAAAAATCCTAATAATCACTAATTCGGGCAGAGGAAATATTGGTAATTTAATGGGTGCCTGAGCTAATGAATTTTAATTTTTAATGTTTCAGGGTGGAAATGTTATTCTTCATGGAGAGAAATGAGGGGTGTCATGGAAATTCTGGGGTAAAAATGTTCCTGTGGGGCTCTGAGATGCAGAAATTTCCATCCATCCTGCATTTCTTGGTGGGAACACGAGCCAAGAGCAGTAAATCCTCATCTGATGAAGCTTTGGGAGCTTTTTGGGTGCAGAGTTAAAGTTCAGGGCACCTCTGGGGGCAGCTGCTCAAGGTAGATTTAGAGCAACCAAAGCCTCACCTTTGGCTGCAGCTTCTCCCCTAGAAAATCTTTGGGATTCTGGTTTGGACTTGGAATTCAGAATTTCCCACAGAATTTTCTATTCTGAGATCCCACAAAGTCCCAGAATTCAGCCTGAGCAGCTCCTGGGGTGGGGCCAAGCCATGAGAGGAAGCCCCAAATCCCACCTGTGTCCCGTCCCTGCATGGCCTTCCTTACATTCCAAAATCCCAATTTCCATTCAAAATCCCAGAATCAGCTGAGCTGGAAGGGACCCTTGGGCATCCTTGCTGAGAACCATCCCCAAAAAGAAGCAGCACAGAAAAGGTTGAATCCATCATTGCTGAAATCTTCCCATTAAGGAAGAAAAAAATTGAATTTCCAGTTTAAAAGAGATGATCAGGAGCTGCTGATCTGATCCTGGGTTTGATATCACAGAATAATGGAATGGTTTGGGTTGGGAAGGACCTTAAATCCCACCCAGTGCCACCCCTGCCATGGCAGGGACACCTCCCACCATCCAAACCCCAGTGTCCAGCCTGGCCCTGGACATTCCAGGGATCCAGGGGCAGCCACAGCTGCCCTGGGAATTCCATCCCAACCCCTCTGAGTGAAGAACTTTCCTCCTCCTCTGATATTTAAATCCGTGCTCCAAGTCCAGTCAATCCTTTGTGCTTTCCTACAGAAGGATTGGGGACACATCCTGCACAAAGATGAATATTTATCCCAAAAAATTCCTGGTGTATGGACACCCCAGCATCAAAACACAACCCAATTCCTCTTTTTTCGTCTCTCACCACCCACAAGGCTCTCCAGAGGAATCAGGAACAGGCTCCACCTTGGAGAATTCGAGTTTTTACAATTCCTTCTGCCTGCCTGAAACAGAAGCTCCAAAGTGAGCAGGAGCCAATTAAATCCCATTGATCCCCAATTAAATGTCGATGGATGGAAACTGCAAAAATTGAAATGAAAATTGATTTAATGTTTATTTCTATTTTTAAAAGGATTTTTAGGTAGCTTCGTGTTTTTAAGCCCTTTTGGGAAGATCTTTCTGTTCAGAGCAGCTGAAAAACCCAAGCAGCACATCAGAATTGTTTTTGATTCAGGACTTTCCTTGCTCAGGAGTTTTTTGCAAGCTCCTGACAAATTCCATGAGGGAAACTATGGAAGATAATCAAATTCTGTTTTCATTTTCATTCCTAACAGGCTTTTTAGCTCCTGACTGATGAGAACACATTGGGAAAAATATGGTAAAAAAGTGCAGAAGCAGCAACAGAGCAAACCTGATATTGCAGAGATGACAAGAAGCTGGTCCTGATCCCACCACAGCCAACCCTGCTCTTGTCCCATTTCCCAACCTGTCCTGCTTGGCCTTTTCAGAGGAATTTATGTGGGATTTGGAACGGAATGAGCTAAAAGCCAAACAAAATTGCCAAATCAGAGCCAGCTGAGGCCGTGACCAGCACAGGGAGAAGCTCCAGGTGGAAGCTCTGAGGCCACCAAACATTGGCATCACCTGGAGAGGGTTTTTTCCCACATTTATGCTGCACCTCAGGTCCTTTCTTCCCTCTCCTCATTAAAATAACTTAAATTAACAGCTCAGTGCAGCTGGGGCTCGTTCTTGGCGTGCTCTACACAAATGAGCCAAGTCCTGCATTGTCCAGATTTTGTTTTATGTCCAGTTCCTGAATCCCTTCACATCGCTGCTGACAGCAGGAAATAATTGAGCAGCTGTTCTGCCATCGGATGCAACAGCCCAGGCTGCAAAATAAAACATTTAGGGAGATAAAAATGGCACTCAGCAGAGAGAGATGAGACATTTTCCATGATGAAAGGCAGCCTGGTGTTTGTACCAGGCTAAAAGTGCTCACAGAACAGCGCTGTTGGTTCTAGAAGGTCTTGGAGATCATAAATGGATCTGTTTGAGAAACAGGGAGGTTGGATGTGCTGGTGTTCACAGGGGTCTCAGGATGAGGGAAGAGGTGAGAATCTTGATTCCATGTTCCAGAAGGCTGATTTATTATTTTATTGCATATATTATATTAAAATTAATTGATATATTATAACGATGTTAAAAAGAATAGAAGAAAGGATTTCATCAGAAGGCTTGAAAGGAAAGGAATGGAATGATAACAAAAGCTCCTGACTCTCAGAGAGTCCGAGCCAGCTGGACTGTGATTGGCCATTAATTAGAAACAACCACATGAGACCAATCCCAGATGCACCTGTTGCATTCCACAGCAGCAGATAACCATTGTTTACATTTTGTTCCTGAGGCCTCTCAGCTTCTCAGGAGAAAGGATCCTAGCAAAAGGGTTTTTCATAAAATATGTCTGTGACAGTTTGAATAATGGGAATAAGAAATGCTCCAGCTCCTGCCAGGAGGGCACAGCCGGGGGGGTCGGGCTCTGCTCCAGGGAACAGGGACAGGAGCAGAGGGAACGGCCTCAGGCTGGGGCAGGGGACGGTTAATTTGGATATTATGAAGAATTCCTGCATGGAAAGGGTTGTCCAGCCCTGGCACAGCTGCCCAGGGCAGAGATGGAGAGCCCATCCCTGGGGGGATTTAAATCCCTGTGGATGTGGCACTTGGGGACATGGGGCAGTGCTGGGGAAGGGCTGGACTCCATCATGGGGGGCTTTTCCAACCTTGGTAATTCCATGATTCACCCACATCTTTATACTCCCATCATTCTGTCCTTGCTGTGCAACTTGGGGAGAAATCAGTGCCAAAAACTCAATTTAATGGGGAATTCCTGAAAATCCAAGGGTACTTGTCATCCATGGAACTCCACTTTCTTCACCCTTCATTTTTCTGTTGATCCTAAAATCCTGGTTCCTGTGGAAGAAATAAAATGAGGAAAACTATGATTTTAAATTGTTTATTCATATTTTTGCATAAAGAAGCTTTGAAATCAGCAGCGTTTGGGGTTTATGCTTGGGGAGGGGTTTAGGAACGTTGATTGTCTATAAATGGGGCTTGGAGAAACCTGAGACAGAGGAAGGTGTCCCTGCCCATGGAAAAGAGTGGAATGAGATAAATTTAAGGTCCCTTCCACCCCAAACTATTCCATGATTCCATGATTTGTCCAAGATCTGCCACCACCAGGGACCTCCCCACTGGGAATAGGGAAGACAGAGATGCCTTTGCAGCCTTCAAGGGTGAAAGAATTCCATAAAAAGGGGTTTGTGCTCCAAATGTCCACGGAAAGTGAGGAGTCAAATGCTCAACACAAACCTGTGGATTAATTCCAATTGATCCAGGCAATTGGATCCAATTGATCCAGGCAGAGATCCAGACACAACCCCCCATATCCTGGGAGATTCCAGAGTTTCTTTGCCAGCTCCCTTCCAGGAAGTTTCCATTTCCATTCCCTCACCCTGACAGACAGCCCTGGTTCCATTTTTTGGGAATCACCCACAGCAATTCTCCCCAAGCAGCTCCCCTTCCCTTGTCCTCGGATTGTGCAGCTGGGCTGGAATAAATTCTGGAATAAATTTCCTTCCCTATCAGCAATGATTGCATTGCCACCCCAATGAACAGGTTGATCCATGCTCTAATTCCAGGGGCTTTATCCCAGAGAGATTCCCAACAGAGCCTCTGCATCCCTGGGAGCTCTGGGTGGTGCTGGCAGCGAGACAGGGCCATGCCTGTCACCCTAAAATGACTCCACATCAATGGTCAGGCAAGGGAAAAAACAAACCTGACAATTATTTTTCACCTGACACAAGGAATTTCTTCATGTGCCCAGTAGAAGGAAAAAAGGAAAACCATTTATTGCTGCACTGAATCCTGTCAAGCCCAATGGATAGCACAGAATCTGGGAAAAAAAAAGAGAATTATTCCACCCATTTTTTCCCTTTGAGAGCTGGGGGTTAAATGGAGTCAATAACGTGCCAGGGAGTCAGCAATAAAGTGCAAATTCTGTCATTCAGAGGCTGCCAGGACCTTCCTCTGAGCCCAGCCCATTCCCACAGACTGGGAATTGTTGTTTATTCCAAGCACAGGTTTTTCCCTGACATTTTTCTCTGGAGAGCAGCCCCAGAAATGCCCGGTCAGCACTGGGCTAGTGAAGGTCACTCCTGCTGCTGACTCCTGTTCCCTGGGCACAGCCTCAGCTCCAGGCAGCCCAGGGAGCAGCTGGGATTCCCTGTGCCTTGTTTCCTTTTGCACTGTTGCCCAGTCCAAGCCCCTGATTGATTCCACGATCTCCACACGTCTCTGTGATTGGCTCAGAATGTGTTTTAATCTGTGCTCAGTGCTGTGGTCTTCTTCCACAAATTCCTGCATTTAATAATGGAATTCTCTGTTAATTCTGTGGTCTCACAGCGTCCCAATGTTTTTGGATTTTATTATTTTTTTTCAGAAAAAAAAAATGCAATTTGCACCTTGGAATTTTAATAATCCTATTATTTCTGCTTTTCCTGCCACTCCCTTTGTGCAGATCCCATTTCTGTGGGAAGGATGAGGCAGGATATGGTTTATCCCACAAAATATCTCAGTCCTGCTTCTGTCTCGAAAGGGCTTTTAGCAAGTCCAGAAAATTGGGGGATCAAGCCATTAAACCTCAGGCTGGGCCAGGGGAGCTCAGGGTGGGCACAGCAGGAATTTCTCCATGGAAAGGGGGCTCAGGCCTTGGCACTGCCCAGGGAGGGTTGCAGTGCCCATCCCTGGAGGTGTCCGAGGAATTCCTGGAGGTGGCACTCAGAGATCTGGGCTGGGGACAGGGTGGGCATTGGGCACAGCTGGGACTCCCTGGGCTGGGAGGGCTTTTAGAAACAAAATAATTCTGGGATTCTGTAAACAGGGAAAAAACCGAAATGATTACGCAAGAGATGGTTCCAAAAGGAGATGCTCCCCCAAGTCAAGGTGGACACCTAAACCAGGCAGGAGAACAAGTGAAGACGGGGAGAGCAGGATGATCCAGGGAAATCCAGATGGACACAAATCAACTGGAAGAGACAAGGGGAGGTCTAAATCCACAAACCTGCCAGAGCTCCAGGAGAGTTTGGAAAACGCTCCAGGAACAGGTGGGATTGTTGGGTGCCTGTGCAGGGCCAGGAGCTGGGCTGGATGAGCCCTGTGGTCCCTTCCTGATGCCTCAAGTTCAGCTTTTCTGTTTTTCACATTCTGTGCTGCTTTAGTGTGAGGCTCTGGGCTCCATATCAGGGGATGGTTCTGATGCTGTGCAGTTCTGAGCTCTGTGCACAGAGCAGGGAGACAAAACAATTCCTGCTCCAGCTGGGCACCAAGGACAAATGATCCCAATCTCAGCCCCAGAGCACAAACCCCGTGGGCTGCAGAGAGAAAAACAAGCAGGGTGGGAGTGCCTGGGCTAAAGCTGGAATAGGACAATGAACTGCAAGGTGCAAATGGAGCAGAACTGATCCCAGGGAGAGACCCCGTGCCCGGCCGTGCATTTTGGGGCCATTTTGGTTCATCTTGGGTGCAGCCCTGGCTGGGCTCTGGTGCTGCCCAAGGTGGATGCATGGAGGAGATGCTTTGAATGAATCCCTGCTTTATTCTGGAACTCCATCCAGCCTCTGCTCTAAGGCAGCCTGCAAAAGGCATCATTACCACTCTGGATATTCCATGATTTTGAAACCCCTTCCCCTCTCTCTCCAAAGCACTTCTTGAGCTCCTGCCTTGCAGAGAGCTGGACTTTTCCAGCTGCCTCTGAATGCCCTCATGGTGGGGTTTATTCCACTTATTCCAACCCAGATCCCAGCAAACTCCTGGCAGCACTCCCAGCTCAGCTCAGCACACGGCTCCAGCCCCAGAGCTCGGGAATCACTCATTTTTCCAGGCTGGAAGCAAAGCACGTGGTGAGGAACGTGCAAGCCCTCTGCAGGCCCCCGAGCAATGAACCTGGAGCAATGAACCTGAAGTCCTGCAAATGCTGCAAGGGAAGCTGGAATTTGCTGCTGCCTCAGCTGAAATCTGGGATTGCGGCGTCTCCCGGGAGAGGGGTGGGATGAGAGACCTTTAGGGAAGGCGAGGAAAGAACAGAGCTCCCAAAAAGCTTTCAGAGGAGGTGGAATGTGTCCATCAGCGGTGGGGAGGGACCTTTGCTGTGCCTCGGAGCAGCAGAGGCCTCATGAATAAAACATCCCCCAAGCACAGCTCTGGATGCATTTTCCACTTGGATCAAGCCATGCCAAACCTGCTGGAATTCAGCCCAAAGTGCAACGTTTATCTTGCATTGCTGTGGTGCTGCACCCACAGCCTGCCCCACAGAAAACACCGGGTTAGAGGGAACTTGGAAAAGATTTAAAGTGTTCCTGAAGTGCACGCAGAAAAACAAGGACAGATGTGACAGATTTGCTATGTCTGAGGGGAAATGTTGTAGTTTTTATAAGGGTGAACTGGGTTTGCCCTAAACCAGGACAAAAGGTTATTCACAATTTGGACCATTTAAGTGTGTCTAGGCCTCGGTCACATTTTATTTGTCCTGGGCTCACCCACACCCAGGTGAAGGCAGAGAGGAGCTGAAAATTTTATGGTGTAAAAAAAGGAAATAATGGAAAGAAATGAAGCAAAGGAAACCTGGGTGATCCTCCAGAAAGTCTTTCCGTGATCTGAGGGTTCCTTGATTTTGAGTCTCTTTCTTGGTCTTTCCTGGAGACCTGAAGGCGCCGTAAACCCAAAGCAGCAGCTCTGCCATAGTGACAGCACAGATCAGCAGAGAATCCCAGAATAATTTGGATTAAAGGGATCCTAAATCCCACCCAGTGCCACCCCTGCCGTGGCAGGGACACCTCCCACTGTCCCAGGGTGCTCCAAACCCCAATGTCCAACCTTGAGCACTTCCATGGATCCAGGGGCATCCACAGCTCCTCTGGGAATTCCATTCCAACCAGGAATTCCCAGTATCCCATCTAATCCAACCCTACTTTCAGTTTGCAACTCCTTCCTCCTCACACACCCCTTTACCTGGAATCTCCATGAGTTAGCCAGGAGGGAATCACTTTGGAGACAGCCTATTTGTGGAAAAAATCCAATTTCTTCCAGGCTTCTTGGCCAAAAAATCCTCTTGTTCCTACTTTGCCATGTAGAATATTTGTAGAAAAAAAAATGGCTTTTCCAACCAATCCTTCAGCAATGATCCCACACTGACCAGTGCTAACTGTTGGATAACAAGGCATCACCGGTGAAATCCCAATTTTTCAAAGAAATATCCACGTGGGAGTGAAATATTCCACTTTCCCAGGTGCTGCTTTGTTCCTGTGTCAGTAAGACAAGCCTTGGAAAACAAGGTGACACATTTACAAGCCTCGGAGGCAGCTGATGATTCCACACTTCTCTCTGAGCCGTTTCCCAGAGGAATTTCACTGCAGACAGTTATAAACTCAGCATATTCCTAACTCGGAGACACCTCAGCGAGGCTGGGGAATATATAAATATACTCCTTTGTTTTACTAGGAATGACAGGTCTGGGAATATATATTCATACATAAAATTATCTGTGTTTTTTTAAAGTGTGTAATTATAGTGGAAATACTGGGAATTAATTGGTACAAACTGATTAAGTGCTGTGGTCAAACCACAAATTAGTGATTTTTCCTTTCTGAACATAATTAAGATTGTCTAAATCCACAGAATTGCAGCAGGAACTCAATGGAAGTCGCTCATTAAACTGGAATTAGGGAGGGAAATCCCCACCTCTGTTGCAGCCGTGGATTTTGGATGGATAACACGGATTTGGACAAGGACAGAGCTCAGGTGTTCCTTTAATGAACTGGAAGGAAACACGGACAAGGTGCAGGCTGCGGATGCCAGGAGAAAAGATGATCCCAGACGTGTGCAGTGGCCAAGTCCCATCGTGTTTTCTGCTCCACTTTCAGCTGCAGTCACTTCCCGGTGACATTGCCTCTGGCAGCTCCTAAAATCCCACTGTTCCCACCCCCACCCTCTCCCAAACTCCTGCAGAGCTGCTGCTCAGCTCAGGTGTGCGCTGAAGGGAATAATTCACCTTCTATGCACAGTGACACCCAAAAAATGGGGTTTCCAGGCCATCCCGGAGCTGGGAATTCCCAAAGTTAGCATCCAGGTCTTGGGGGACTGGATTATTCATGGATGTGTTTGTCCCAACTCCAGTCTGAGGCAGTGGGAAGATGCTGGGTCCCATTTTAGGTGTTTTAGCTGCAGAGAAGCCCCTAAAACATTCCCTCTGCAAATCCCAGCTTCCTGTTCCTGCCTGGAAGGCAGGAGGGGAATGCAGAGTGGGCTGGAAGAGGTGAAAATAGAGAGAAAAATAAAAATAAAATAGAGAGAAAATAAAATATTTCATATTGGAAGTGCAGGAACCAGGGGAGCAGGAAGAGGGAAGGAAAATATGGGAGCTAAAGGGAGAGGGAAAAGAGCCAGGAATGGGGCAGGTCTGTTCTGGCAGTGACAGCACCCTGAGGTATCCAGGGCATGGAAATTGTCCAGAGGAAAAAATATGGACAACTCAAAGGAGAGAAGTGAGAAGAATCAAGAGAGAATGGCTCCCAGTGCCAGAGGGCAGGGATGGGTGGGAGATTGGGAATTGGGAATTCCTGGCTGGGCTGGGATTGCCAGAGCAGCTGTGGCTGCCCCTGGATCCCTGGCAGTGCCCAAGGCCAGGCTGGACACTGGGGCACCCTGGGACAGTGGGAGGTGTCCCTGCCATGGCAGGGGTGGGATAATCCTTAAAATCCCTTCCAACATAAACCATTCCAGGATTCCATGGTTCCATGGTTCCATGATTCCAGGATTCTATGGTTCCATGCTTCCATGATTCCAATATTCCAGAATTCCATGGTTCCATGATTCCAGGACTCCATGATTCCATTATTTCATGGTTCCATTATTCCAGGATTCCACGGTTCCATGATTCCAGGATTCCATGGTTCCTGGATTCCAGGATTCCATGGTTCAAGGATTCCATGATTCCATGATTCCATGGTTCCTGGATTCAATGATTCCATGATTCCTGGATTCCATGGTTCAAGGATTCCATGGTTCCATGGTTCCATGATTCTAGGATTCCATGATTCCATGACTCCATGGTTCCTGGATTCCATTATTCCATGGTCCAGGATTCCATGGTTCCATGGTTCGGGATTCTAGGATTCCATGGTTCCAGGACTCCATGTTTACATGATTTCATGATTTCATTGTTCCATGATTCCACAGTTCCATGGTTCCAGGATTCCATGGTTCCATGATTCCAGGATTCCAGGATTCCATGGTTCCATGATTCAGGATTCCAGGATTCCATTGTTCCATGGTTCCATGATTCCATGGTTCCAGGAGTCCATGTTTCCATGATTTCATGATTTCATGGTTCCATGGTTCCACGGTTCCATGGTTCCAGGGTTCCAGGATTCCAGGATTCCATGGTTCCATGGTTCTAGGATTCTGTGGTTACAGGATTCCAGGGTTTCAGGATTCCATCACTTCATGGTTCCAGGATTCCAGGATTTGAGTCCATGGTTCCATGATTCCATGCTTCCAGGACTCCATGGTTCCATGATTCCATGGTTCCATGGTTCTAGGATTCTGTGGTTCCAGGATTCCAGGGTTTCAGGATTCCATGATTTCTTGGTTCCAGGATTCCAGGATTCCATGGCTCCACGATCAGCCCACTCACTCCCACAGAAAACTGGGATTACTGGGAAGGCTCCATCTTCACCCAGAGCATTCCTGGGGCAGCTGGAGATCCTGGACAAGAGTGAAATCCAGGGAATGTCTGAGTGGAGAAAATCCTGGGGGATTTTTCTTGCCATCCAAGGGGGATGGCTGAAATCCGAGCAGAGCTTATAGAGCTGTTAAAAAAGGACAATATTGGGCTATTAAAATACAAATTACTGTTAAATCCCAAGGGGAAAGGGATAAAGGCAGGGACACCAGAACTGGTTCTAATCAGCAGGATCTAATTAAATCTCTTATTTGAGGTTTCAGTGGGCATTAGCAATTATTGCAATTCTGTCTGGTGTTCAGCAGCTTTCATCAGGTGTCCTTGGGAGATACCGGGGGATAAAAAGTTACTGGATGTGCTCAGTCCAGAGAGAAAAATGGTGTTAAATAATTCTGATTATTTAGATTAGCTCAGGCAAATGGGGCTTTTGTATCATTCCAGCTCAATGAGATCAGTGTGGGAAAGTGGGAGGCTGGATTCCTGGTTAAAGGGATGCTCAGAGAGGAATTCCTGGGATGAAAAGTTTTGGGATCACTCAGGTGGGAGGGTGACAAAGGAACAGCTCCATGAGGCTGCTTTTGTCTGGGAGTCTCTTAGAATCTCCTGCTCCTGCTTTGCTGGCATTAATTTTATAATTAATTATTTTAATCTTTCAAGAGAGTCACACTTGTGTTCTGAACAAAACTCCTGTCATGGTTTAGCACTGAGATCTGGGAATTCTCAAAGCTGTTGTCACATTTTTGTCCTGGAGTTTTCACTGAGGGAGGGGAAGGGACCAGCAAGAGCTGAGCCCTGAGCACAGAAACTAAACCAGAGCCAGAGAATCCCAAAAACAGCACTCAAAATCAGGGAGTCTTTTTCCTGGGATCTCTTTGAGTCTCCATTTCTTCATTTACAAAGGAGGGAAAAAAAATTTCGCTCTTCTCCCCTCAGAGTTTGCTCATTTATGAATGACTTCCACCCTGCAGCCAGTGCTCCTCTGAGCTCCAGGAAATTGTGTCCTGTTTTCCACCCAGAGCCAGGATGGAATGCTCATGAACACTGAGGCCATGGGCTGTGTAAACAACATGAAATAATCAGGATATGGGGTTTTTAAACTCTGGAAGAAAGGGCAGGTAAGTCAGGAGGGCAAGGATGTCGGGAGATGAAGCAGGGGGAAATCAGAAGGGCAAAGCACAGCTGGAATTGAATGTGGACACTGCCAGAAAGGAACTTTAAAATATTCCTGTAAATGTTTCAGTAACAAAGGGAGGGATGAGGAGAATCTCCAGCCATTGCTGGATGTGGCAAAGGTGAGGAAAAGGCTCAGGTACATCAAGGTTCTTTGCTTCCCAAGGCAAGGAGGACATGGAGGGGCTGGAGCATGTTCAGGGATGGGAATGGAGCTGGGAAGGGGCTGGAGAATCCCTGAGGAGCTGGGAAGGGGCTGGAGAATCCCTGAGGAGCTGGGAAGGGGCTGGAGAATCCCTGAGGAGCTGAGAAGGGGCTGGAGAATCCCTGAGGGAGCTGGGAAGGGGCTGGAGAATCCCTGAGGAGCTGGGAAGGGGCTGAGCCTGGAGCAAAGGAGGCTCAGGGGCCCTTGTGGCTCTGCACAGCTCCTGCCAGGAGGGCACAGCCGGGGGGGTCGGGCTCTGCTCCAGGGAACAGGGACAGGAGCAGAGGGAACGGCCTCAGGCTGGGCCAGGGGAGGTTTAATTTGGATATTAGGAAGAATTCCTTCATGGAATGGGCTGTCCAGCTCTGGCCCAGCTGCCCAGGGCAGGGGTGGAGTGCCCATCCCTGGAGGAATTTAAAATCCCTGTGGATGATGTTGGGACCCAGGACATTGCTCTGGCTGCCCTGGGGGACTCCAGACCCTGCCAGGGGCTCAGAGACCTTGGCACGGAGTCACAGACACCTGTGCCTTTGATTTTGGCCCATGGAAACAATTCCCAGCTCTGTGTGAGGAGTTACAAGCCACAAGGGTTTGAGTAGAATGACAGTGAATTTATCACAGGGTGAAAAAGTAGAATTTTGGGGTTTTAGAATGGGGGTTCAAGAAGCAAGATGGAGGAATCTGGGCATGTCCTGTCCTTCTTCTTCTTGTCCTCCATCTTCTGCTGTGCTGGTGGCACTTCTGGATTGGTTCAGAGTAGAGACAGACTGTCTAACACAGGTGATAGGGATTGGAAAATCATTGTAAATAAAGTACAGGTAGTTCTTAATATAAAAAGCCAACACCAGCCCAAGGGCAGGGACTGTGCCACAACCAGACCTGCTGGACAGACCTCAGCAGGTCAGAAAGAGAATGGAATAGATAAAGAAAAATAAACAACCTTGAAAAGCAGAACCGATGAATCTTGACTTCTTCGGTCACAGACCTAGGGAAAAAAAAGACTTTTTAATACCTCAGGGGTCATCCCAACCACAGAAACCCAAGAGATGTGGTGCTTGGGGGACATGGGGCAGTGGTACCTTGGCAGTGCTGGGGAATGGTTGGATTTGATGATCCAGAGGGTTTTTCCCACCTAAACAATTCCCTGGTTCTGTGCTGAGTGAGCTCTGCTGCTTCTGCTCCCTCCCAGGGCCCTCAGTGAGGAGGGAGGTGCAGTGACCTCCCCTGCTCTGCCACAGTTCCCATCCCTCGGGAGGAGCAGCTGAAATCCATTAATCTGCCCTTGTTTCCCGAGGGATTGTCCCTGTCACCTCCAGCAGCAGCTTTCCCAGCAGCTCTGGGTGTTACACGTGTAAACACAGACTCCTTGAACCTCCTCTGGCTTTTGCAAAATTAACATTAATTTGTTTTCCACGCCCGCCGCAGAGCTTGATCCAGCACTCCCCAAATCCCTGGACAGAACCTGCTTTGTTTTCCTGAGGAACAAAACTCCAGCTGGGAGGGCTGCAGCCATCAGCTTCTTCTCCACAAAATCCTTGGAGCTTCCAGTCCTATTGATTGCAGGCAGAGCCTTGAAACAACAATTAACCTTTCTAACGACGCCGCTGCCTCCGACACGCGGCTCGGCTGCTCTGCAAAGTTTGCTTTTAAAAAATGAAGGAATCGATGAGATTTTTGCATCTATTGACCCATCTCAAATGCCAAGGTTGTGGTGGGGAGGAACTCCGAGGAGATGCAAATCTTGTTCTGGGCTTTGTGGGTGCTCGGCCCTCAGCCTTGGTCGCTGCCTTTTTAACATTTATCTCCTTTAATTCTCTAACGATCTCAGCAGCTGAAATCGGCGTCGTTAATGTCTTAGAAAACATCCTGGGCTTGTTTAGAGGGCTCTGAGCTCAGGGAATGTGTATTTCCAGATTTTGGCAGCATTTCTGATTTGAATGGGGCTCAGCACTTGGCCTTTACTCACAGGGATGGACTCAGCTCAGAGCTGAGCTCTATGAACTCCTCAGCAAATTCCAAGTCCGGCTAGGAGGCATTTCTTCCTTGGATCTTCCCTTAAAGCAGATTTTTTATTCATTAACAGCATGCCAGGGACTTCTTGCATCTTTAGTGGCTTTCCAGAGAGAAAATAAAACACTTTTCATCCCAAAACTTCTCAATGTCAGAGCAAAACACAAAGAAAGGGCCCAACCCAGCCTGTCCATGACTATTTCATCTATTTGGGGTTTTTTTCCTCCATACCAACATGGAATGTGTGCTCCCAGGAATCCCTTTTGCTACCAAAGAGCAGGTGCAATTATCTGCTGATTAACACGAGGTAATAGATCAGTTTAATTTGCAGCCACCTGGGCAGAATAGCACAACCAAAATTCCTTTGTTAGTTAAGGGCTGAAGCACCAACCCAGGAAGATTCGATACCAGGTTTGAAGCCTTCAAATCAGTGTTCAGTGCTAATCTGCTTGATTGAAAGTACAGCTGGAAATTCTCAATAAAATCCAGAGTTCTCAGAGTCTCAGGATTATTGAACTGTGCTGGCTCCTGGCTAAAGTGGGCAAGGCAAGGGGAAAAGGAAAATCAAGACCATAAAATCTTATTTTTATTGTAAAGAACAAAATCCTCATGAGTGGTGATGGAATCAAACCCTTCAGGTATCCACAGGCTTTGAGCTGGTATTAAATAATGAATAATCAGCATCCAGTTGAATTTCCAGCAAAATGGGGATTCCAAATCATTGGGAATTTGTCTGGAGGCCGATTTTGGATGCTTTGCCTTGACCTGCATTCCCTGAACGTGATGCCATCACATGGGAAGGGATGTGAAGGGATGTCCTCAGACTCAGTGGGATGCAGGTCAAGGCAAAGCAGCTCCCAAGAGGATTCTCTACTGGGAAGAGCCTCCAGCCAATTCTCTCCCTCTGATCTCCAGATCTTTCCTGGGAAATTTCCTCCCACCATCCCACGTCCTTTGGATCGTCACAAGTTCCACTTTTTACACCCTGCACAGGAGCCACAGGGACATCCCTGGACCATGGTGGCCTGGGCAGCCTTGGGAGGGGGAATCACAGAATTCCAGAATGGTTATGGTGGAACGGACCTTAAATCCCATCCATCCCACCCCTGCCATGGCAGGGACACCTCCCACTGTCCCAGGGTGCCCCAGTGTCCAGCCTGGCCTTGGGCACTGCCAGGGATCCAGGGGCAGCCACAGCTGCTCTGGCAATCCCAGCCCAGCCAGGAATTCCCAATTCCCAATCTCCCACCCATCCCTGATCCTCCAGTCCTGGAGATCAGAATTCACAGAATGACCAGGTTGGAAGAGACCTTCAAGACCATTGAGTCCAGCTCAGCCCCAACATCTCAACTCACCCCTGGCACCCAGTGCCACATCCAGGCTTTGTTAAACACCCCCAGGGATGGGGACTCCACCACCTCCCCATGCAGAACATTCCAGAACTTTATCACCCTTTCTGTAAAAACTTTCTCCTAATGTCCAACCTATATTTCCCTTGATGCATGTGAGATGGTGATTTTGAATCCCATTTCCTCCCCAGATAAGCAGGACTTTGGTTTTAATAACAAAGAAATAAAATATTTCCTGAAAGGCTCATTCCCAATCCCAGTAAAACCAGTGGGATGTCCAGCCAGCAGCAGCAGCATTGGCCAGAGTCCCTCGGCTCCCATCCACTTGTTTTCCCAAAGTGCGAGGACACAGCAGAGAGGATTCAGCTTCCACATAATTCCATGCTTCCTAAAGAAACCACTCCCTGCCATAAAATTGAAGGAAATAAGAAATTAATTTTTCAATTGTTTTTAAACTTAATTTTGAGGAAATTTCCTTAAAATATTAAGAAATTCAGGATGGGGGTAAAAAGTCTTTGTGCATTAATACCAGACTGAAGTGGTTTCTAATTAGCTCACAGTGATGAAGGGAAAACCTTAAAGAAAAGTGAATTTTAAGCAAATTAAGGTGCTAGAAATGATCAGCGTTTCCTTGTCCTACAGATTAATTTGCTGACTATTTTATTTTCCTTTTCCTTGAGGGCCTTTTAATTATGCAGAGAAATCTCATCAAACCCAGCTGAAGAAGGCAGGACAATTAGGAGCAAACAAACACTTCAGCAGAAAGCCCCACCTGGATTATTTTTGCAACAATCACTCAGCGAGCTCCAGGAACCTTTGCTGCATTTCCAGCCAAATCCTGATCAGATTTTCCCAATAATCCCAACAGTTCAGCAAATCCCCAGGCTGGGTTCCCTGGGGAAGGCCACAGGCTTTGAGTTTGTGTTGCTGCTGGGGTGTAAAATTTGTTCACACTGGGCTCAATAAAGAAGTTGTAACTTGGAATAAACCACACTCGGAAAGGAAATAAATAACGAAAAAGGACATCTGTAGTAAATTATTGATTTTGTCTAATGTTGCAGCCACTCTCCAAACATTACGAGCCACCTTAAGTCCCAAAAAATTCCTATTTTCATGTCTTTGTCACATTATGGCTGCTCACACACACCTGGCATGGCAAAGCCTTGATCCCAGAACTCCAGGATGATTTGGGTTGGAAGGAATTTCAAGGATCATCCATTTCCAGCAGGGATCTTCCACTATCCCAGGCTGCTCCAAATCTGGCCTTAGACACCTCCAGGGATCCAGGGGCAGCCACAGCTTCTCTGGGAAACCTCACGTTTGTAGGGATGGATGAAATGTTTATAAAAAACAAATCAGGAAGAAAATTACAGGACCTGTTCCATGGAGAGCCATCCCAAAGCCATGTCTGGAGATGGAATGTGCTCCCTGAAAGAATTTTCCAGAAAAACTCCCCAGGCTGATGTCTGTACCAGGTTCTTTTCTTTCTTTCCTGGCACAGTTTTTGCCTCCACTCTCTCCTTTGTTTCTGGAAGCCAAAAATGAGGAGATGAAGAGAAGGCGAGAGCAGAGGGCACCACCAAGGACCAAAGTGGGCATGGAGGAAGGAGAAATCCGGGTTTGGAGCACACCATTCCCAGCCAGCACAAGGAGAGCCTTTGTTCTGCTGCTCCTTCCAACACCATCCCTGTGCCAGGAGATGGATCTGTTCCCAAGGAATCAAGGATCCAGTGCCATCCCTGTGCCAGGAGATGGATCTGCTCCCAAGGGATCCAACACCATCCATTTGCCAGGAGATGGATCTGTTCCCAAGGGATCCAACACCATCCCTGTGCCAGGAGATGGATCTGTTCCCAAGGAATCCAACACCATCCCTGTGCCAGGAGATGGATCTGTTCCCAAGGGATCCAACACCATCCCTGCGCCAGGAGATGGATCTGTTCCCAAGAATCCCTTCTCATCGGGATCTCCTCAATCAAACCTGACACCCAGGCAGCTTCTGCCCAATCATTTTTTAATTTTTCAATTTGTTTTTTATCAAACCCAGCTCCACAACAAAACCCGTAAATCTTCCCCAGGGCCATCGGGAGTGACCTTGAATGCTCCTGATTTTTTGGCTGAGGAATATCAGGACAAAGGGCTCTGGAGCAGTCCTGGAGTGGTGCACCCCTTTGGGCTGAGGAGAAGGGTACAGATTCTGCAGAGGGGGCCAGGGAGAGATGGAATTTGATGGTCTGGATGCACAGGACTCCCTCCCAAAAATGTTGGCACTGGAAGGATCTGGAGCTGGTGGAGCAAGCCCAGAGGCACCAGGCTGACCAGAGGGATGGAGCAGCTCGGATGGGAGGGAAGCTGGGAGAGCTTGGAATGTTCACCTTGGTTGGGAGGGTGGGCAGGCCCTGGCACAGGTGCCCAGAGCAGCTGTGGCTGCCCCTGGATCCCTGGCAGTGCCCAAGGCCAGGCTGGACAGGGCTGGGAGCAGCTGGGACAGTGGGAGGTGTCCCTGCCATGGCAGGGGTGGCACTGGGTGGGATTAAGGTCCTTTCCAACCCAACCTATTTCATGATGATCCCTGGTGAGGCATCTCCTGCCTTTTCCATGCTCCACTTTGAGCTTCTCCCAGTCCCTTCCCCTCTGTCTGCTCCTTTTTCAAACACAGACTGGGATCCAAGATGAGGTTTTTATGGGAAATCCATGGCTCAGACAACATTTAACCCTCCTGCTCCGTGGGTGACAGTACAGCCAAGACTTTTTTCCACCAAACCAGGTTTTTGAGGCTGTCTCCTTCCACACCCGGAATAATTGAGATATTTTCATTCTTAAGCAGCTCAGCAAAGCATTGACAGGAGAATTTATCCAAAGGATACCTTGATATCCAACTTGATTGTTCTTCCAATAGATTTATCAAAGCAAACTCAAGGAATCTGAATTATTTCAAAGAGAAGTGGCAGAAATGTCTCAGGGAATGTCTACCCTGAAAACCAATTAAATGGGCTTAGACAGAATCACTTTCATGTGGGCTGGAAATTAATTGCAAGGCAGAATGCAAAAGGTAATGATGAATATTAATGGGCTGAGTCGGTGGCAATATCTGAGGGGGACATTTTCATCTGCTTTGGACAGGGGAATGTGACACAGAGACTTTAAACCCCAGGTGACTGCAATTCAAAGAAATCAGGTTCATACACACACAGAGGCTTGGAAGTAAATGTGTTCAGCAAGGTGTGAACTCTTGGAGTGAGTGGGAGTTCATTCTTTCACCTTCTCTTTCGGAGGATGTGCCTGATTTTCCATCCCATAAATTATTAGTAGACACATAAATACCTGTTCTTCATGATAGAAGCTGCTGTCAATTATGTTCCTTTTTATTTCAGAAGATCTGAAAGAAAGACCTAAGATTTAAACTGTTTCTGTTTCACCCAAGTGGGTTCTTTTCCCACTCAACTCCTCATTACCACATTCCATTTCCATTAAACAAATTCCAGGGCACTTGAAAATGACGGTGGTAGAAGGAGAAATTTCATTTTTACTGTTTTGATATAAAACTCAGAGATTATTGCACACCTGAGCGGAGAAACCACCATTCCTCCAAGATAACAATTGCAAGGAACTGGGATTTTTTCTCCTGGGATGTCTGGAAACACCTGGAGGGGCAGGGATTGAGACAGGTAATGACAGCCTCAGGTAAGAATTTATTTTTCTATAGCACCAAGGCAATAAACTCAATAAACTCCCAGATCTGCCCCTGTCATTTTAGGCTTGGTTTAGGAGGGGGATTGGCACAGGAGTCCCAGGGTTGGGCTCAGGAGCTCCTTCCCTGTATTTTTCCATCTCTCTTATCTCTGGGATGGTCCCTATCTGTGCCTTTGACAAATGCCCAACCCCAATCCCAGCTTTGTTGAGAGGGAAAACCTTCCCAGAGTTCTCCAGATGTTCCTGAGGGCTGGCAGCTCCATCCACTCTGAACTGATCCTATACAAATGAGCAAACAGGGATCTTCATTCACTTTAGAGTGGGAGCTCAGGGGAATGAAGATGGAAAACCAAAATTAACATCCCTGCTGTAAGGAGGCCGAGCATGAATATGGATGGTCCATTAGGGAACTGACTGATGGATGACCCCTTCCAAGGCCTGACCACCCTTTCCAGGAAGAAATTGCTCCTGATGGCCAACCTGAGCCTCCCCTGGCACAGCTTGAGAGATGAAACAACAACCTGACCTCAGGGCAGGAAATGAAAGGGGAAATTTTGGAAACTCTTAATTTCTTTTTCCTATTCCTACAAGACGTCCGTGTTACACCTGCAGCCGGACAGAAGATTCTGCTGGAATCATTTTGAGTGGAAATACACCTCAAACTGGAAGTTCCCATCTCTTATCTCTGGGATGGGCTCTATCAGTGCCCTTGGTAACTGCCTGACGCCAATCCCAGCTTTGCTGAGAGGTAAAACCTCCCCAGAGCCCTCCGGATGTTCCTGAGGTTTGGCAGCTCCATCCACTCTGAACTGATCCCATAAAAATGAGCAACCAGGAATCTCCACTCACTTCAGATCAGGAGCTGAGGCAAATGAAGATGGAAAACAAGTCAAGGAAAGCAAAATTAACATCCCTGCTGTAAGGAAGGCCAGGCATGAATATGGATGATCCATTATGGAATTGACTGATGGATGACCCGTAACTCATCCCAAGTAATGGCTCACACTGAGTAATGGAGTTTCTCTTTCCAGATGAAACATTTGTCACTTAAATGCCTTCCACGTCCACCAAGGAAACCTCTGGGCAATTTAACTTAAGCACTGTTTGCTTTAGGATTTAAAAAAAAAAAAAATTCTCTTCCAGGTTTAAAGGTGGTGCCCTGTTAATCAAAATCAACCCTGCACCCTCAATTTCTGTGGAAACACAGGGCACCACTGGGAATATTTCTGTGTCTGCTCTGGGGTGCCCTGACCCCCAGGGCAGCACTGACTCTGACCCTCATCCATGGAGAAAGTTTCCCAGACTTCAAGCTAGACTGGAATCCACAAAAGTGTGAAATTATAGAGAGCAGTGTGGGTGTATCACTTGGTGAGAAATTGAGGGTTTGGGATTTTTAGTGTGTTGTGGATGGAAGCAAGATGGAGAGCACAGGGTGTTGTCCTGGGTTTCTTCTTCATGCTTCTTCTTCCTCCTTCTCCATGGGTTTGGGTGGCATTTTGTAATTGGGCAGAAAAGTCCCCATTGCAGATCTGTGGGATCAGTTATTGGGTTAAAGGGGAAAATAATCCAGGTGCGAGTTCTTAATTGGATGGTTTAGTCTTAAAAGACCTCAAAACAAGAGACTGTTGGCCATTTTGTGCCTTCTAATGAAAAGCTGCTGAACTCACAGCAGTGAGACTGTTTTAGTGATCAGAAATAATAAACACCTGAGTCTGAACATGAATTACTGTCCCAAGTGCCTTCAATCCAGAGCCAGAGAAACCGATAAATTTCCTTGGATCACCTTTGGTTTGCTATCACAGCTCAGTCAATGCTCAGCAGGAATTGTGGTGTGGGAGAAGGAATCCCATTCCCTTAACCAGGAGAAAGGTTGGAAATCAAGCAGGATCCACTCAGAGGGGTGGAGATGGAGAATGGGCTCAGCCACGGGAGCTGGGATGTTGGAAGAGGATTTTTGAGCACTTTAACATTGCTCTGGTGAGTTGGATTCTCTGGGACCCTGTGGATCCAGAAAGGAGGAAGGAATAATGGGATTGAGCCTCCTGCTCTGGGATCCCAAGTTAGAAGGATGTGGAGCTGATGGAGCAAGTCCAGAGGAGAACAGGAAGGTTTACTCTGGATTTCCTCTGCTTTGGAGCCGAGCTGGGAGAGCTGGAGGTGCTCACCTGGAGAGGACAAGAATCCAGGGAGAGCTCAGAGCCCCTGGCAGGGCCTGAAGGGGCTCCAGGAGAGCTGCAGAGGGACTGGGGACAAGGGATGGAGGGACAGGAGCCAGGGAATGGCTCCCAGTGCCAGAGGGCAGGGATGGGTGGGAGATTGGGAATTGGGAATTCCTGGCTGGGCTGGGATTGCCAGAGCAGCTGTGGCTGCCCCTGGATCCCTGGCAGTGCCCAAGGCCAGGCTGGACCCTGGGGCACCCTGGGACAGTGGGAGGTGTCCCTGCCCACCCAGAGGTGGCACTGGACAGGATTTAAGGTCCCTTTAACCCAAACCATTCCACGATTCCATGACTGTCAGGTTTGGTGTTGCTGAAATGGCTCCCAAGGTATTAAAGAGTCTTTTTTTTCCCAGCCCCACGACAGAAGTCAGGATTCCTCAGCTCTGCTTTACAAGGTTGTTTATTTCTCTTTATCTGTTACATTCCTTCTCTGACCTGCTGAGGTCTGTCCAGCAGGTCGGGTTGTGGCACAGTCCCTGCCCTTGGGCTGGTGTTGGCTTTTTATACTAAAACCTACCTGTACTTTATTTACAATAATTTTCCAATCCCTATCACCTGTGTTAGACAGTCTGTCTCTACTCTGAACCAATCCAGAAGTGCCACCAGCACAGCAGAAGATGGAGGACAAGAAGAAGAAGAAGGACAGGACATGCACAGATTCCTCCATCTTGCCTCTTGAACCCCCATTCTAAATCCCCAAAATTCAACTTTTTCACCCTGTGACAAATTCACTGTCATTCTACTCAAACCCTTGTGGCTTGTAACTCCTGACACAGAGCTGGGAATTGTTTCCATGGGCTAAAATCAAAGGCACAGGTGTCTGTGACTCTGTGCCAAGGTCTCTGAGCCCCTGCCAGGGTCTGGAGTCCCCAGGGCAGCCAGAGGGATCTCCTGGGTTCTGACACATGACCATCCCTGGTGAGGTGTCTCCTGTCTTTTCCATGCTCCTCTTTGAGCTTCTCCCAAATCCTCCCCCTCTAAACTCTTACAATGACCCTGGAAGACATAAAACACCCTCAAATTGTCAGTCCCTTTCATCAAGTGAAACAAACTTGGAGAGGGAAATTTTCCTTCTTTATTCACCAAAAATTTCAAGAAGTGTCATCTGAGGTCAGTTTTCCTGCTCAGGATTCCAAAGAAAAGCAAGCACAGAAGGCTTTGGGCTGCATTGGATTGCATTTGCTGTTTGATGGTCTGGTAACACTTTAATAGTCTTCAATGAGCATTTAATTTAGATTTAATAGGGCAGCTTCTCTGTTGTAATTAAATATCAATTGATTGTTCCAAGAGCACTTGCTTGATTTAATATCGAAGAGATAAACCTGCTTTGCTGTATAATTAACTCCAAACACAACAATAAAATTGCAATTAAATTTCTGGAACACAGAACTTGTATAAAAAGTTGCTCGAGCTGCTGGACACGAGGGAATGAAAGAAAAATGATGTTAAAATTGTGCTCTAGCAGTGATCCTAAGAGCTAATTAATTAGTTTGCTTAACTATTGATGATTTTGACCTTTGATGTAGAGATCCCTTTGAGGTGGAAATCAAACCATGGAAGTGCTGTTCCCACTGGGAATGGCATCAGGAGAGAGTTTTCTTCAAACAGGTATAGGAAAAATGTCATTTTAATGGATTTCTCCCCCTGCATTCATAGTTGGTGTTTATTGTATCTGCACTTAAATATTCATCCTTTGAAATAATTCACCTTATTTTTCAAACAGATAATTAATTCCCATTGTGGGTTTTTCCTGTTTGCCTTTCCCCTTGTTCCTGTGGATTTTTTTAATGGAGTCAATGAGTTAAAAATGGAGAAAACAAAGGAAAAAAACAGGCCTGGGAATGGTTTTAGTGCTGACCAGGAGAAGCCATCCTGAGCAGGGCATAAATCCCACATTTTCACAAGGGCAGCACAAGAGGGAATGGCCTGAAGCTGGAGGAGGGCAGGGATGGGTGGGAGATTGGGAATTCCTGGCTGGGCTGGAATTGCCAGAGCAGCTGTGGCTGCCCCTGGATCCCTGGCAGTGCCCAAGGCCAGGCTGGGCACTGGGGCTGGGAGCAGCCTGGGACAGTGGAAGCCCATCCAGGGGTGGAATGGGATTTAAGGTCCTTTCCAACCCAAACCAGCCTGGGATTCCAGGATTCTATAAAATCCTCAGGTGCAAAGAGGTTTTGGCCTTCCTGGTACAAAGCTGGCAAAAGCAACCCAGTATCTTTGTTCCCTGTGAAATCTGTGCTCATCCAACTGATCCCTAAAACCCGGGTCCTTCCTCCTGCACATCCTCAGGGCAGGGAGTGACCCCTGGGGCTTCAAACATTTCCCACCACCGTGAAGCCTTAAATTGGATAAAAACTGCTAACCTGCATCCCAACACAATCACTGAATAAATAAAAGAAATCTCTTCATTAAAGGCAAAAAAATCCCATGATCCCTGAGGCTGGAAAAGAGCTCCAAGGTCAGAGTCCCAGCTGTGCCCAGTGCCCAGCCCAGAGCTCTCAGTGCCACCTCCAGGAATTCCTTGGGCACCTCCAGGGCTGGGCACTCCAACCCTCCCTGGGCAGCCACTTCCATTTTTCCCTTGAAACAATTCCTCCTGCAAATATCCTATAACCCCTCAGCACAGACAGAGGCAGAGCTCAGATCTATCCCTCTCTTCTGGATGGAAAAATCCAACAATTCATTCCCAAAATTCAGGAATGGCAGCCCCTAAATAACACAGGACAGCTGCTGGGGAGACAATTCCTGCTTCCAGAGAGGAACTTTTAGTCCTAAATCTCATCCCAGGATCAACAATGCAATGGGAACACTGGAGTGAAACCCTCCCTGGCATTCCTGAAATATGTTCAGATTAGATTGGATATTTCATCAAAATCAGCGAAAAAATCTTATCAAAATCTTATCAAAATGAGCCCCAAGCTGGAACTCCCAGGTACAACTTCCCAATATTTCGATCTTATTTTGGCACATCTCAAAAATAAAGTCTAAAATGCATCTCTAAAATGCTTTGCAGCTGAGTCCCAAGCACTGATCCAGCTCTCTGGAGAGTCCTGGAAAATCTCCCGTTCACTTTTCCAGGCCTTGGAGCAGCCCCTGGGCTGATTTCTTAAGCTACAAAGGGAAAACAATTGAGATTTCCACAAAATTGGCTGAGGGTTATTTTAACACTCCCAGGGTTTCAGCTTGGAAGAGCTCAGCATGTTTTTATCCCAATCCTTAAAATTGTTCCCATAAAAATTCCTTGTTAAGATGTTCCTTGGAGAAGTTCCCATCCTGGAGGGATTTGCTCAGGACATCTCAGGAGTGACTTTTATTTGCCACCACCTCCTTTCCAAGTGCTGATTGCTCCTATCAGCCCTTCCAAAATAGGCAGGAATTTTATTCCTCCTGCCAAAATTCTTCCCACTTTTTCAGAGCTGCTTTTCTTCCTCCTCCACCTTTTATTACAGCAAGGAAGGAATTAAATCCCAAACATTTCCAGCGTTACACCACAAGGGACATAAAGGGAAATTTCAGCATCCAGAGTTTGAAAACTCGGGATTTTCATGGAATTTACTCAATGCTCCTTTTCCTTGGAAGCTTCATCCCTCTCCTTGTGTGGTTCCAGCTCAGCTGAGGGGAATTTTCAGGGCTTTAAGGTTGGATTTCAGGGAAAAGTTCTTCCCCCACAGGGTGGTGGGCACTGATCCCCAGGGAATTCCCAAGTTTTCCACATCTCCAGGAGCATTTGGACAGGGTGGGATTGGTCTCTTCCAAGCCAAACCAGCCTGGAATTCTCTGATTTATTGAAGAAGGAAACACCAGGAGAACTCTGGTTGGGTAAATTCCTGGGAAATCCTCTCCCCCTCACCATTTCAGAGCTCCTGAGGAGCTGGAGATTTCTCTTTGCCTTTTTTTTTTAAATGAAAACCAACATACAATCAAAAAATCTAAATGGATTTTCTACTCAAATAAAGATTTTGGAGCTCCCATCAGGAGCCTCTTCCTGAATTTCCAGGAGTTTTGGTGCCTAAACACCCAATCACTCATTTTAAAAAAGCTTCCCTTTTTGCATGGAAGAGTGGGAACTCCTGATGTCCAAATTAATTTGTTAATTATGAAACAACCACCCTCAACATCTTTGCCAATCTTGGGAGACCAATCAGGGTTATCCAGCTATTTCCATCTCCAGATCAGCTGCTGGAAAATCCTAGGACATGTTCTATAAAAGGATTAAATTATCAAAGCTGATGAAAACACCTAGGAAATATTAACCAAATATTAACATTTTAATATTAAAATTTGTATTAAAAGATAAAAATGGCAATACTGGGTCAGACCAAAGGTTCTTCCAGGATAAATTCCCATCCCTGATCATTCCCAGGCTTCCAGCTTGGAGATCTGAGCAGGCAGCGAGACAAAATCTGCCGGATACACCACAAATCCTGTGCAAAGGCCAGCAGCTTCCCTTTGGAGATGAGAGTTATAATTTCCCACAAAAGGATCCTCAAACCTTTCAAGGAGGGCCAATAAACACAAAATTCCCACTGGGAAGCCTGGAGATGGATTTTGCTTTCAGAAGGATTCCCTTCATTAGGCTGGCTGCTAATTAAAGGATTTTTTTCCCCCCCTGCTGGATTTACAAACATCTCCTCCTCCTGCTGCTCTCCCAGATGTGTTTTCCGGAGTCTTTAACGATTCCTTACAGCTCTGAGATTCCAGGGAAATGAAGGTGGGGCTGTAGGGATGGGGATGCTGCCCTGGGGCTGCTCCAGGCGCCCCCGGCCGGGAGCTGAGCATGGATCTGCTGCTCTCCCTCGTCAGAGCCCTGCAACTGCACTCACCTCCGGATTCCTGGGATTTCCCTCCCATGCCCTCCAAAAATGGGCTGGAAAACGGCATCAAATGGACGTTGGGAGATCTGGGGGCGTTAACCCTTCAAGGGCTGCCCCTGCATGAGGCCATGCCAGGATTTTGTGGGAAGGAAATCTGCTTTTCCTGCCTTGGCGAGTGGCGGTTTTTTCTCCAAGGATTCACTGCAGGAGCAGTCACAGCTTTGGGAAACTGAG